>LNAC01000146.1:2091044-2263871 GCA_002007465.1 Ailurus styani
TTTTGTTCTTTTCCTTTAGGTGTAAGGTTGGATTGTTTGAGATTTTTCTTGCTTCTTGAAGTGGGCTTGTATTGCTGTGCAATTCCCTTTTCGAACCAGTCTTCTTGTGTCTCAAAGGTTTTAAATCATTGTGTTTTCCTTTTCATTTGTTTCTTTCTTTTTTTTTTTACTTTATTTTTTCAGTGATCCAAGATTCATTGTTTATGCACCACACCCAGTGCTCCATGCAATACGTGCCCTCCTTAATACCCACCACCAGCCTCACACATCCCTCCTGCCCCCTCTCCTCCATAACCCTCAGTTTGTTTCTCAGAGTCCACAGTCTCTCATGGTTCATCTCCCCTTCTGATTCACCCTAATTCACTTTTCCTTTCTTTCTCCTAAAGTCCTCCATTTTATTCCTTATGTTTCACAAGTAAGTGAAACCATATGATAATTGACTTTCTTTGCTTGACTTATTTCACTCAGCATAATCTCCTCCAGACCCATCCATGTCGATACAAAAGTTGGATATTCATCCTTTCTGATGGCTGTGTAATATTTGTTTCCATGTACTTTTTCATTTCTTCTTTTATTTCCTGGTTGACCCATTCATTATTTAGCAACATATTATTTATCCTCATTTTATTTGAGGTCTTTCCAGATTTTTTCTTGTGATTGACTTCTATTTTCATTACACTGTAGTCAGAAAAGATCCATGCTATGACTTTGATCTCTTTTAATTTGTCAAGGACTGTTTTGTGGCCTAATACATGATATTCTGGAGAATGCTCCATATGCACTTGAAAAGAATATGTATTCTGCTGTTTTAGGATGGAATGTTCTGAATACATCTGTTAAATCCATCCAGTCAAGTGTGTCATTCAAAGACATGGTTCTCTTGTTGAATTTCTGTTGTGATTATCTGACCATTGATGTAAGAGGGGTGTTAAAGTGCCCTACTATTATTGGATTATTATTGATTAGTTTCCTTATGTTTATTATTAGCTCCTATATGTATTTGGGTGCTCCCATGTTGGGTGCATAAATATTTACAGTTGTTATATCTGCTTGTTGGAGTGTCCCCTATATTACTCTACAGTGTCCTTGTTTCTTGGTACAGTCTTTGTTTTAAAGTCTATTTTGTCCAATATAAGTATTGCTACTCTAGCTTTCTTTTGATATCCATTGCATGACAAATATTTCTCTATCCCATTCCCTCACTTTTTTTTTTTTTTCGAGAGAGAGAGACAGTGTGAGTGGGTGAGAAGGTACTAAGAGAGAATCTTAAGCAGGCTCCACAGCCAGAGTGGAGCCTGACGTGGGGCTTGATCTCATGACCCTGAGATCATGACCTGAGCCAAAATCAAGAGTTGGATACTTAACCAGCTGAACTTCCCAGGTGCCCCTCCATCCCCTCACTTTCTATCTGTATGTGTCATAGGTGTTAAATGAGTCTCTTGTAAGCTGATATAGATGGATCCTGTTTTGTTTGTTTTTAACCTTGTCACCCTATGTCTTTTGATTGGAGCATTTAGTCCATTTACATTCAAAGTAATTATTGATAGAAATGTATTTATTGCCATTTTATTACTTGTTTTTTTGGTTGTTTCAGAAGATATTCTCTGATTCTTATCTTTTTCTCCCATGGTTTGCTTGTTTCCTTTAGTGATATATTTGGATTTCTTTCTCTTTATTCTTTGCATATTTATTAGTAATTATGATTTGTGGTTATCATTAGGTTTGTATATAACATCTTCTGCATGAACTGGTCTATAATATGTTCATGGTCATTTAAGTTTGAACCCATTATTTACTCCTCTCCTCCCTACATTTTCGGTATATGGTGTCATATTTTATATTCCTTTATTTTGTGAGTTCCTTGACTGATTTTTACAGAAATATTCATTTTTCTATCTTCATACTGTCATTTTTGGTCTTTCTACTCTAAAAGTCCCCTTTAATATTTCTTGCAGGGCTAGTTTAGTGGTCATGAACTCCTTTAGTTTTTGTTTGTCTGGGAAACTGTTTTTCTCTCCTTATATTCTGAATGATAGCTTTAATGGATAGAGTATTCTTGCCTGCTGGTTATTACCACTCGGCACTTTGACTATATCATGCCACTCCTTTATGGCTTGGAAAGCTTCCACTGAAAAATCCACTGAGAGGCTTATGGGGTTTCCTTGGTATGTAACTAGCTTCATTTGTCTTGCTGCTTTTAATATTTTTTTCTTTATTGCTATATTTAGTCATTTTAACTACAATATGGATTGGTGTGGATCTGCCTTTGTTGATTTCATTGGGGGCCCTCTGTGCCTCCTGGAACTGGGTATCTGTTTCCTTCTTCCAGATTAGGGAGGTTTTCAGCTATTATTTCTTCAAATAAGTTCTCTGCCACCTTTTCTCTCTTCTTCTTCTGGGACTCTTATAATCTGAATGTTATTAAGTTTGATGGAGTCACTGAGTTTCCTAAGTCATTTTCATTTTGCATCATTCTTTTTTCTCTCTTTTGTCAGCTTGATTTACTTTCCATTACTCTGTCTTCTAGGTCATTAATTCATTCCATCAAGTGTGTTTCTTATTTCATTTATTAAGGCCTTTCTCTCTGCCATGTTATTCCTTATCTCTGTGTTAATGGCCTTGCTGATGTCCTCTACTCCTTTCTCAAGCCTAGTGAGTATCCTTATAATTATTGCTTTAACTTCTCCAATAGGCATGTTACTTATATCTGTTTCTCTTAGATCTCCAGCCGTGTCCTTGTCCTGTCTTTTATTTGGGATAAATTCCTCTGTCTTCTCATTTTCTCTAAGTCTCTGTGCCTGTTTCCATGTGTTAGGAAAGTCAGTTATGCTCCCTGTTTTTGAGGATAATGGCCTTATGAAGAAGAGGTCCTGTAGTGCCCTGCCATGTAGTGTCCCCTATTCCCCAGGGCCTGGCACTTTTGAGAGTGTCTACATATTCTCTGCTATTCTGTCCTGGTTGTTTTATCCTTCAGGCCAGTTGTCTGCAGAGGCTCTCTTTGCCTATGGTGGGTAGTGTTTAGTCCCTGGCCTGAATCTGGCATATTTTAACTATGTGGGCTCTGGTTTGCTTATGAAATGAGACCTGTCACCACTGCCACTGGAACTGAGGACTTGCAAATCTCCTGGATGGGGAAATGCAGTGTTGGCATGGCCGCAGGATGGTCTTCTGGGGGAGGGGGCCCACCATGCCAGGACTAAGATAAATGTGACTGAGTAGTGTGGCTCTGCCAGAGATTGGGTGTGCTGGGCTTGGTGTAAGTCAGTTAGGTAACAAGTGTGAGCTCTGTGCTGGTTCTGCAGGTGGCCCTATGCTTATGCTGAGGGGCAGAGGAGGACAACAGCATCTACCAGTTCCTTTGTTCCTGGAAGGGTCTTTCCATGAGCACTGTCTCTCTGGGACACTCCAAGATGAGAAAATAACCTTCCCACTGCATGACCTAGGAGAACTTCAGATCACTGTTTCCACGCTTTATGTTTATGGGCTATTTGCTCTATCTTTTCTCCAGGAGTAGCCCTAGTCTCCTCTGAGGTCTCTCAGAGCCAAGCATGCTGATCTTTAAAACTCTAGGCTTTAAGCCCCACTGGTTGCCAGAACTCATCAAATCCAGGCCCTCTCATTTTCCAAGCCAATTGCAATGGACTCAGTTTTTCCATGCTACTCCTCTGTGTGCTAGTCTATCTCACCCTTCTCCATGACTGTGGCTCCCTCCCCATCACAGTGGCCACAATAGGTTTCTCTCCCAAGCCACAATTCTACACTTCCTGACCTTCTTAAAAGTGGCCTCTTCTCTTTAGTTGTCGAGTTTATTCTGCCAGTCTTTAGGTCTATTTCTGGGCTATTTAGGATGATGTGATAGTTATCTAGTTGTATTCATAGGACAAGCCAAACCTAGAGTCCTACTACTCCACTACCATTTTCCAATTCCTATAGGCTATCTTTAAACAATCTACATTGTTACTGATAAACTTAGCTGCTAATTTTCTTCAGACACACAGACATCCCTGGATAAGTTGGTCATGGAAGGGATTTACTTCACATCTCTATGATCTTACTGATTGTTTATGGTGCATTCTGATTAGGTGGTGTCTCCACTGACTGGCTAGTGTCACTGCCTTATAGGTTGATAAATATTTTGACTATAGGCTTACTCATGGATAAATATGAAATGTATACATTGTAGATGAAAACTAATCCTGGAATTTAACTCTTCAGAAATTATGGCGCCGGAGAGTATAACATAGACCAGAGCTTTCTACATTTAATAACATCCGGATGGAAGGGATATAAGTGTATGATAAATGATCTTACTGAGAAAGACCACTAAGGAATAAGATTGTTGGGCTATAGTCCTGGTTCTTACACTCATGTCTGTGGCACTGAACAGAAATGAGAATAAACCCTTAGGTGGTTTGGCAGATTAAACAAATTAATGTGTATAAAAGTTTTTAGAACAGTGTCTGTGGGTGCCTGGGTGGCTTAGTTGGTTAAGCGTCTGCCTTCAGCTCAGGTCATGATCTCAGGGTTCTGGGATTAAGCCCCATGTTGGGCTCTCTGCTTAGCGGGGACTCTACTTCTCCCTCTCCCTCTATGCTCTCTCTCTCTTTCTCTCACTCTCACACTCTTTCGAGTAAATAAATAAAATCTCAGAAAGCAAAACAATGGGCGCCTGGGTGGCTCAGAGGGTTAAAGCCTCTGCCTTCAGCTCAGGTCATGATCTCAGGGTCCTGGGATCAAGGCCCGCATCGGGCTCCCTGCTCAGCGGGGAGCCTGCTTCCTCCTCTCTCTCTTTCTGCCTGCCTCTCAGCCTCCTTGTAATCTCTCTCTCTCTGTCAAATAAATAAATAAAATCTTTAAAAAAAAAAAAGAAAGCAAAACAAAACAATGTCTGGCATATAGTATGTACACAGTAAGTTTTAGTAAGTATAAAAGCCTTGCAAAACAAAACAATGTCTGGCATATAGTATGTACACAGTAAGTTTTAGTAAGTATAAAAGCCTTGGAACTCAGAAATGAGGCCCTCTTACCAATAATTACCCGATGGAATTTCAGAAGTTGCTAAAGGCTTTTTGCCCTACAGTCAAAAGGGATAAAAATCTTGGGAATAAAAAATATTTATTTTTTCATTGTTTACAGATCCCATAGGCAAATACTGTATTGCAGAGGAAAAAGGTTAACAACCAAAACCATCTTAGCCCTTAGAACTCTATTACAATCTACCCACCAGGAGATGATCTTTCCAGTAACTCACCAGGTCTGAAATAGGGTGCTTTGTATATTGTGTCTTAGCATTTTATGAATTTTGTATTAACTATAAGTTTATACATGCTCTATATTTACTGAGATCCTGCTTTCAAAGAGAGGTTTGTGATATATACTGTCACTAGTCATGTTTGGAAGTGTTTAGCATACCTCAACATCATCAGCATTAGATATTTTAAATATTTTGCTAATAAAAAGGGTCATCTTTGTCTTGTATTAATTCACATTATAGTGCTTTAAACAAAGTAGATAGCTTTGATAAGTATTTTAGCTTGTTGCCTGTGTTAGAAACATAGAGTGAGGGGATTTTTGAGGTTATAGCAAATGTTATGGTAAAAAGTGCTTACATAATTATAGGTAAATTATCATTAAAAGTTTTAGACTTTTAAAAATATATAGCACAGCTTTAAAAAAGGTATAACAAATTTTTTAGGGATCAGATGATTAAATGAAATAATTCAAAGAACATATAGATTAAAGAAGTTTATTTATGGGAAAATGTTTTTAAAAATATTTCAAATGCAAACTTTGATGGGGATGGTGTGGGTTGGGATAGCATGGAGGGGAGGGCCCAATTTAATCATAATAGGTTTAAAGAAAAAAAATATGCCTAAAGTAGTCTTAAAACAATAAGTAAAACTTTAAATATATAACTGGGAATAGAATGTTCAATAAAGTTCTAAGCTTTGTATAAGACAGCGATATTTTTCAGGAGAAGAAATGATGTTAAGCCAAAATTTGAAATGATTTTAAGCCTTAACATCACATAGAGAGGAATATTACTAGAATCAGGCTTAATAACATTGATTTGCTGTAATTGTTAGGACATTCTAATGATTACACCTAACGCAAATAAAGGATGGAACAGAAAGGTAAAAAAAAAGAAGGTTTTTCTCTTCAGAAGATGTTATCTGCAATACTCCTTAGAATCTAAGTTAAATTAGATTGAAAGAACCCCATTTGTCATAGATGATGTGGGGACAGAACCTGGCTGGTCATTGAGAAGATATGCCAAGTGAAACAGAAAGTGTTAAAGCAATAAAGTTGTAAATGTACATTTGCTTACCTATCTCTAGTTTAAATCTTGATATCCTTTGGGTTGGAAAATGGAAGTTTGAACTCAAAATGGCTGCTAAGGAGTGGTTACAATTTAAGACCATGAGACTCCAAGAGTGAAGACAGAGGAACCCCTATTACCCAGAATGTAAGAGTAAACCTCTGCAGAGTCATTTAACAGGTTTTACAGAGAAAAGTTCTGAAATTGAAGAGATGAGATGCTTCCACTGCTAGCCACATATTATTCCTTAACAGAGAGGGATGGAATCAAGTGCATTGTCACAGAGACTTGCCAGAAATGAACACCCAGAGAAAAGAAAGCCTCCAAGAGTGAAGTCTATCTTAAAAGTAAGAAATATACATATTTTTAAAGATTGTGGAGTAAAAGAGGTCCTAAAATATGTGTTGGAACTTTGGTTTGGACCAAATTAGAGGAATTTTTAATACCTCAACATCGCAGTTACATACCAATGAAAGGTGGACATATTTTAAAAAGATAGTGTTGTGTTGGAAAGAAGAATCCAAAGTTAAAGAAAACCCGAATAGCAGGATTTTGAGAGTGACACATGTTTTTATCTACAATTACATGGAACAAACTTGGGTCTCAGTTTTCTTTTGTAAGGGAATCAGGTGAGAGCCCTAGAGAGTGTGTACCCAAGGGCTAGTGTCACCTGAGAGAAGTTGAGAAATGAGTTTTGCTGGAGTAGGCAGTTTGGACTTCCCAGAACTTAAAATAAATCAGAAACTAACATGGTTCTTCTGTGGCCCCTAGATGGCTGTTGGGGGGCCTCCTAGAGAAGAGATATTCATTCCCACTAGGTGAGGTAGAACATTTACGTGTTTGAGGTTGGAAGTAAATTACAGAGATTCTTTCAAAGTCTCAAAGAAGAGGGTACTATCATGTAATAGTTTAGAACAAAGTTCACACTCCTACACAAGTTTCTGGGAATTTCCGGGTGGTTGGCAGTCACAGGAAGAAAAACACATTTAATGCCTTAATGTACAATGTACACCTGATTGCTGACTAGAGCAGTCGGGAGTCTCAGGATCCTTGGTTATTGATCAAAATATTCATACAACTGTGGTCTTCTCAAAGCATCTGGAGGGGAAACTAAATCCAGGAATCTGTCCCTTCTCCAGTTCAGGCTAACTGGTAGAACATGCTATTGGGCTCTATACTGAAATTAGGTGGAGTCTTCAACTATGGACTTGACTTTACTTTCAGACCCCATTCAACTCTTAGGACACAAGGATTACAAGGTATCATAATATCATATCACGATAATATTATTTGTCTTTCATATCTATATTCTGAAGTTATAATAATAAATATTTATTGTACCAGGCACCTTGCCAAGAACTTTACTACATTGCATGCAATCTTCTCAACAAACCTTGGAGGTTCTGTCTATCCCATTTTACAGATTAGGAGACTAAGGCTCAGAGGAAAATACACAGCTAATAGTGAAGCTGGTATTCACATCAAGAATTATTTGACCATGGAGACTATGATTTTGAGCACTACACCTTATTACATCCTTTAATTAAAGTATACTTACAAATATGTAAGATTACACCAGTTTACTGTTCTTTTTTTTTTTAAGGATTTTATTTATTTGACAGAGAGAGAGAGAGATCACAAGTAGGCAGAGAGGCAGGGAGAGAGAGAGGAGGAAGCAGGCTCCCTGCTGAGCAGAGAGCCCAATGCATGGCTTGATCCCAGGACCCTGAGATCATGACCTGAGCTGAAGGCAGAGGCTTAAGCCACTGAGCCAGCAGTTTACTGTTCTTGATAGAAATGATTTCCTCCAAGTTTCTGGGAAATAAGGAAACAAGTTTGCTTTATCAGGTACCGGTGACACAGAAAATCCAAGGCATTTTTCAGTATTCTTTTTTCTAATGTCTTAAGTCCCAAATAATAGGAACTTATTCATAATTAAATCCTAACTTGTATACTTTCTTAGACATTAAAAATTAGATAAATTGGGCGCCTGGGTGGCTCAGTGGGTTGGGGCCTCTGCTTTCGGCTCAGGTCATGATCTCAGGGTCCTGGGATCGAGGCCCGCATCCGGCTCTCTGCTCGGCGGGGAGCCTGCTTCCTCCTCTCTCTCTGTCTCTCTGCCTACTTGTGATCTCTCTCTCTCTGTGTCAAATAAAGAAATAAAATCTTTAAAAAAAAATTAGATAAATTAATGACCCTCTCTTGAGACACTGTAAATATCTAGCAGACTTCAGTTTCTTATTTTAGAATTCAAAGATCTCTTGATTGTACTAGAAAACCATTGCCACAGTCCTTTTGTCCCCAAGAGGGGGGAGAAGTATATCCTTGGGGCAGCTAACAAGCCTCCTTAGAGTTACTAGATAAACAGAGTATAAATAAGAATATACCCTCAGATATAAATTTCCCCAAACACTTTTTAAAACAGTCGTTTCTCATCCTTTCTTTACTATCTTATCAGAACATTAGCACTTCATCTTTTGCATTTTATCATTTTTGGTAAATTATTTCATTTGAAATATCTCAGCTTGATTCTTCAAGACAACCTTTTATTAAGCATTTATTTTGCATATAGGTACTATAGAGATTTGCATGAACTCAATTAAGTAACCAGTCATAGGTTTTTCCTAACAGAAAAATAAAGCATTAGGTAATAAAACCAGATATTTTTGATTCATTCATGTTGATTTTAAGATCTAAGTATAAACAGCTTAGAAAGAAATTCTTACCTTAGTTAGAAATCTGTGCCTTTCAGTTGAATGTTAAGTAGTCCAAAAGAGTAAAGGTTGAATTCAGGTACATATAAGAGGGAGGGATTAAGAATGCAGTATGAGGCAGAGAGTAAAGTCTATGATACGTCTGGTTAATTATCTATAATAAGTCAAGGAAACCAATGATGTTATGCAAGACTCCTTCTTTCAAATTAAACCCCGCCCAGATCAGGATCAGTGTATTTTAAAAGTCCAGAAATTAGAATGCCCCTTTACAGATAATATAATGGAGTGGCAAAACACTGGCCTATGGAAACAGTACACTTCTCTAATCTCCATGCTATGCATGCCAGTGGTCACATCAGAAAGAATCATGATTCATGCAGCTTCGTGGGATAAGGCTGCTCTAGGACCTCCACGTCCAGAGCAAACCTAATCTAGTTTGCTGCGGAGTCAAAAAGAAAAGTGTGCTTTAGGGCACCTGGGCTGGTTCAGTCAGTTAAGTATCCACCTTGGGCTCAGGTGATGATCCCAGGGTCCTAGGATCAAGCCCCACATCCGGCTCCCTGCTCAGCAAGAGAGTCTGCTTCTCCCTCTCCCTCTGCCCCTGCTCCTGTGTGTTCTCTCTGTCCCCCTCTCTCTCAAATAAATAAAATCTTTAAAAAAGAAAAAAAGGAAAGTGTGCTTCTGGTTACAGTGGGTGTTGACAGTTCTATGAAAAAGAACCATAACCCCACAGAAAGTCATAGTTTATCTGCAACTACAATTCACATGCAGTTCTGGTTGCTAGAATACCCAAGCTTAACAAAGTTGGCTTCAGAGAAAAACCTTCTTTGTAAAGACTTCCCTAAACTCTGTGGGGACAGCTTAACAGTGCTTCTCCTTTATATTACCATATCATATTGTTATTAAAATTATTGGGTATTTCCTTCTCTCTCTCCTGTCACACACACACACACACACACACACACACACACACACACACACACACACACTTGCAGTAGATACCAGGATCCATGCTTTACTCACTCCTGTATTCCCCAACAACTATCACTGTACCTACTACATACTAGCACTTTGACCACTAGGTGGTCAATTATTTGCTTGCTGAATGCATGGACACAACAGTTACAAAGTAAAAAAAAAAAAGATACTCTATGAAGATGAGGGACTCTTCAACAGGACTTCAACAGAGCTCTTCTGTCTCTGATCAAAGGATACCTTCCAAGCCTTAGCAGGGTACTCAAAGCCCTTGATCATATGGCTCTGCCTGGCCTTCTAGCTTTTATTTATTATTCCCACATCTACTTTGTCCTCCTGCCACAGGGAGATGCTTGGAACAGTGTACAGGGTACATTAGGAGAGCTCCTCTCCCCTTCTTTCCCATCTGTTTCTTGCTCTTCTTCTACTCAGGAGCTGTCTTTGGTGAGACTTTTGCTACCCACTGCAAGTTGAATTGGAGATCACTGCTCCTCTCCCCGAATCCCCAAAGTTACCCAGGCCAATTTTTATTATTATTTAGTAAAATCAACTGACATAAGATCAAACTAAGACTTCCTTTAAAGATGTGGGCAATCCCAGCTTTTACTTCTCAGTCCCCGGGGCCATGTTCCTCCTAGTGTATTACAGCCATGCTAATGTTAGGTTAAGGAATAGCTAAGACCCCAAATCGTACACATGGGGAGGACGGGCTTTCACAGAATCTCAAAACAGAAGAACTGGATATTCTCTGAACATTTTTGAAGTTTTAGGATGAAACACCATATACACAAAAAGATATTTATTATGCAGAAATTGTTCAAGCTGAAGCAAAAATAGAATTAAGGTTTTTAAGAATATCAGTGGCTGAGCGTTGCTCTGAGGTTTGTGTCACAGGGAAGGTTATACAACATTTATACCACAATCGAAGACTAAATTGGCAGTATTAGGTCATGTGCCTCTCCCTTGTGATGTCTTCATCACTACCTCTCCCGGGAAGGGTAACAGAAAGGAAAAGCAGGATGAGCCATTAGGATCCTAGATAGGGAAGCCCACAGGGCCACTGCTCAAAGAAGTTCAGCTATTAGGCTTTGAGATCTGTTTCCACTCCAGGTACCTCTTTGGGCTCTCCATTGCAAAGTTCTTCCATAATGTCTTCAAGTTTCTGGAAGGAAAGCTGGCTATGGAACACTGTTAGCCTTGATTATATCTATCATGCATATGCACCTCCACTAAGGCTCAGAGAAAATTTAAAGTAATGTTGGCATTTAACACTCATTAAATTTGCAAAAGTTCCCAAGAAATAAAAGTATAACTGTCATGTAATTTGAGGATGGGAGAGTAGCTGCTGGCTGAATCCTTAGAGATCAAATAGGGCTAAAATTAATAACCCAACTGGAGACTTTCAATTGTCAAAACACTGCAGAAGAAAGTGAATTTGATCTCTAAAGCTGAGGGGTAGACAGACATGACTGCAATGTAAAAGATCTTAAACTGGTCAGAGAGGCAGACCAGGCATTATGGTCTTCATGTATTAGGCATTAGCTAAATCAGTTCAATCAATATTTATTCCTAACAAGAAACAATCTCCTAATATTCCAACTGGTAGATAATTTGATCAGTTAAATTCGCACATTTATTTTCCAAGATGCTAAATGTGGTATTTGTCATCATTTGTGCATGTCTTCCTTTCCTGGTCCATGGTTGCTAACAGAGATGCCACATCATAGGCAGGGGCTTCTGATGGCCTGCTAGATGCTTTCTGTGACCTCCTCTTTGTTCTCCGTTTTCTCCCTAGTTCTACATGTCTCAGGTCTAGAACAGCCTCAGCTCCCTTCAGTTTTGTAGTGCCTAATTCTTTAAATTGCTTCCAAGTGCTTTTACAGATCTGGAACGACCACTCAGGGAAATAGCCAGGGTAGGTTACCCGCACCTCTTTTAGGATAAGGAAACAGGTACTAAGAGTGGACAAGCAACACACCTAACGAATTAGTGTCAAAGATGGGCATCACACTAGATATCCACCAGTCCCCTGACCTGTCTCATCCACCCACCTTGTGACTCTGGCCATGGCTGAGTCAACCACTGGCTGAGCACAGGTGCTCTTGACAGCACTACATCTCAGCTATAGGGTGTGTCTGTCTTGTTTGTTTCAGGATTTTCTGCTTCCTGGTAAGAATCCTGAAGGAGAGAAAATGAACACCCTCCAGTGTTCATTGTAGCCTATAAAGGTTGGGTTGTTCCTCTCTCCTGTGTCTAGGATTGACAATTCTGAAGGGTCTCCTCACCAGAACTAAGCCCCAGTTGCCCACAGGGATGGCCAGCTCAAGCACAACACACTTGGATCTGCTCTCCTTCCTCCTTTGTTTCACTCTTCTCAGAGCCCCTCCCCTATTCCCTGGGCTCACTTTCCAAAGTCATCCACTTGCAAAAAAAACTTATCTCAGATTCTGCTTCCCAGAAGAACCTAAGTTACATCAGGCTGCAAACACATTATTTTGGTTTTCTAGTTCATTCCTCTTATTATTCTATTAATCACCAGACCTCAAGTTCAATACTCAACTTCTTTTCTGCTTACAAACAATGGCTATAGGTCTAATATTTGAATACCACATATAACCTCTTTAAGTGGAGACTTGCACACATTAGGTGCTTAGTAATAGGATATTGTGGTTACCTTGAAGGTAGTGATTGTTAAAGAAGAATGATGCATATGTAAATATGAAGAGAAATACATAAATTGCTTTTCTACAAATGACTTAAAAGAGCTGGAAGTAGTTATCTTTACTCAGTGACATTTCTAGGATCAGTTCACAAGGGTTCCATGTCTGTAAAGTTTCCTCGCTGACTTCTTTTCATCTTATGTTTTCTAATAGAAAGTAAAATATTAATTTTTATGGCTTCTTCTTTTAGATATATTGATGGCTTATTTTAAATAGTCAGAAAGTAAAATTTTAATTTTTATGGCTTCTTCTTTTAGATATATTGATGGCTTATTTTAAATAGTCTCACTGAACGGAGAAAATAGAAAGATGTCTTTATAACTTTGAGCTATAAAGCAATAACATTGGTATTTACCAGTTTTAATTATATACACAGATATATGTTAATGGGGGTTTGCCTCTCAAGAATTTTTATAAAGATGGAACATTATTATTCGTATTTGTTTGTTTCTGATACACAAAGAGCATCACATACCAACACAGGATCAAGAAAAACCAACTGCTGAATGTCAAACTATTCTTGATTTGGAAAGGACAAATTTAAGTATAAACAATAGTACAAAAGGAACAATTCTATTCAGTTTGTGCAGGTCAACTGATCACAGTGCTTTTTATTCAAGAGCCAACAAAGGTCATTTTATAATATTTGGCAGATGCCAGAAATCAAGCAGCCTGAATGTAAACATTGCTCTGATTCCTGGTACTAAAGATGGAGATGCAGTGTGTTAAGGTATAAATATGAAGAAAAGAAGCTAAAACACAGCTTCTGGAACTTAGATCTATTGATTGAAATATCTGTCAGTGTGCAACAACTGATGGAGGTTTTGTCATGCCCTTCTGAAAGCACATTTATATACAGTCTACATAGAGTGGCCAAGGAATCCATTTCTTTCAAGGCCTAAAGTAGAATTACATATAAGAAGTTATCAGTCACTATTCTATGGGCTAAATACCAGAGTTATCCATATGATGAGTAACTTCATGTAAGTATTAAAGAACTTTTAAATGGTCGTTTGTTTGAACACAAAAAACAACAATAAGTCATACCAGTTGAAAAATAATGATGTGAAATCTGTTTCTATAATTGTTTTTAATGCTTTAGGGAAAATATGTATATTCAATTTTTAAAAATTCTTCTTGAAGCTCTAAGAAATTTACTTCTTAGTCAAAAAGTAAAGTATCTTTTTTCCATAAGCCCATCCTTTGACTTCCTATTTCAGTAGAATAGAAGTTCTCCTGAGTATATTATCATGGCTTTCCCTATTCTCTAATATTATTATCAAAATTAAATTCATATTTTTGTGACTATCTTGGTAAAAAAAACAAGTTATGAAAGTACTTTAATAAGTAATTTTGCTTAAAATTCTAGATGTTGACTTGGCAATAACCACTTACAGTATGTAGTCAGAAAAGAGCTAGGAAGTCATTAGAGAGCAACAATGAGTGAGGAATAGTAGACCTTACAAATGGCGGGTACTGGTGGCCAATTTTAATGGTGCAGAGGGCCAGTGAGACTCAATAGGCTCAAATAGGATCCATGACAGAAAAAGCCTACAAGTCTGTGGTAAGACTAAGGCATCAAATACTAGCAGACAGGATGGACTTTATTGGATATGCATCACGAAGTCTTCACTCTGCAGGAAATTATATACTTGCTCTGGAAATGGGGCAATTATGCGAAATGTTAATGAATGCTTTCAGACAAAAGAAGTGTCAAAATAGCAAAGTGGGATTGGATTTTATGAGGAGGTTAATTTCTAAAGACAGCATATAAAGCAAAACACTCACGAAGTCAAAATTACCTCTGAAATTTACTTATGAAAATCCCTTACCACATAAGAAACAGACAGAGACAATCCTGAGCTCATGGATTGTTTGGATGTTTATTATTTAAATATGGAAATGGACTATTATTTCTTTAGTTCAGATTACTATTTTTCAGTTGAGGACCAAACATAGCTGGCTGCAATTATGCTCTATGTGGTACCAAAAATATCTATTTAAAAGCAATTTTTTCCTAATCACTAAGAAATAGTTGTACTCAAAATTATGCAGTATGACAATTTTGGAAAGTCACAGAACACTGGATGGAATCAGTTACCTTTAAGGTTTGGCAAGGTATTTTTACTCACATATGAAAGCAATAATACTTGAGGCTACTCCCTACTCTAAGTTCTGGGTTGATGAGATACGGTCATTACTAGAAGGAAGAAAGTAGTCAGGGATATTGCTCCACAATAAAGAAAATCAGAAAATCCATGGCAAAGTGCTACACATTGACTTATTGCTACTAAGTCTCTAGGTCAGCACCCATGCCAATCACCCAAATTTGAATTCATATTTGAATTTTTAATTCAGCCTCAGAATTGATGGTCCTCTGACATAGAACTGAGTCAAAAATTTGGGTCAGTTTTGAGTATAAATTTTAACAACGAGGAGATCTACATTTGAACCTCAGGACCACTTTTTTTTTAAACTTTTTACTTTGAGATAATCATAAATTAACATGCAGTTGTAAGAAGTAATACAGAAAGATCCCATGTACCTTTTACCCAGTTTCCCTAGAACATCTTGCAAAACCGAAGCAAAATATCATAACCAATGTATTGGTTTGCTAGGGCAGCCATAACAAAGGACCACAGGTTTGGTGGTTTTAAACAGCAGAAATTTATTTCCTCACAGTTCCCGAAGCTGGAAGTCTGGGAACAAGCCATCCACAGGGTTGGTTTCTTCTAAGCCTCTTAGCCTCAGAAGCTGACGTTCAGATGAGCAGAACACCTCAAGGTGTTGGCAGGGATGGTTTCTCTTTGTTCATAGATGGCTATTCTTTCCCTGTGTCTCCATACTATCTTCCTTCTGTATGTTTCTATGTTCAAAATGCTTTTTTTAAAAAAATAAGGAAATTAGCCATATTGGATTAGGGCCCACCCTAATGACCTCATTTCAACGTTAGTATCTCCTTAAAGACTCGATCTCCAAATACGGTTACATTCTGGGGTACTGGGGTTAGAACTTTAACATATGAATTTCGTGGATTTGTGGTGGGCAGTGGAGGACACAAGTCAGTCCTACTACAGTTAGGATATTGACATTCATACAGTCAGGATACAGAACATGGCCATCACCAAAAGGAATTCTCATATTAACTTTTTATAGCCACACACACCTCTTCTCTCCCACCTTGCCTAACCTCTGGCATTCACTAATCTGTTCTCCATCTCTATAATTTAAAGACTCTGGATCTTATGTTTACACTGTATTCTAGTTGGCCTTTCCTGACACAGATCCAGCAAGAGAAGGCAGAGGATGCCATTTCATTACTACCAGTGGAGGTGGAAGTCCAGGCTCCCACATAGTCTCCACTGCCCTGGGTGAGGGCAAGTTTCTTCTTACTGCCTAGAAGGGCTGCAAGTCTGTTTCCCATTCAGCTTTCCCTGACAAAATCCCAGTGGCAGGGTGTGGTATTTTCTTACAGCCTATAGAAAATGGAAGTCTAGCCTTTCCTCCAGTTTTTCTGCGATGTTTGACATCAATAGAAAGGTTATTGTCTAAAAGCTGTCTATGTTGCCAGGTTTCTTCTTTCCTGGTCTTTTTAGTAGAGAGAAAAGGCTTTTGTCTGGGCCTTTTTGGTCTATGCCTGTTGGCATTTCTGGGTTGCCAGCCTCCTCAGCTTCAAGTGTAGGATATATGAGGATATAAAAGAAAACCCAGGGAATTCTGCACATTGTCGCTCCTTGGGTCCTGGGGTTCCTCGTCTGTTGTCTTGTTTGTTTCTATTTTTCAGAGCCTTGTATTTGTTTTATAGAAAGTGTTCCAGGGTTTTCTGTGATAATGATAATGATAGGTATTTCCACTTGATCTTCCTGGAAGCAGACATCCTTCACTGTCATTCTAGATATTTGATCTTTTTCCCACAGTTTCCTTATCTCTGAGACCTGGACAACATCTCCCTCATAGGGTGGTGTGGGAGAGTAAGAAGACCATTTGTAAGGTGCTTGACTCATTAGAGGCACTGCTTCTCTTTGAAATGAAACTGTGCCACCAGTCACCTGATCTTTCAAGTGCGTATTATAAGACTTCTGAATCTTCTAGTTCTAGGGAGATTCAATACCTTCCAGACCCTATACTCTCTTAATATCATTTCTTTTTTTTCTTATTAACATATAATGTATTATTTGTTTCAGGGGTACGGGTCCGTGAATCATCAGTCTTATACAATTCATAGCACTCACCATAGCACATAACCTCCCCAATGTCTATCACCCAGCCATACTATCCCTCCCTCTCCCCTTAATATCACTTAAGACTCTCCTCCTGGAGTTGACAATTTTGCCCTGTAAAGACATTTGATCTTGTTAGCAAAGCTCCTAGCACAGAGACACTCAAATGTCCACTCGAATTCAAGTTCCTCCTGTATTTTGTGATTTTACAGTGTGTCTTTGGGCCAATCCTCAGCAACAAAGCCATTTCCTCAGAAACAGAAGAGGGATAACACTTGATATCTACTTCATAGGAATAGAGTGGTTACACATACGAGCACTCACTTCTAAATGAAATCCTCAACTGGTACCAAAAAACTGGGGAGCACACTGTTGTAATAATACAATAATATCCTGTCATTATCACCAGTGTTGCCCTGTCTTTATCCCCATTTCCCCTCTTGTTCCACAGCTGTTCCACAGCTGCCAGCAGAGCCAAGGAGTATAGCATAAAGAAGCTGCAGCCACCTCAAGGGGAAACTCAGGACTCTAGCAGTCACAAATCAGGTTTTCCTTGTCTATAAGATAGCAATATAGGTACATAGCCAGGATAATGTTCAGACATAGTCTTATTTCTCTTACATTAAATTCTTGGATGAGAGCTATGCATAAGCAAATCTATACCATTCCAAAAGAATTCTAACTTTTAATTAATTTTGGACCTTTAAAACAACGGAGTACACAATGATAGTTTCACTAAGCTGTCAAATCATCCAGAGTTTTAGAGCTGGAGATAATTGCAAGGTATACAGTCCATACCCTGAGGTTGATTGGTTCAGCTTTGAGGTTCTAACAAGTCATCTGAAGTTAAAGATTTTCTCATACATTTTGAGGAACTTCACATATGACGACTTGATGGCCACCCCAGTGATCTGTTTAAAATATTTACATTTCCTCAAACACAGTAAATGAGCCCATCTGACTTTCACATACCTATTTTTCTGGATGATATAAATTTTTCAGAATCTCCTTCCCCACTTTGAAAGGGAGTTGAAGAATAAGATTCCTTAAGAGCAGCCTATTTTATATGGAAATCAGATGTCTTCCTCATTGGAAATGTCTTTTGCTTCTGCATGTTGTAGAAGGACCTTCCATGGCCAGAAATATAGGCTTACCATTTCCAGATGAATTAGATGCACCCTCATTTATTCTTTTCTCCTATCATTTGTAGAGCTCAAGTTTACTCAGACTTGGATTATATTACTCCAGTTACCAGGGAATGTGAAGAATGTCTCGAATGACATAGGAACTCTTTACTTCTCTATTAAAAACAAAACAAAACAAAATGAAACAAAAATTTCCTTGAGGTTAGGAGTCTTATTTATTCACCCTGTTACCCTAGCACCAAGGACACTCATTGCCTGGTAACTAATAAGCATTTACTGAACAAAAAGGGTGTGAAAGAAGGAAAACAAACAAAGGCAATTACTTTAAAAAGTTACAATGTGATCAGTGCTCAAGTTGAATGTTCTAGGCGAGCAAGACACTAAAGATTTTATAGACCATATTAAGGAAGATCATATTTCATTGTTCAACCCTTGAAAAGTAGGAAAATGAGGCTGTGTTAATCGCAGGACAAGGTGCAGGGATAACAAGACTGGGACTGTGGTTTACCAGCCATTGGTGGGACCATCAGGCAGAGGGGGAGAGTTGGAGCTAAGTCTTGCAAGGGTCAGTAGAAAATTTTTTGTCCTTCAGCATTTTTCACAGGAAAAATAATGTAAATGGGAACCTTAGAAATATATGTTTCTATTTTCCAATGAATTGAATGCTGCCCTAACATGAGAGAATTAAAGACAAAGCTTGGAATTTTGACTCTGGGAGGATAGAAAGGAACAGATCAGAAAAGATCGATGGAAAGAAACGCAGAGTTGTAGAAGAACAGAATATGGATAAACCACAAAGAGATAAACATTTTGTTAACATCAAGATTGTAGGAGGTAATAAAGGCAAGGAGCGAGTTGGTTTAAAAACAAAATACACAAAAAACCCATTTGGGGCAAACAAGTTCTTCTTGGCATATGTCACCTTCTTTCCTTCTTCTCAATAGGAAGCTTTCTTCCCAAGAATATTTTTGGGTAAGTTAGAGTTTTATTGAAGTTGGTTTTATTTAAAGTATCCAGTTACCAAAATATGCAATCTTACTTTCTGGTGAGAAACAGTTGGGAAAAAAAATTGGGATTCCATGAAAAACATAACAGATAAAGGGTTATCAGTATTTATATTTCAGAAGTATGGTCGATTAAATATTCTAAACAATCATTCCCTAAGGAGGGGATAATTAATCTAATAGAATAAATAAAAATATAAAAATATCTTTTATAAAGTATCAATAGATTGATACAAAATTGAGGAATATGAAAAATACCCCAAATAATTTAATACCAGGAATGTTGGATAAGCAGGCACCAAATGAATCTTTTGACTTGTCAGTTTCTATGGAACACTGGAGCCTTGAGCTGTTTCTATGTGAGCTAATATGAGGAAGATATAAATGTATGTCCCATCCACTTAAGAAATCTAATAATATATCCCTGCACAAAATTCACTTCTTCAGGATATAAGAAACAAAACAAAACAAAACATTGCCAGAAAAGATGATGGCAAGGAAATATGCCTCCTCAAACTTGGTGCTTAGAGAAGAGGAAAGAAGATAAATTCTTCCCTGAGAATACATAAACATAAACTAGTCTATCCTCAAGTTTATTGTCTACATTCAAGTTACTTGTGTGGTCCAAGGAAACCCCAAGCATGGCAGAATTTAATCTGCCACTGAGATTAATCATACTTCTAGGATACAAAAGAAGAAAACCTCAATCCTCTCAAAGGAATTTAACAACCCAGAATTCTAAGAATCACAGGAAACTGAGTATCTCCATACACACTCCAAAATATGTACCACAAAATCATAAAGAAATCATCTTATGAGTGTAAGATGTGGCAGAAGTAGACTCACAAACATTTTAGTTATCAGAATTATCATTCAGATTAAAAAGCAAATATGTTTAAAGAAATGAGATCTTTGAAAATATGCTAAAAATAATAGATTTTACAGAGTAACCAAGAGATTAACAAATAATCAAATAGGATACACAGAAAAGAACACAGTACATAAAATGTAAAATTCAGAATATGAGTTAAAAAAATCTGATTAATTTGGGCACCTGGGTGGCTCAGTGGGTTAAAGCCTCTGCTTTCGGCTCAGGTCATGATCTCAGCGTCCTGGGATCGAGGCCCGCATCGGGCTCCCTGCTCAGCGGGGAGCCTGCTTCCTCCTCTCTCTCTGCCTGCCTCTCTGCCTCCTTGTGATCTCTCTCCCTCTGTGAAATAAATAAATAAAATCTTTAAAAAAAAATCTGATTAATTTTATTTTTGCTCCCTCTACACTGGAAGTATAATTTGAAGAAAATTTCCAAAATGCATCCCAGAAGGATTGATATATAAACGTAATAGAGAAGAGATATGGAAAATAGAATGAAAAGTCTAACATTTGGGGATGCCTGCGTGTCTCAGTCAGTTAAGCAGCTGCCTTCAGCTCAGGTCATGATCCCAGGGTCCTGGGATCAAGTCCCACATCAGGCTCCTTGCTCAGCGGAAAGCCTGCTTCTCCTCTGCCTGCCACTCTGCCTGCTCTCTCTCTCTCTCTCTCTGACAAATAAATAAATAAAATCTTTTAAAAAAAAGAAAAGTCAGGGCGCCTGGGTGGCTCAGTGGGTTAAAGCCTCTGCTTTCGGCTCAGGTCATGATCTCAGGGTCCTGGGATCGAGGCCCATATCGGGTTCTCTGCTCGGCGGGGAGCCTGCTTCCCCCCCTCTCTCTCTGCCTGCCTCTCTGCCTCCTTGTGATCTCTCTCCCTCTGTGAAATAAATAAATAAAATCTTAAAAAAAAAAAAAAAAGAAAAGTCTAACATTTGTCTGATTGGAGTTCTAGAAGGACTTGAGAGTATGAGGAAGAGATAAAGAGTAGCTGATAATTTTTGTAATTATTAAAAAGCAAGACTGCCAAGAAGTTCAAAGCAATAAAAATAAAAATAAAACCAAACCTGGACACATCATAAATGTTGAAGAAAGATAGATTGTAAAAGTACTTAGAAATGAAAGGTAGTCTACAAAATAAAGGCAATTAGAATGATGGTTAAACTCTTAAGAGTACCATAGAAGGTAGAAGATGGTGAAATAATATATTTAAAGTGGGGAGAAAAGATAACTTATCATTCTATACCTAGGGACATGCTCAAGAAAAAAAAGTATTAAAAACTGTTTTATGACCAGAATAATGTCACTAAGTAAATTTTAATAAATGTTATTCAAACAGAAGGGAAATGATCCCAGATAAAGAGTCTAAAATGCAAAACGTAATGCCTAGCTTCTAGTCCATACCTAATTTGGCAGCAGGAAATTATAAAAGTGCATTGCTCAGCTCTCCCTTTAAGAGATAACCTGTAATGAGAGGTACAAGTCACTGACAACCTGTACTTGAAGCATCTTCAGGATCTGCTGCTATTTGAGCCAAAGACAGCCTTTCCCAGACAGCTCCTAGCCAATGACACAGAGAAACAGGAATAGGGGAGTGTGGTTATTTTGTCCAGTTCAAGCCTCCTGTGTGGGCAGTCTTTGCTCTAGAGCTCTCTGTCAGCCTCCTGAGACTCACAAAGCTGCACCTCAGTTGCATGCTAGTCCTATCCAATCCCCACAATCTTATGTCGTTAAGTGTCAGACCTGAGTTATAGTCTGAAGGTTTTCCCTATTCCTGCTTACTTTCTCCTTTATGTCTCATAGCCATTACCAGCAATAAAATTAAAGCATTTCTATGTCTGTCTTGGTGATACTACTGGACACAAAACCATTTCCAAACTTAGATTTGGCTGCTTGCCACTCAAAAATCTATACTTGGGAGACAAGTGAGGTGGGAAAGGAAAGGTTGCTTTATTCAGAAAGGCAGCAACCTGGGAAAATGGTAGACTAACATCTCAAAGACCATCTTCCCCATTCAGGATAATCCAGAGGATTTTAAAGGGGAAGGCATGGGAAAGGGAAGGGACCTGCATGCAGGAGCAGCAGGTGCCCAGGCAGTTAGACCTATGTCCGTGACCCTGAACAGAGTTGCAAGCATCTATGGCAGCTGTTTTCATGTGTAATTAGCCCTTATCTTCTGGGAAAGTGGTCCTTTATTCCTCGAGACCAGTAGTCTGCAAGTCTCAAGGAAAGTAAGTCAGTTCTGCACAGATGAAAGGACTTAGGTCAGTAAACAAAGAGTTCATAAGCTTGAAACAAGTTAACCCTTAGGACCTATGGAATGTTGTGAGTGACTGCTTCCTAGAAGACATAGCCTGACACAACTGGTATCAGGAGTGGCCCAAGAAACCAGTTGGTGAAATGGGGTTCAGGAACTTGTTCACTGACCAGCTGATGGTAAGAAGGACTTCATTCTAAGTGGTAAGTGAGGCAAGGCAAAAGGGAGCCCAACTGCTAAAAATGTCACTAGTTAGGACAAGAAAAACATCTCAGTGGATGGATACACTTGCCAGTGGGATTATTCAGCACTTATAAGATAAATAGGCTAACAGTACATACAAGGAAAGTAAAATTGGCTGGTTATTGTTGTTTAATTGATGAACTACAGAGGGAAACTGATACACTGTAGGGCAGTTAAAAAGTTCAAGGCCCCCACCCTCCCTTTTGAAGTCTAACATTGACTTCATATAGCAAGGCAAGACACTGAGATGTTTTCTTCCTCACAAAACATCCAGTGCCCACCTCAAGAAATGCCTCCACTTGGTCTTGCTGGGAGGAAGAATTTTCTGTACTCTTTGAGGTCCTTCTAGAAGAACTAAGAATCAAATTGACATGAGACAGATTAATGGGAGAAAATTGATTTTAGTAGCATACATATGGGAAATCCACACAGATCTGGAAATTCCAAGGATAGTGAGGCAACATGACACAGGAGCTAAGGAGGGGGTAGAGTGTGAGGATAGAAAGGAGAGGAAGACCATTAGCAGGAAGGTGAAAGGTGATGTTTGGAAAACAAACACCTTGCTTTGCAGATAAGTTTCTTAGTAAAAAGGATGTCTGTTAATAGCTCTTTTCCTGGTATAGGCAGGCAGTTGCGGGGGGTGGGGGGCGGTGAAAGTAAAGAGCTTTTCCTGAATCTGGTGGGTTTTTATTGCCTTCAACTCAAAATAATGTTCATGCCAAAGTAGCCCATCTTCAGGTTCCCTGCCCTTGACCCATATAGCCCCAGTTTTAAGAGTGATAACTAGGGTTAAATGCCAGCATATGCCATCTGGGGTTATGCCAGTTCTGTTAAGACAGGGTAAAGATTAGATCCCAAAGGAATTGCAAGAATTACCTAGCTTGTATTAACAAGAAAAAGGGGTGCATCCATTGTAATAGATTTTGAGAGTTTGACCAAGGATGCCAGACTGGATAAATGCGAAGTTTATTTACTTGGGGCCTCTTAATGGGGTATAGCAAGGACCCTACAGTTGCAGTAAGCATGCTGCTGGATGGTTCTTAGAAACCTAGGGAAGTACTGGTCCACACTGTGCCAAGTAAAAAGGCCTGAGTCATTGAGACAGACAGTAGAAAAAGGTGTTAAAAGGCTCAGGAAAGTAGACTTGCTGGCTAGAATATGAGGCCAGAATACCCACCACAAGAATATGTTCCACAGGAGGGCCCAGGATGCACCACCATTCAATAAGGCCATTAGGAATGTGCTGGAGAGAGGTATGCCAGCAACTCTAAAAAGTGTTTGCTTTCTTCTCAAGTCAGGAGTCATTTCCTATGAGTAGGAAACCCGGTCTCAGGATTTGGTTCATTAATAGCAATGGGGTTAATGGGGGATAATAGGAGAGAGGTGGGAGTGCTTAAATACCACAAACTAGGGGGCATAGGTACCTTAACAGCCAGCAAATTTGGAAGGACAGCTAAGGAGGCTTAGCCTGCAAGGAATTGCAGTGTCTCTACAGACAAAATAGACTGGCAATTAATTAGTGAGAGTGCTACTGCATATAAAAGCAATCAAGAATAAAGGCGGGTGGCTGAAGGTGGTCATCTCAATTTAAAATCACATTATTTCACTCAGTTCCTGGTCCTGAATAGTTTTAAGACCTGGAACTCATTGACTGAAGAGGTGACTAGGTCCTCAGGAAGAAGGACTTTGCAAAACCGTGGTAGATATCTACTAACGGTTCCACTAGTCCTTTCCCAACAAGATTAATGGCTATTTACTTGAATATATGGGAAAGGGGAACACCCAGACATTTCAAGGACCTTTGGACGTGGGTTCTTCATTGATACTGATACCCACAGAACAGAATAAAAGCTCCACTGTTAACGTGGGGTATGCGAAGCCCATGTAATAAGTATATTCCATTGACTTACAGTACATCCATGCAATTTGTTCTACATCTGTTCTGCATGTGGTCATCATTTCCCTAGTCTCAAATGCATAGTTGGGATTGACATACTTGCCAGGTGGCATAACCTTCACATTGGGTCCTTGTCCTATTGATAAGCACTATTGTAGAGGGGAAAGCCAAGTGGAAGTCTCTCAAATACCCCCACCCCAAGTATGATAGTAAATATTAAACAATACACATTCCAAAAAGGGATACAGACTTGTGGTCCCTTAACTAGGGAAATTGAGTGGACCCTGGTGAATGGCTATAGACTCTAGACTATAGAACACTACTGGAAACTAAACCAACTAGTGTCATAGTCACTGTGCTGGATGTGGCAGCATCACTAGCAGATTAATAAGACTCAGGTACATGATATGCAACCATAGATTTAACAATGCTTTCTTTTTTGTCCCAATCAGAAATGAGAATCAGAAAACTTGTGTTTACATTTGCATTTTGTAAAGACAAAATTCCTTTACAATTTTGCCTTAGGGAATGTTAACAGCCTGGTCCTCTGTCAACTAGTACACAACATGTCAGTTATTGCCCCAAGACCAACTCCTATGGCAAAGTTGTGGCTATTCCAACCAATCCCCCACCTGAGTCCCTACTCAGTAAGAGAGGTGTAAAGGAACCCTGAAGAAGCTGCTTCCACTGTGTTCAGTGGATCTGCAGAGAGCAAGTATAGACTGTAACAGCAGTATAATATTTCACTAGGACCTCCTCTAAAGAGAAAACTTGCACAAGGACTGCAGTTAACTGACAGCCTCCAAGAACTGTGCTTTTGAGATTTGCCACAGTGTTCAAGTCAAGAACACAATCTCCCCAGGCAGACTTCAGTCACCCCGGTATAAGGTCCTGGTCACTTGTCCCAGCATGTGATTTCCTTAAAGGGCAGTCTGCTCCAGAGCTCCCCCTTGGGCTGGGCAAATGATATTCTCTGACATTTATTTCAGTTCGAGGTGCTTCATTCTCAATTTTCCTTCCTTCTCTTTCACAAGTATTGGCCCTGCTTCGTAGACTAAAGACTTGACTTGACTACTCCCCCATCCCTCTCACTGTTATATTTCACAGGATCCTTGCTTCCATAAATCTCTTGAACTTCTAATTTCTTTCTGACATCTGTTTTCCCAGATGTCCTAAACTAACAAATCTCAGATCATCTAAAAACCTGAGGTACCACATGCAGTACAGTCCCTATTGCTAACTGAAAACATCCAACATTTTCTGTTGAGGCTGAACTAATGATCAAATGTGGTTATTTTTTCCTCTTCGTATTCCTATCTACTGATTTAACATTCTTAATCCAGCAACATGATTAACCTGACCTAATGAAAGAGAAAGAACCTCATGGTTATTTTTCTGTATTTTGAAAAGTGTCCATCCTAGAGAAAACCTTTTGGACATGTCCATTCCAGATTCTGACTTTCTTGTTATTGATGGATTTTATCTTAAAAGTGAAAAGTAGTAGTACCAGGATGAACATGCAATAACTACTCTAGATTCTCTTAAGAACTCTATCCCTTAACAGATGCCAAATTGGTTCAAGTGGTTGAACTTGTGGTCATACAAAAGGCATGTTAAGTTGCCCATAAATAAAATATATATACACACTGATCACTGACATGCTTTTGAAATATTTCATTAGTAGTTTAGTAGTTCATGATTTTGAAATGTTATAGAAACACAAAGGTTTTCTACCCAAGAAAGCTGCTGTCATCAAGATAGAGTACAAGAGATAGAGTAGAAGAGATAGAGTACAAGATCTACAGTAAAAGAGATTGCAATAGCAGATCACCCTGCTACACAGACTGTTCCAATAAAAACACACTTTTTACAAACCAGAAAGAATCCATGAAAAAATTCAAAGAGTCCATAAACAGCAGCATAAAATTATTTTGGGGGGGTGGGGAATGTAGATAGCCAAGCTTTAAAATTTATGAGGATAAGATCTGTCAAATTCAGGAAAGATATGTAGTGTTACCGGACTTCAAATGGACCTTGTTAAAATCCTTCATGATACACTGCATTCCAGTTGTGATAAATTGCCTCTGATATTAAATAGTAATAGGAAAACTTTTCTAGAATAAGAGAGGATATGTGCTTCACTATAATTAACATAATACAGAAAAAAACTATAATGGTGATACACACCAAAATATGAATGATAGAATTAGTTGAGCATCTCTAAAAGAATTTCATAAAATTGGCTGCCTAGGAAGTGAATATATAGTAGTAATAGAATATTTATTTTCTGAAAAAGGTTGAAGCCATAGCAATAACAATGGCATAATTTAAAAAGAAGGCTCTAAGACTTAACGATTTCTACCTAGGCAATCCTAACATATCTATTCTATCCACTGATAGAGAAAGATATTTCTCAGGGACAATTATTCATGGTTTATGAAAGGCTTTATCCTTTACTCAGAAACTTGACTGTCCTTATTAACCCCCAAGCCTCTGGAAAAGTGAAAAAATTCTTAACAGAATTAGAAAGTTACAACCATTAGAAACCTTAAAGTAACATTCAATTGCAGGTCAATTGCTGATTCAAGATCCTCAGAGAAAGCAGACAAAGAATGAAGTAGACATTTCAGCCCCGAATCATCTGAACAAGATATCCAGAGCCATTAATTGCCATACTTTCCATTGCCCAAGGATTGGGCAAACAAAAGATAACTGGAGAGACTGGGGACATACCAGGACAAAACTGTTCCCAGGTGCAGCTTCAATAGACAGAGATCCTGCTAAGACAATAACTCACCTCTGAGAAATGGTTGACTCAAATCTTTCTGAAGACTCCCATGTCATTCCAGGAATATAGTCTTGCTGGACATTAAACTAAGAGATAAAATGCAAGTCCAATCTCCTTAAATCTCTTTATGTCCAGTTTTTAAGGTACTACAAAGGTAAGATAGAACTGGGCAAGGGGATCTGAGCTGACTCAGAATTAAAGACAGCAAAAGCATCAAGTCATCAAGAAATTGATATAAACACACTCTCTAGATAGTCGTATATCAGCCTTGGAGTTCCTGTCTGTCTTGGTCCTACGGATCCCATGAGACCTAATATACCACCATATATGAACCTGACTCGAACCCCGTACAACACTATTCTGACATGTGCCTTCCAGTAGAATGAAAGAACTTCAAAAGGAGAGATGTAAAGACCAAAGGCACGTAGACTAGATTTTCTCAAAACAAAAAGAGGCCTTTTCCTGGGATTACAGTGCAACTGATGAAGAGTTTAACTGCCCCATAGACGAGCATGATTGCTGCTACTTCTCAGGTTAAAATATCCAAGGCATTTAGAGAACTAAATAACCCTTTCTAGATATCAGCTCAAGATTTGAGGACTTCTGTAGATCTTCCAATTAGGAATCAAAAAGAATAACTGTAGGGGTCATTTTGAAATTCACTTTTATAATTGAACTTTTGATACATTTAAAAACCTAAATGTCTCCAATAGTTAGAATAACATTCTCAATTTTTTTTTCTTGTAGCCTAGATAGTGTCAGGTTTTTTTTCTAATCAAGTAAACTTTGATTGTATCTTTTGGTGGATTTGGTGTTGCCACAGTTGGTTTGAAAAGTACCCAATTTTCAAAGTCTAGAAAATTCCTCAAAGAAATAAGCTTCTTAAAAATTACATTTTACCTCCTTTGTACAAAGCGGTTAAAAATAATTGGGGATTCCAAGATAAATAACTTTATGAGAGATTTAGATATACATAGAGAGAAAGGAGTACAAAAGCTATATTCACGGATGAAAAGAGGTCTGGAATGTGCAGTATACAAACTCAACCACTAAACATGAGAATGGCAGACAGACATACTTAATTGTCTCTAATTCACTGCTAATTGTTCAAACATCTTTGTAAACCCGGTGTAGATTTGAAAGTCAAAATGGAAAGAACATAATTGAAACTATAACCAATTTAGCTCTGGAGCCCCACTTCTGCTCAGCAGTAGAAAAAGTGGTCCAATTCAATGATTATTTCCAGCCAAGTTCAAAATCATTTCATTACATTTCTATTGAAAGATCCTTTTTCAAGCTTCCTTCTTATCCTTACTCAGAAATTATGTCCTCTCAGCTATGGCGGGGGCGGGGGTGGGGAACATATCCACATCTTTCGATGTATAGCTGCTGGTACCTCGGGATTTGGTATTTTAGCATAAATATTGACCAATAAGGACTTCATCACGTGGCATTCAGTTGTTCCTGAAGATGCCCCCTCACCTCCTGTGGAGTTTCCCAGTATCCACAGTCCTACAGAGATTTTGCCTAATTCCTCTACACCAGAGATTGGCAAACTGCAGCCCTTGGGCCAAATATAGTCATCATCCTGATTTTGTATGATTCAGGAACGAAGAATGATTCTTATATTTTTAAAGAGTTGTAAAAGAAAAAGGGAAGAAAAGAAGTAGGAAAAGAAAAAAGAAGGAAAAGGAGAAAGAAGAGGAAGGGTAAGAAGAGAAAGAAGGGAAAAAGAACATGGGACAGAGATCACATATGGCCTGCAAAGCCTAAAATGTTTACTATCTGGTACTTTAGAGGAAAATTTTGCCAATGCCTGCTCTATGCACAGATCTCATTAGTTTCTCTTTGATGCTGTCACTTTCCTGTATCTGTAAATCTTACGGAGTTAGCACTCTGATACCCAATGATCAGGTGTTGACCACCTGGTTCATGGACAGTTTGAGTCTTCTTGAAGCCAAGCCCAGTGCTATGGTTAATTCAGGGTCATCTTGGCTCTCTCTAGCCTATCCAGCTGTCCGCCATCTCCATCCACCTCTTATGGCCTGGTAGTGCTGAATGAATCTGAGACCTATTAGTTAAACTCTAAACATGAACCTGGCATCAGTTCCCTCAGCCTTATGAAAGAGTCTGTTATCCCAACCCCCATGGTAGAGGAGCATCATTGTTTTCTCCATCTCCCAAAAATCTGTACTCCAAAATTTTAGCGTTTGAAATTACCAAATGGTAGTTGAAAGGACAAACCCACAAAGCTGGAGCCTGAGTAGCCTCAACACTTTTCAATTCTTTGAAAATTTCCAATCATGCAAGTATATTTTGACGAAAGACAGGTATTACCAAGTTACTCAGGTATTCTTTATACCTATGTGGAAGGATCAGGCAAAGAGGCAAACCATATGAGGAATATCCTCAAGATTGCTATCATTATAGCAAGGGGGAAAGAGACATTTGGTATATTAGTTTTAGATACTGGTGATTTAGATTTTGATATTCATTTAGTGTTACTTTAACATGTTATCTCTGGTAACTAACTTGGAAATATTGGACCCTAATAGCAAATGAATCAATTGTCTTCTCCTTCTAACTCAGGAACACAGAGATCCCAGTAAGCAGCAGTACCTCATGGTTACCTCCTACATTGATCATCCATCTTGGAAAGGAGAACACCTGGATCATTATACAAACACGTAGAAGGGGGAGTCACTATAACAAAAATCTCAAATTCTATGGCACTGGCCTAGGGGTTAGGTGGCAAGAAAATAAATTTCAGAGGCTAGAAAAATAATGATCCATGTTATATGGTGGTGAAACATTTGGCAAAATTGTCATGTGGGACACTTTGGAAGGTATGCAGTCTATATGCTTGATAAACTTGCACCTCTGAGGAAAGAGGATGGAAGAGAGAACTTTAATTACCATTGGCTATTTTTGTCAACAAACAAACAAAAAAATAGATTAATTCAGGAAAGAGTTGGATGGTTTGCCAACCTCAAGAGTGAAAGGAAACAGAGAGGATCCAAAAAGTCCAGGCCTTGCAGGATTAGGAGAGACACCACTTCTCATACCCAACTTGTAAAAGATAAAAATGAGGAGTCTTTCGAGCAAAAAAAGGCTTATCAGAATTCAGCCTAATAGAACCAAATCAAAGGCATGCCTGAATTATAAAACTTCTGAATCGTTCCAGCTATCTTGGACCAGAGCTCTAGTGAAGGTTAGAGCATCCATAACAACATTTTAAGAGAACAAAATGGCTTGGTGAGAAGAGACAAAGGCTATGATTCTCCCACCAAATCCTTCTAGGTTCAAGTTGTGCACTTGATTGAACTTCTCCCAGTCCTGAAAATAATTGTGGACATGTCTATTGGTACATGCTGCTGACTGGAATCTAATATATGAGAATCCAAATTACGTTTGTATTTGTGGTTGTAGTTGAAGTTACATTTGTAGTTATAGTTCAAAGACCCACAAGACTAAACCAAAATTTGAAACTTAAATTGATTATTTGAAATTTAAAATGACCCTTAGTCCCTAAAGCACTGGCTAAGAAAGCTTTTCAACCTGAAAGAAGGATATATTCTCCAATTCCCTCCTCAAAGGTAACCAAGGAAGATAACAGGGAAGGGAGAAACTCCCTAAGGCTAAAGCTAAGGGCCTTGGAAAACAATGGACTTGGGAGTCCCTCCCAGGAAACAGAATTGAGCCCTGATTAGAAACATACCCCACCCTCAGCATAAAGGACCCTCACTGACACATTCCCAGGGTGATTTTAAAATTGCCAGTGACTCCAAAGTGTCCCATTCTTTTCCCAGTCCGAAAAGGATTATTTGTTTGAATTATTCTTTTCTTATTCCATCAGTGTATATCAGTGTGTGAAAAACAAATAACTTGTCATCTTATTTCATAGGTTTCCAGATCATGGAGAACGACACCTGGACTTGATGCAAGGGATTCTATTTATCACTCAGAGATGCTGGGCTTTGAGTTTGACGCATTGACTGGAAGTGACTTTTGGGTTCTATCTCTCAAGAATGGTGTTTTGGCTGCATGACAGAATGTGGTGACCTGGGCGCCTGGGTGGCTCAGTGGGTTAAAGCCTCTGCCTTTGGCTCAGGTCATGATCTTAGGGTCCTGGGATTGAGGCCCGCATCGGGCTCTCCGCTCAGCGGAAAGCCTGCTTTCCCCTCTCTCTCTCTGCCTGCCTCTCTGCCTACTTGTGATCTCTATGTCTGTGTCAAATAAATAAATAAAATCTTTAAAAAAAAAAAAAAAGAATGTTGTGACCAGCATTTTTGGTGGCCATATTGTCAAAAACTGAACACTGTGCTCCAGAGCCAAAATATAACACCAAGACAGGGTTTGGGGATAGAGAGCAGTGATAGTTTTATTACTTGCCAGGCAAAGGAGGCGAATGTCTTCAAAAATGCACTCCTGCCTGGGGAAAAAGGCTGAGGAGCTTTATAGGAAAATACAGAATCTGGGTGGTTTCAGCAGGAATCTGGTACGTGCTGCCGGCAACCATCGTCATGTCTTCAAGGTGCTCTCAAGATGGTTAAGCACTGGGGCACCTGGGTGGCTCAGTTGGGTAGGGGACTCCCTTTGGCTCAGGTAATGATCCTGGAGTCCCAGGATTGAGTCCTGCAGGGAGCTCTCTGCTCAGTGTGGAGACTGCTTCTCCCTCTGACCCTACCACTGCTTGTGCTCTCTTTCTTTCTCTCTCTCTCTCAAATGAACTAAAAAAAAAAAAAAAAAGATGGTCAACGACTGGTGCCATCCATCCAAGTCTCATTACTAAGTATACATTGAGGTCAGTGAGATGTCAATATTAATACTGAGTTCCTGGAACAAAAGATTCTTCAGAAAAAGTGAAAGGGGGGATGCTTCAAGAATAAGGAAAAGAAAAATTTGTTCACACCTTACTGAAAAACTAGTGTGTCCATTTTAATTTCTATCCATCTTTACTTCTCTATGGGGTTTCAGCCAGAAGGGCAGATATTGGTGATTTTTATTGACAATTTGCATCTCTCTTCTTTTGGTAAAATGGCAGAACTGTACTTGCTGGTCCTCTTAGAAATGGATAAGGCTACTTGACCACTTCTGGCCAATATGAACAAGAGGTGTCACTTCCAGACCAGGCGTACAATTGCTGATGCTAGACCCTTCAGAATTCTCTTTCCTTTGTCTTAGCAACCAGCAATGCTTGAAGTGCTGGCTGATCCATCAGTCCCTGAGTGACTATGGCAAGCAGAACCACTCTGCTGATCCACAGCTGACATATTCATTTCTCACTCAAGCAGACTGTCTGTTTTAAGCCACAAAGATATGGGGAATGTTTGGTACTGCAACATAATATAATCTATTTTAACTGATAAAAGAACAAAGGGGGGAGGGGGAGGACAAGATAATGGGCACAGTTGTCTTTTGGTGCACTATCACCAAACAAGATAAAATTATGGACTTCTAGTTTTAAGGCCTCAACATTAGGGGTAATTAATTTGTTCCTTCAAAGATACTTGTAAGGTCTGAAGCTGATAAGAAATTAATAACTAGAATGTACCATAAAGAGGCAGGAACTCTATGGGGAAAAAAAGTTGTGCAAAGTACATATCCACAGGCTATTTATGTAAAAGAAAACCCAAAAGGCTAGCAAGTACGTAACAAGATGCTTAACTCAATAGTAATCAAAGAAATGTAAATGAAGAGCAGATACCACTTTAAACCTATTAGCCTGGAAATAGAAAGCTAGGTAGTTGTAAAGTGTTGGCAAGAATGTGGGAATGTGTGAATCCTCAAGCATGGTTGATGGGGAGATGCCTAGTGGAGTCTTTCCAGAGGACAGTTAGTCATAACACAGTCAAATTAAGAATCCTTAATGCTAGTTCTGGATGTAAAAAAATGAAATAGAATAAAATAGAAAGAGATAAACCATTTCTGTAAGTTGGTATATATGCAGAACAGTACACATTTTTTAAGAACATACACAAAACTATAAACATTGTATCGATTAGCATGTTTGCCAGTGACAGCAGAGGGCAACGGGAGTAAAGAATAAGGATAAATGGAAATAATAAAAGCCTTAATGATAATGAGCCACAAACTGATTAACAGGACCATCTGCACTAGAGAGCTCCCCCAAAATAAGTAACTTAGTTACTCTTTTCATCCCAACCATAAGTGGTTAATACAAAGGAGCAAATGATTTTTTTCAGTATTTGCCATATGGCCAATGATTTTAAGCCATAGAAAGATACCCTGAGAAACCCAAGATCCCTTGAGCACAAGTCAATGCCAGTGCAGGCAGTGGAAATATTTTATAACCTTTAAACAGTCCGGAAGGAGGAAGTAGGGGCTTGATTTGTAGGATTTGCCGATTTCTGTGATGTAAATATTCCCATCAGAGTTAATTTCAAACTATCAATGATTTAATGAACAGATGGCAAAACTCCTGAAAATGCACCAGTTGGCCCCCATGAGCTAGTCAGAGCATGTTCTGGAGGACTGCCTTTAAAGACTCCAGAACTGAAGCCCAAGACACACACAAGATATAAATGTAAATCTTGCCAAAGATGACAGAAAATAAACACGTAGAGGTTTCCTGTCCATCATCTTTCAGAAAGCAACTCATTTCACCTGCAGTGAATCGTTAACTTGAGCTAAGGAGAACTTCTTCCATCTTACCATTTGTTACATTTAATTATTGCAGAAACACAGACCCCATTATTTAATGGGGGTCTAACCACAGCTAGACCTCAAAGAAAAACCTAAAGACTTGGGTGATGTATTTTGTTCCTACCTCTAAGGGTATATTCTTACCACTTAGATAAAAGATCTTAGGTCAGGTTAGAAGAACAGAGTTGCCTACCATTATAAAAGGTTCTAACATGCATATCTCTCCCCTAATGAGTCTGTTTGCCTACTCAGCGCATTACTATTCCAATCTGTTCCGTTTCCAACATTCAGTTTGCTTCTTGTTTCTCTTTTTGGCAGATACTGTTTTTCAACAGGGATAGGAAAAGTTCGCTGTTTCTCAAAATCTGAGTCCCCGCTGTTAAGGGAGGATTAGGTGAGAACCGTATAGCCTCCTTTATGAGTTGTTATGAAGATTAGATATGGAAGTAGCAACAGAGCTCTTGGCCCATGCTAGATGCTTGCACATGAGTTTCCTTTTCTTCTTGGATACCCCATCCTAACCCGGTTTTGCAGACTGAGAAACAACAACAAATTAAGAGCAAAATTCACTCTGGACGGACCTAAGCTTCGAATGGCTAATAGCCAGTTTATTCCTTGAGGGCATTTTTGGGACCCACCTTTGCAAAATCTGACGTTTATCATTTAAATTCTGCTCTGAAACCCCCATGTCATAAAACACATGCCACCAGGAAATCATTCCAGAATCTATTTATCCAGGCTTCACTCCACAGCCTCAAATGGTTGAAACCTATAATACCCCCATGAAAGAACAGGAGCCATAGATTTAAGTTATGTTCAAATTTTTACTATCCCAGGGTGCCAAACCCACTATAAGTATAAACTAATGAAATTTTATTAGCGAGATGCTAAAAAGATTTTTTACATAAATTCACCCAAAAAGCCAACATAATTTAAGGAGAGGATGTTATACAGAGAAAAGCTTAAATTGGGTGAAAGCTATTTTAAAACTATTGAATAAGTAAGTTACTTTGTACTTTCTAGCTACTCAACATTGTATAGTAGTTTCAGCTGGGTATTAGTTAAAAAGGGTTTCATGTTATAAAAGTGCAGTTACTGCAAAAATGACAAGGCAGATGGCAAATATATCATTGCTTTAGGATTTGTTTTAAGTCACTTAATGCCAAATATTATTAAATTAGCAGGACACATTTCATTATAAAAATGTTTTTAAAATTTCACATGCTTACCATCTTATATTACTTTTTGTAGTACAAGGATAAAAAGTTATGTTGTGAAAATAGCATTGAAATTGTTTTGGGGGTTGCTTGCTTTCAGCTCTTAACTACAGTTCTGTCCCTAATGGTTCATCACACAATTTCTCTATAGCCTCTTACTTTATGATTTCTTTCCAATCTATTCTATAGTGCCTATTGCTTATTAAAGAATATAGCCTCCCAGGCCTTTTTAGCTGAGACTGAACATATGCCCAACATATAATGGAATTTCAAAATAGGAGGAGATGTGACACTTTGTCACTATCATACCTTATGTCATAATATAGGAAATTAACACCATGCTTGTAATGTTGAGCTCATTTGCAAGAATCATAAATCCCCATTGTTTTAATTTCAATGGTCTGTAATTTATCTTGGCATGTTATTCCTACTTCAACTGGGGTTGTTCCTTTCCATTATATACAAATGAGGTCTTTTTCTTTTATACACGAGAGTAATACTAGACTTGATTTTAGTGTCCACCCATATCACTGCTTCAATTTCTCTGTATGTCTTATACAGAATGATTTCTGATCTCAATTTATTATTCAGGAAGGTACTAATACCTGACTAGATCACTGTCTTTTAATATAGTTATATGTTTACATTCTGAAATATGTAACTTATTTTTAAAAATTCTCCCTTCTGTAACAGAACATATATATTGATTTTTTAAAACTATGTAGTTAGGTTCTATTCCCGATTAATTTCACTTTGGCATCGAAAAGAAGACATTACAAACATTTGGTGTAAGGTAGCATTGGGTGTGATAGGACTGAGAATCACTGATTTAAGGGAACCTTTAGGGGAACATTTCTCCTGGGTCTTGAAGCAGACTCCTTAGCAGTGAAGCCAATCCTCATTTTGTGAAGAGGAGGCAAAGTCAATGGTTCTCAGTGTCTTTGAACAGTATCATTGCTTCTTATTAATTATCCTACACTGAAAAGTAACCTGTCTTCCAGTTTTAAATAATACATATAGTTGGTTACCACACATCTATCATAATGACCAAAACTAAAAACAAACAAACAAAAAACACAATACTAATTGCTGGTGAAGATGCCAAGAATTTAAAAAAACAAGCCACAGACTAAAAAAAAAATTTGTGAGCCCCGTATCTGGCAAAGGACTAGTATCTAGAATATCTGAAGCACTCTCAAAGCTCAACTGTGAAAAAGCAAAGAATTCAATAAGATGGGCAAAAGACATGAAGAAACATCGTATCCAGGAGGATATATAGATGGCAAATAAGTCCATGAAAAGATGTTCAACATCATTAGACATTAGAGAAATGCAAATTAAAACTGCAATAACACATCTATCATAATCGAAAATTTTAAACAGAATTAATAAAATAAAATAAAATAAATAATGACAACTAAAAAAATAATGACAACATCAAACACTGATGAGGCTACAGAAAAACTGAATTACCCACACATTGCTGATGGGAATGTAAAATGGGATAGCCAATCTGGAAAAACAGTTTGGCAGTTTCTTTTTAAATACACATGTGGGGTACCTGGGTGGCTCAGCTGGTTAAGCATCTGCCTTTGGCTCAGATCATGATCTCAGGGTTCTGGGATGGAGCCCCATGTCTGGCTCCCTGCTCAATGAAGAGTTGGCTTCTCCTTTTCCCTTTGCCCTTTCCTGCCCCTATTGTGTTCTCTGTCTCTCAAATAAATAAATAAAATCTTTTTTAAAATATAAATAAATAAAAATATACATGCAATTACCATACAACTCAGCAATTGTACCCCTGAACATTTACATTTACCCAGAGAAATGAAAACTTACATTCACACAATAACCTACACAGTAACGTTCACAGCAGCTTTATTTGTAATAGGCAAAAATTGGGAATGATCCAGATATCCTTTAATGGGTGAATGGAATGGTTAAACTATGGTATAACCAGACCATAGACTACTACTCAGCAAAAAAATAAATTAAATTAAATTAAATTAAATTAAATTAAATTAAATTAAAAAAATAATAAAATAAAAAAGAAAAGAAAAGAAAAGAAAGAAAGCAAGAAAAGAAACTAACTATTGATACATACAAAAACCAGGATAAATCTCCAGAGAATGATGCTGAGTTTAAAAAGTCAATTCTAAAAGGTTACATACTGTTTGATTCTATTTATAGAACATTCTTGAAATGACAAATTACATAAACAGAAAACAGTATAGTCGTTGTCAGAGATTAAATGCTATGGGAAGAGACGTGGATATGGCCACAAAAGGTCAACATGAGGGATTTTTATGGTGATGCGTCTCAACTGTACAAATCTTAATATCCTGATGATGATATTGTACCACAGTTTCATAAGAGGTTACCAATGGAGTGTTCTAGAACAGGGGACAAAGCATCTTTCTGCATTATTTCTTACAACTGCATGGGAATCCACAACTATCTCAAAATAAAGTTTAATTAATAAAAAGAAGTCTAACTGAAAAGCAGGGCAAGGATAACTTTTATTGTATATTCAAATAATTCTGTTAGGGGCTGCTATAGTATGCAAGCACCATGGAGGAAGCAATGATAATGTTCACTTTGCAGTGAAAAGACTATGGGCTTTGTCATGAAAGACCTTGGATCAAATATAGCTTACTACATATGGACTGTGTGACCTTGAACAGCCAGAGTTTATGTGTTCTCACCTATGAAACACCAATTTTTTAAAAGCTCCATTGAGGCATTATCTAAATTAGATACATGAAACACCATGTACTTCACACCCTTGGTACTGTGCCTCCCACAAAGTTAAGTACTCTGATGCTAGCTATTGTGAAGTAGAGAGAATCAGAGCAATTATCTAGCAGGCAACTGTTTCTTCCATCCCCAGTATTAAACTTGATAAGTAATTAGGAAACAGATCTAAAACAAGGTATAAAGGGGATATAGAACCCTGACTAAGCAAATACCCCTTAACAAAAGTGTATATGTGATTTTTTAAAAATGGTCAAATAACTTTTCTTCATTTTTAAGGTAGGATACGATTACAGAGACTGGAAAATTTAAAAAGAAACACAGATAATACAATCATGATTACAGAGTAACTTTGTTAACATGATGATTAATCTTTTTTTATATGCATATATTTTTAGAACCTGATATTATGCTGTTTATACACAATTTTCAAAACTACTTTGTGATTGCATGACTATTTTTCCATGTCATTAAATATCTTAAAACATCTTTTTCAGTGTTGCTTTAATTAGAGCCCATATATACAGTGGAATATTAACTATGTACCACTGGACATGTTAGTTAATTCTAATTTCTTTCTATTGTAGAAACTATTAGAAAAACTCTACTTACATAAAATTTGTCTAAGTTGACTATTAATATAGTCAATAGTCTTTAGAGGGGGTATTGAGGAAAAGAATACACTCTAAAATTCTTGATTTGCCTGCCAAATCCCTCGGAAAAGAATGAAGCAGGATTTTAAAGAAGTTATTTTTCTGGAAGAAAGTATTTGCTCTCCTTGAATTAATTTCACTCTGACCAACTTAAATTAATGCTCTTTGAAGGAGAAGTAATGGAAACTTTGGGAGAAAACAAAAACACCCCAGAATCTATTACAACCAAAGAAAAGCATGTCAAGCACATTGAAAAGTATGCCAGACATTAGGAAGGTTTATTTCAAAGCAGTCAGAACATTCAAATGTCACACCGTCCATTATTGTGAAAGACTGTTGGGGCTGATAGCAAGCTCGGACTCAACTCTGGCACCTGAATCATTTGGGAGGTAACAGAGGAAAGAAAAAGGGGAAACAGGTACATAAATTCAACAACTCTTTTACAGATTTGGGAAACAGGTGTATAACCAAAAAGAATAAGGGAAGTCAGGAAGTCAGCCAAAATTAGTTTTGCAAAAGAAGAGAGCAAAAAGATTGGATAGATACCCCTCCCACCTGCCCATTCTGCCGAAGAATATGACCTTTAAAAAAAAATCATCCAGTGAAAGGAGGCAGAGCTGCTTAATTCTGCTTTCATTTCTTCTTCATAAAAGAGAAAATCTTTACTCTAAGGCAGAATGCTATTAATAGGAAGTTGAAGTCCAAGATGGATGGAGTGAAGTGATAACTAAGGAAGGAAAATTCACATTGCAAAATGTCACAGAATAGGGTCGTTAATCTGACAAGTAGTACTTTGTGAAAAAGAAAGAAGGTAGTTCTGAATTTTTATGTATAGCAAACATGATGCAAGACAGAAGCAGTAACTTTGCTGGGAAGATGATATAACTACTAGCTACATGTCACATTTATTTGTGGAGAATTTAAGCACTTGGATGTACAAGCTCCATCCAAGCACAGTCAATTAGAATGTTATTGGTTGGGGGATGAGCATCTGCATATCAGCAGCCCAAATGCTGTTCAGTGAACTACTTTTTAATAGACCAGGATAATGAACCCCACACATTTAAGGAGACTCCCATCAAATGTTAGCTTTGGCATCTAAAATGATGAATCTTCAGTTAATTACCTTGACTTTATCGCCAGAAACCATACATGACAAATAGGTATCACAAGATACATGTATTACTGATGTATACTGAATGATTATGTTCTCTTAAGACTTGGATAAGGCCGGGTACTTTCCCAAACTAGAACCTTCTCATTAGCTTCGTAGTCTTCACTGATGTCAGACATTGGTGCTCTGGTCCTCTGTGACTCTTACAATTGATCTCTAATAAGGATATACTTATCTAACCAGATCTTTCTGGATTTATGGTACTTTTCACTAGTATTTTAAGCTTTGAAACCCATACAATTTATGCTAAAGCCAAGCTAAAGAGTTATCCCTCATCTCCACATACATATTCTTTCTCTGATCAGGCCTGCCAGAAGTGAGACAGGAAGGCCATGGAGAAAGGGGTCTGTGTTGTTCTAGTCTAGCCTGACTGCAAAATCCCAGGGGTAATACAAGCAAGATAACAATCTCATCCTACTGATATTCAAGAAAGAGAGTCCCAAGACCACTAATTAGATTCTATACAACGATATAGCATGGATTGGTAGGAAAGGTGTTTTTCTAATTTCAATGGATCTTAGCTTTTTTCTTCAAAACTCTATAAATTTCTTAAGTTACTAAGCTATGCAAATTGTCATAGGCAAAATCAAAATTATAAGTAAGTGATATCTATTGCTACACAAGAATAAAATAAGAATTTTGTATTTACTGATAGGTCAAAGCTAAGTTTCCAATAAGGATTTCATTCATGATACAGCTTTATACAGAGTTGTGCTACTCCCCAAGCCAATTTATTTTAAATGGTGGATTTTCTTATCTTCCCAACTCATTTTAGTTTGGAGAAACTGCCTTCACTCTGATACCTCTGAGTTCTCCAAACAATATCACAAATTAGCTAGCTCTTCATGTATAAATCACACAGAGATTAAACAAACTCCAGGGTAATTTGACACACAGCCATAAAACATATTTTGATTCGGTCTCATTCATTTTCCTCTTGTTTCTTCTGATATGTTGTATTTTAACTACTTTGTAGAAACAGATTAACTATTTCAATCAATTTTATTATCTAATATTCTTCATTTACTTTTTGGTAATATTTTTAAAGGGAGATAGGAGTAGGGAAAGGTTAGAGAGTTGTTCTGAAAGTCCTTCTGGACAAAGAGCTGTCATTCTTCCTAATTCTCCTAAAGTTCTCTTATAGTGGTAAACACACTGCACTTGAATACACCAAGGTTGTCCTAAAGAAGTTATTCATTACTTATTAAGGCCACGTAATTGCTTTTGGATGGGAATTTATTCCTCAATTCCCAGTTTAGAAAGGCCACTTTTAGGAGGCAAGTTAGGATTTTATTACTTTGGAATCCTATGTCAGGCCATAGTTGAAGTGTTTATCAATGACCTCAAGAAAAAAAAAAAAAAGAAGAAGAATCCTGAAATAGCTCCCTACAGCTTATTTGGATAATTCTGGTTTTCATCAATCTGGATTTCACTGAGATGAAGAAGCAAAGAAAACTTAACTCTTATAGTTCAACTTGAACTTGTAATTTTATTGTCTTACATTGTACACTATTATATATGTTAGTTTTGCTCCCAGGGTAGGTTTAAGTGAGGAACAGTTAATTGAGTGCCTATTAAGCACCTGTGTGCCAGGTGCAGGGGAAGAAGGAAGACTGAAACTCAGGAAGTAAACAGGCAGTTACAACACAAGCTGAGGAGTGTTATGATGAGCAGAAATCCAGGAAGCTAGAAATGGCAACAAATTAAGCTGCAGGTTTTCTTTCTTTTCTTTTTTTTTTAAGATTTTATTTATTTATTTATTTGACAGAGAGAAAGAGAGTGAGCATAAGCAGGGGGAAGGGCAGAGGGGGAGAGAAAAGCAGGCTCCCTGCTAAGCAGGGACACACCCGCCCCCCAACAAGGGGCTTGATCCCAGGACCCCGGGATCATGACCCGAGCCAAGGGCAGACGCCCAACCGACTGAGCCACCCAGGCACCCTTAAGCTGCAGGTTTTCTAAGTCTTCCTTACAGGAACCTGTTGACCAGTTATAGTGCTTAAAAAAAACAAAGGCACAAAATTATGTCATTGCTCCCATCAAAAGGTGGGGTGGTTTTGTCCCCTTCCATGGCACTGGGTAGGCTTGTGACTACTTTGACCAATACAATACAACTGAGGCTGGATTATTAAAAGTGTTTTTCATTTGCTAGAACACTTACACTTGGAGCCCTAAGCTCCTCTATAAGAAGTTTGACTACTCTGAGGTCATCATGTTGTGAGGAAGCCAAGCCATACGGAGGGCCATGTGTAGGTCCTCTAGTTGTCAGTCCTAATCTTCACACCCTCTCAGCCCAGCTGCGCCTGTGAGTGAACAAGCATTTAGAGGAATCCATCTCCCAACCATGGAGTCACCCCAGCCTTGGAGTTGTTACAGGATTTCTTGTCCTTTAGTGCCTGCGGTTCTTGGTCATGCAGCTTAGAAGAATAAAGAGGTATACCAGATGATGAGTAGTGGGCAGAAAAGCAAAGTTTATTGAGCTATAATAAAGTTTGTTGAGCGACAGCACAAAGCTCCCGAAGAGGGAGGGGTCCCAAGAGGGTTGCCACTGGAGTTTCTAAGTCTAGGGGTTTTTATGGGCTTGTTGGCAGGCTGTTTTAATCTGATTAACCCTCCCTGTACCTGTCATCCAGTCAGGTTTTTGTCATCTATTTATCATGTGGGAAAGAGTGGAGGGCTCCTTTGGGGGAGCTCCTCCCCTTAGGGCAGGGCCCCTGTCCCTGCCTGCCTTTTTTCCAACTATCCTCCATCAGAGTCTTCCTACCTGAGTCCCTAAGTGTTACAAAGACAAGCCATGCTTAATATGTTGCATTTGAGTTCCTGGCTCATAGAATCTACTATCAAAAGAAAATTCAAAGAGTTTTACTTGATATGAATATTTTATTGAATAAGAAGCAAACCATTTGCAAACAGGGAAACTTTAAAACTGAAAGTGGTATTGTTAAGAAGAAGAAAGAGGAACTGAGGAACTTCATTCATTGACCCAAAAGATTAGAGAGCCCCAAATCCTTGAGGGAGGAATGATTAGAGTAGGCAGTTGGTTAAGACAGGAGCTGGGGGCAAGGACAGAGATAGACAGGTTACACATTAGAAGCCTGAGGGCATAACATCCTGACCTTACAGCTTCCCAGACCTTGGAGCTAACAGATCAAGAGCCATGGGTCCAAAGCACGAGCTCTCCCCTTCCACCTCTGCTCCAGACTCATTATAATACAGTTACAGTGTGGTTACAGTCCCCTCTCCGACCCCATGGAAAAAGGCTGCCATGACAGTTCTGGTACAAAACTTTAGGGTCAAAAACTACCCTCCCAACCTGTGGGAAGAGTTCCCCAAATGATTGGAAGCAGCCTCCATTAGAAAACACCCTGTCCATGATGCAAGACCCCACTCACATAAAAGAAAAGGGTCCCTGAAGCCTCAGACAGTTGCCACCTCTGAGCCCACCCTCTCTGTCCTACCTGGAGAGTGTACTGTCCTTAATAAACTTCTTTGTGCTTTCTACTTTCTTTCTGGCTGTCTTTATTCTAATGTAGATCTTCATGTAAATCTTCCCTGGCAAATTCAAGAACTGAGACCTCCATTCACACAATGCCGGCTCTCCCACTAGTAACAAGTATGAAGCTCAGGTCTCAGAGTTACAGCTCAGTTTACAAAGCATGAATGAGAAAGTACATCGTTTTCTGTTGTGATTGGTTACTAGCAACTTACATTCCATTTAGGGTGGAAGCACTGTATAATCCTATTTGTAGCTCATTGGAAACTGAAGAAAGCATAAGTTCTGTAAGAAAGCTTAAGGTCAGAGTCATTGATGTGGGAAACAAAGGCAGAAGGAAATGTACTTAAATGTCCTTATAACCTGCAGCCCATTGACAAATACTTGAGATGGCAAATTATAACATTCCTCCAAGATGCTGTGAGTCTTATTTAGCATATGAAAGTCTTTTTGGAACTTCCCTTTAATAAAACCACCATTTTGGACCTCAGCAACACACTGACATTCAAAAACTACATCATTTGGCACCATGTTGGGTGCCACACTGGGCCACATTGGACACTAAATGATGTAGTTTTGAATGTCAGTGTGTTGGTGACGTTGGTAGGGTTTGGAGCCAGTGGCCAAGAAAAAGTTCTTGAGACGTCTTTTGTGCAAAATGGTGGTTTTATTAAAGCATGGGGGACAGGACCCATGGGCAGAAAGAGCTGATACCTGCTGTTCTTTGCTGCCCCAGGATTGTGAGGAGCAAGTGATTATATACCTTGGGGGTTGGGAGAAGTAATTATATTAAGGGCCACACCTGCCCTTTTGTCAAGATAACAATTAGCATTAAATCTCAGCTTAACACAGCTGGAGATGTGCTGAGTCTTAAAAGGGAGGACTAATACCCTAAAGAATTATATGAATGAACTGTCATATGATAGGAAGAATCAGGAAATTACTCTTGAAGTGGATTTTGAAACTTCTTTTTTTTTTTTTAAGATTTATTTGTTAGAGAGAGAGAGAGAGAGAGAGAGAGAGAGAGAGAGAGAGTGTGTGTGAGTGTCAATGGGGGGAGGAGTAGAGGAGGGTGGGAGAAGAAGAGGGAAAGAATCCCAAGAAAACTCCAGAGCCCAACACAGGGTCTGATCCCATAACTCATGAGATCATGACCTTAGCCAACCAAGAGTTGGATGCTCAACCAATTAAGGCACCCGGGTGCCCCGATTTTCAAAGTTCTTGATCAGTGGGGAAAGAATGTACAACTGAAAAAGCCAGAATTCACTGACTTGGGGAAACTTTATTATGACTCAGGATTTAAAAGTCCAGCAAGAACCCAGAGGATAGGTAAACTCACCATTGGGGTAGCTCCTAGAAGCTTGGGTAACTCTCAGTCAAGTGGAAATGTCCAAATTTTCCTAGCAGAAAACAAACAAAGGAATTAAGTAGCTAAAAGAAGTGAACATGTGGTATGGATACATAAGGGCAGAAGACCCACCAGAAGATTATGTTCCACGGGAGGGCCCAGATAGCGCATAGATCACTAAGGCCATCAGGAAGGCACTGGTAAGAAGGGATCCAGCACCACTGAGAAATTCTGTGATGGCTTCCTCTACAGGCCAGAAATGCTGGTACTAGAAACAGTTGCATAACTGGGCTGGTTAGCGTCCCTGGAGATGATGGGGCCTTGAAGTGATAGAGGCCAGATGGCAGCACTTGTCCATCAGGAGCTAGGAGGCTGTAATTACCTTAATGACTGGCAAGACCGCTGGGCCGCCAAGGCTGCTTGACCCACGGGGAGTTATAGAGATGGTTAATAGACCATAGCGTCTCTCGGGGCAAAACAGATGGACAGCTAACAAGGGTGTTGCTTAACATTACAATCAAATAAGAACAGAGGAGCAGGATGCTGAGAGTTATTGCCCAACAAAGTCACAGTCACTTGCTCAGTTCCCAGATCAGGACAAATTTTCACATTTATAACCAATTTGCTAAAGAAGGGGCTAAGTCCCCAAGAGGAAGGATTCTGTCACACCATGGCAAGTAAGTACCATAACAATACAGTGCCTGTATACATGATTTGAACTGATACATTTAGCAGTTGGAGTAATCCCCACATCATGTCGCTGGCCTCCGGAATAAGAGTTATCATAGCAGGATAGTCAAATGGAAACCTCTGAAACCAGCCCCCCCACCACTACTTAAATTTAGTCAATTTAAAACATAATAATATCCCATGAATAGGTGTTGCAAAGATAAGCATTAGGATTATATACTTGAAGGATGCAAGACTAGTTGCTCTTACCATATCTCCATTTAATTTGGAGTCAGATGGATCCTGGAGAATAACTGTAGACTATCACAATGTCAACCAAGATCCTAAATTGTAGCTACTATGCCAAGCCTGGTATAGTTGATAGAAAACATCAATGTGGAGTCAGAGACACCAAATACAGTCATTAATCTAGTGAATGTATGTATTTTATTCAATCCCAATCAGGAAAGAGGATCAGAAACAATTTGCACTCACATGGATAGACACAATATTCACTTAAATCTTTCCCTCAGGGCTATGTTAACTCTCCTGCCCTTAGCCATAGTCCAAGGAGATGTAAACATCCCACAGAACATCACACCTGTCTATGATATCCACGATATGATAGTGATTGAACAGGAGGAAGAGGTGACTAGTATGCTGGAGACCTTGGGAAGATGCATGCACTCTGGAGGATGAAAGATCAAAGATGCAGGTGCCGGTCTTTCCATTGAGGTTTTGAGAAGCCAGTGATCACGGGCATGCTGGGACATGCTCCAAAGTAAAAAACAAATTACTGTATCTTGCATTCCCTAGACAAAGGAAGGAAGAAAAACATTTTGAAGGCCTCTTTGGCTTCTGGAGGCAACATATTCCAAATTCGGGACTATTCATCCTGCCTGTACTGTGGTATGATACAAAAGGCTGCCAGGTTTAAGTGGGGCCCTTTAGCTGCATGTCAGTGTAGAATGAGTGTTTCCACACAACCTTCCTTCTCTTTATTCCTCACCTGGGGTTAGTCTTGCACCAAGATCTGACTGTCGGCCCAGCCTTTGCCCAGCTCCTTTCCTATTTTCAATCCCAGGTATATAGCCTAATAAAATTCTTGGAAGATTTGGAGTAACACAAGTGTTTTAGAGAAAAGTCATATAAAGAATAGGGAATCATTGCCATACTTAAAAAGAGACTCTAGAGGAAATAAAAGGGGGAATCAAATTTACAGTGTAAAGAGAGGATGGGGACTTGGGTAAGAAAAAAATGAAAGACTATGTGAAGGAGTTCTCATCATTCCATCCTCAACTGAAGAGAGACAGGACCATTATCTGGTGTGAAGAACAGTTAATAATAGGTGTCATTAGCATGACTTTGGTGGTGTTGACTACAAAGCCAGACAACGGTATGAGACAGAGAATCCAATCAGCCCTTAGTAAAATATTAAGAATAGTGGTTAAGCCAGACAGGAAGACTATTAAATAGATGTTTCAACCAGGTAGTTAAGGATTAGTGAAGGGAGGTAGTTATTGCCAGGTCAAGAGGTATAATCTCAAATCACAGGGAAGTAATTTAATTAACTTTATTTAATTTAGTAATTTAAGACTCAAACTTGAACCTAATCATAAACAACCTAGTCTGAAAACTATGGGCTTAATGTTTTCCTCATTGTGATGACTATAAGGCTCGCCGTGTCTGTCTCATGTTAGGAAGAACCATCTTGGCCATGTGCAGCCAACCTAGTTTTGAATTCTATTCAGAAATCTGTAGGCTGTAGGTGATCAGAATATGACAAACAAAAATATGTGACTTTGTCATGAGGATTACTTTGAACTGAAGACAATTAAGAAATAGCAGATGCCAAAAAAAGCTTTGCCTTCCCCCACATTTGCCTAAAATCAAATTGAGACTCTCAATTACTGAAGACTCTTACAAGCCCAGAAACAGCACTGAGAGAAATCTATATTACATGACTTAACAAAACAACCCTTATCTTCCATTAGTTTCCCCCATATATTTACTTTGGAAGCCTAAAAACCTTTTCCTTTGTTTTGTCACTTCTCTACAAATTTGTTGTTCTTTATTAGGATGTTACATAAGCCCAAGTTCTAATCACCTCTTTGAGTTACTCCTTACTGAGTTTCTCTTATGTGTATGCTCAGGACATATGTTAATAAACTCTTTTTCTCTTGTTAATCTGCCTTTTGGCAGTCTAATTTGTAGGGCCGCAGCCAAAGAATCTAGAAGGGTAGAGGAAAAGTATTTTTGACTTCAACTTGCTTTATTTTAGTCATTATTTATTGAGCCAGTAACCTCAACTTGTTTGAGATGATAAAATAATTCTCTTAGTAGAGGCAGATATACCAGGAAATGAGTGAAATTTATGCTCAGGGAACCTCGCTTGCATTGCCCCTTTCAAGTTCCCATAGCTGATTCTGAATTCAAAATTTCGTATTTTTCAATTAAAAGGAACCCTCACTCCCCATGAATTGCATAAACTTCAGGCCCCACAAAGCCTGGATCTGTCCCAGGAGGCTTGGATAGCAGGCTGAGAAATTTGGATACTGTTACAAATAGGGATCCATATACAGATATCAGGTAAAATGGTGACATGTCCATATTTGCATTTTAGAAAGATTACTCTGAGAACAATGTAGGCAAACGTGTGAAAAGGACCAGATCTGCAGGGAAAACTATAAGGAAGTCATCATTGTATTCCAAGCAAGAATAAAGACCTTTTTCTTTTTACTTTATAAAAGGACTTTGTGTTTCCTTTGAAAGGACAAGATCCTCTGGGGCATTTCTAATTTTACTTATAAAAGCTTCTGCCTCCCATTTCAGAAGTATTATTCTTCCCCTAAGAAGCTGTGGAGATTCAAATCTTTTGCAGTATAACAGTCTGTCTTTGCCTTCAGAAAGTAAAATATGGAATTTTCAAACTCAACAGTGCTGAATTTCTAGCATAAGGAAAATGGCAAGAATTTGTGTTTTAAAATTGACTGTCAGTTTAAAAATTGAAAATAGAACAGTTTTTCAGAAACCTGTTTAATCTAATAAGGGATTCAAATAGAACATATACTATGTCCCTGGATGGTAAACTCAATATTATAAAAAAGTTTCCTAAGAGTACACATTTTAACATTAAACAAGTTTAGTGTTCATCGAGAAGAATAAATACATGATAATCAAGATTGAGAAAGGTGAATTATTCTATTAGAGAGTAAATCTTATTTTAAAGCCATGAAAACAAAAAAGTTTTAGAGGCATGGGAATAAGCAAAGAGAAGTCTGTTCAAAGTTTGGTGTCTTGAAATGGACCAATTAAGTATAAACATGTCATATTAATAAGGAAAAAATAGGCTGGTACGTGGGTAGTCATTTTTTTCACAGCATTATGGAATGAAGGGAAGTCATCAAGTCCATTTCATGGGGGAACAGTGGGAAAGATCTCCCCTAGAGGCCAGACAACCACATAGTCTATGCACCATCAATTGTCTACTCTTCCTCAGAAAGATACTATGAAAAATATTACTCTGCCTTCGAGTACTGGGGAGAAGGAAGAAAAGTTTTACACTAACTTTATGAGTATTCCTTTGAATTCTGCAGCTACAGACACACACACACATGCATGCACACACGCACACTGGGCATGTAGATCAAGCACAAAGACTTACTGAAAATTATAAGCTGTTAAAAAGTCATAGAAATAGTCTTTAGTATATGCTCTTGATTCAGGACTATTTTGGGATGATTTCTTTGGAATCTGCTTAAACACATTCCAATTTGAATTCTTAGCAAATGGGCCACAGGTGCATAGTCTTCTCCAGATTCTGAAAATATCTGATTATATAGCAAAGAAAGTTAGCTCACGCCCCTGCACACATAAGCAAAAGGCCAACAGGCATCAGCCCCCACATTAGACACAAAGGAGAGGAGCCATCACATTTGTTCTGCAGTTTGGCTCCCCCAGCCAGAGATCTCTCGCAGTCATATTAGTTCTCCTACTAGTGTCCCCTTACTAATTCTTCCAAACCCTTCAGATAGTAGGAGAAAAGTGGTATTAGAAAGAGAGAGAAGGTATCATGGGCTATGGAGGTACAGAGGAGGCCCACCCAATTCTGTCTTCTTAAGGGGCAGAATAAAAGAAGTCTAGAGAGCCTTTTTTGAAAGCACACTCCTCTACATCGTAGGTTGCACTTGTCAATTGATATGTGTATCTTGCCTTAGAGTATGAGATACTTCAGCACAGACACCAGGCTTGTAAGCCTGTGTATCGCTACGCCCACACATGGTGCCTAACACATTATATGTACTCAAATATTTGCCATGCAAAAAAATTCTAGAAAATACTCTCCATGGCTGTCAAAAGCAAAACACTGATCTTTGGATCTATTAGTTTTGGCTTTCACATTCACACCTTCAGAAAGAAAGAAAAAAAATATGCTCTCATTATCAAAATCTTACTAGATGCAAAGACAGAATGGATTACTTGTTATATTCGTGAAGCAAAACATGTAGATATGGAGTAGAAATCATCTCTACTAAATAGCTAGGAATAAAAATAAGGCAATTGGATTTAATGTTTTATTACCATGCAATGGTTTTGGCACCAGGTTCCAAAAACCCACAACGAGATGCCAATAACCATTTGAGAGACTGGTTGTCAGAAAGGCTGGTGTACTATACATGGAAAGGCCAAGTTGTACCATGAAGGTGTAGCAACTAGCAGATTTTGCTTTTATTAGGCTCTAGAGAGCCCCATTAAGAAAGCTTGTCATTAGGACATTTATTGTTTACTCTCTGCTTGAATTTAATTTTTCCTTGGGGGAAAATGCCATCTCAGCCTGTAAAATAAATTGAATTTTCTTAATCTAGCCCTTAAAGAATAGACATTTCTATTTAACCTTCAAAATTCTGAAAAATCAGATCAGTCTTTCTTGTTAGTACCCAGTATGTATCAAATCAAAGTGTTATTATCATATATGATGGAATGGAACTTTTTAAAAAAAACTAGACTGTTTCAATATTTTCAATTACTTATCTGCTATTTTCCTATCTGACAGCTTATACTATAGCTGGCCAATAAGTTATACCTTTAGCAGCCTTACATTTTGAAAACCTTAGCTTAACACCATCTTCACTACTTTAGTTCATGTTCCACATAAAGAAATTCTGAAGTGTTGCATTTTAATGTCAACTATTGTAGTAAAAGCTGCTGATGCCTACCCAGATCCTTTTTTACCAGGCTGATGTTCCCATCCTCCAGTGGCTATAAATATTTGCCACTCAGTATTCACAGCTGTATCCTTCTCCAGAGAATTACCCTTGGTCAATAGAAGCTCCTCACCCAGAGATATCTGGGAGAGCTCATAGCCAATGACCCAATGAAACAAGGATATAAAGGTCAGTTTTCTTGCCTTAAAGTGAGGCATCTTTGTGGTGTCATTCATGCCCTAGAGAACATCTCATTGTACCTGTTACAAAGTTCTGTTGAATTTCTTTCCTAATATCTAAGTATCATTTTTTCACTATTTTAATTGTCCCTCATCTCTGTTCAGGACCATCTCTCACCTGACTATTCAAATTGCCTTCTGAATCAATATTCATCTTCCTATAGTCCCTCTTCTACAATATTGCTGGAACACTCTGAGATACTAATCTAATCTTCTGCCCTCCCTCCTTCCTCCTTCAACACATACACTCCTCCTTACACCTTTCATGAACTATCCCCATCACTTACACAGAGGCAATAAACTGAACTCAGTTCACACATGCACTATGTTTCTCTCCCAAGCCAATGAGACCATGAAGCAAAACAAAGCATTGAAATATGTACAATATAATTGTATGGCATTCATCTACCTTGAGAACCAAAGCTAAACCATTGAGAACCATAGGTAAAGCAGTTAACTATAATCTTAATGGATTTGGAAGACTTCAATTAGTAGAGAAGAACTAGAAAATGAAGTAAACCCAGGAGAATGGGTTACAAAACCACTTCCCTTTCTAAGTTAGGGAGTCTATTATAGCAACTTAGGACTTAGTGTGTCCCACCGGTGTTTTGGACAAGAATCTCTTCTACCTCTGGCCCAGGAATCTGATTTATGATCCCAGTTTATAATATGCAATTTTGTAACTGATTTAGACTTGGTTTTACATTGAAATCTGTTTACAAACAGTATTGTAATACTTAGCAGAATATATTTCCCTCCCCTCCCACCATTTTTTTGAAACCTTAAATTCAGGAGATCTTATGGCATCTGGAATGGTTTGTCAGAGAATGTTAAAACAAATATCATAAGTTTATGAGCAGTTTAAAAACCTCGATAGAAATTTAAGTTGTAAATGCTCCCCCCTTTACTTGAACATAACAAATTTCCTACATTTACAAATTGAGTAAGATTGAAAATCAAAATAAAATTTAAGAACAAGTCTTCTCAACTTTGAACTTCAATGCATTAATATCTTTAACAACTAAAGTAGTCCCTGAAATTATATTTTGTGCATAGAGAGATCATCCATCCTCAAGAGGACCTCACACTGACATACAAATCCAGATTTAGTTCCACGCAACATAATGCATGAAAAAATTGGGTCAAATTCCTAAGTGACAAAACCATCCCCTCCTAGAGATGATACATGAGTTCTCTAGTTCACCACTGTCTTCCCCACGGCTCCCTGCCCCCCCCCCCCGACATTGCTTAGTCATTCATTTACGCTTACCTTCCTGGTCCTTATAAAGGCGTTTCCTATTTCAACCCAAGCATCTAGAGAAGTGGTTCTCAACCAGGCCCGGTTGGCAAAGTCTGGAGACTTTTTTTTTTTTTTTCAGATTTATTTATTTAGTTGAGAGAAAGAGAGTGCATAAGTGGGGGAGGGGGAAGGAACAAAGGGAAGGAGGGAGAGAGAATCCTCAGGCAGACTCCCCACTGAGCACGGAGCCCAACATGGGGCTCTCTACCCCAGGACCCTGAGATCATGACCTGAGCCAAAACCAAGAGTCAGATGTTCAACCAATTGAGCCACTGAGGCACCCCTGGAGACATTTTTGGTACAACTATGGGTGGATGCTACTGGTATTTAGTGAGTAGAGGCTAGGGATGTTGTGAAACATCCTACAACATATAGACCAGTACCCAACAACAAAGAATTATCCAGCCTAAAATGTCGACAGTGTTAAAGGCCAAGAAATCCTGACCTAGAAGAAAATATCTAAAATCCTTCAACATGGCTCAGAGTCTTTGTGATGAACTTTGTATATTCTAGAGGCTAATCCATTGACATTATATGGGTCAAAATTATCTTTTTCTTCATTGTTTATATAGTTCTCTTTTTTATCTAAGTTCTTAAATTTTTAATGAGTTTCTCTTTCCTTTAAAATTTGTTTATTATTTCCTTCAAGAAATCCTTCCTGACACTGAGGTTAAAGATACTCTTTTGTTTTTTTCTAAACATCCTATAAGTATTTCACATTTATGTCTTCAATGCAACTGGAATTTATGCGTTGGAATTCAGACACGTAATTTTGTTTCCATATGGATAACCTGTAATTCCAAGAGCATTTACTGAGTAGTTCATCTTTCTCCAGTAATTGCTAACACCAATTTTGTCAAATACTGAATTTCTAAATATACTCTCACCTCTTTCCAGACTTTCTATTTTCTATATATTGCTGTAATGTCATTATTTTAAGTTACATCTAGATTAGGAAACCACTGGTATCAAGATTCCTTCCCCAGTCTTCTTTAAATTTACTTTTACAGATGATTTGCAGTATCAACCCCCTTGTAATTTTATTCAAAACTGCATTGAGTTTAAAGATTGGGCAAAGATAACTAATTTTTCTCATTCATGAACATTGTATCCCTATTTGTTCTATGACTTTCAGTAAAGTTTAACAATTTCTCCAAATGATATTGATACACTTATTCCTGCATGCTACATATGGTTTATATTTTCCTAGTAACTTTTCTTTAGTTTGGATCTTGTTGCATAAGGCAAACTTGCTGAGCTATCTCAATAGCTTGTCTATAGATTCTCTTGGAATTTTTAATTTAATCATATCACCTGCAACAGTTTCTTCTTCTGTAATACTTAACTAATTTTTATCCTGTGTTCTTTTTTTTTTTTTAAGATTTTATTTATTCATTTGACACAGAGAGAGAGATTACAAGTAGGCAGAGAAGCAGGCAGAGAGAGAAGAGAGAGGAGGAAGCAGGCTCCCCGCCGAGCAGAGAGCCCAATGCGGGCCTCGATCCCAGGACCCTGGGATCATGACATGAGCTGAAGGCAGAGGCTTTAACCCACTGAGCCACCCAGGCACCCTTTATCCTGTGTTCTGGCTCTGATCTCTAGTACAGTTTTTAAGAGTGAGTGTCTTCATCTTGGTCTTGACTTTAAAAGACATTGCCTCTAATGCTTCACAGTTAAACATGACTTTTTTTCTTTTTAGATTTTTGGCAGATACTTTCTATTAGGCTAAGAAAGTTTTATTCAGCTGGTGGTATCCTAAGTTTTTGACATCTTGAAGCCATTTATAATGCAAAGCAGATTTGTTCTTTAAGCATGCCCACCCAGTCTTGAAGGACTTGTTCTTATATTTGGAGATGCAGCTGGAAAGCCTTCCTCCATCTTTAAACCTGCCTCCTTTTTACTGTCAGGCTTGCTCAGCATCTCTTGGGAAATCCATTTAGTTTAAATCTCCCTTTGATCAGAGTACTGTTCAGTTTCCAGAGATTAGCCAATTCACTCACAAAAAGATCTTAAAGGCCTTAAAAATTACCTCCAATCATTTCACAGTTTGCAAGAGATAAAAGTCCATGTCAGAAGCCTGGATATTAATTGTGGTCAACACAGAACCAGAGATAAATCTCTTAAGATTCTTGAAAGGAAGAATGCACATGCCTCAAAGTTCCTTTCTCTTCAAGCCCTTCTCTAACTCCCTGGTCAATATAGGAGCTAGTCCGGCAAAACTATGAACAAAAATGTGCCCCAAAGCTTCCAAGTGGCAGAAATACCTGGAAGAGGATTTTGGTGTGCATTCTCACACATGTGAAGGAAATACTTCCAGCAGGGAAAGAGAAGTGTTATCAACTATGATGGGTAACAAAGAGTCAGCAAAACTCATCCCCGGGCCTTATAAAAATGAAATGACATTTCAGTATTGCTTCCCATCTTTTTTCTATGGGAAAGCACAAAATGTTGAACAGTTGGCTTTTCCTTTCTTTCATTCTTTCTGTGTCACAGTTACTGCAGCACACTTTATATTTTAGTCTTTTTTCTTCTTTATAACAATGAAGGGGAGAAATAATTCTTCATACTGCTTTCAAGCCCGGATGCATCAGTATTGTACCAGGGAAGAAAATGGCTAGGTTCTGGGACAGGTGGAATTTTTTCTCCCTAGTCAAAATACATATGTTGTTGGAGGGTTTCTCAGCCAAAATACAATGTTTGGCTATTTCATCTTGAGTGCTATATACAACTTTCTGAAAATGTCAGAACATCTTATGCAGGCAGCATGCCTTGAGTGAACATCTATCTCCCTGAGTGGAACCAATTTACCTATAAAGTCTGAAACATTTTTGAGTGTCTTTTAAACAGCCACAGGTTGCTTGCTGACTAACCAAGCATCCCAAAGTATGTATCTGAGCTTTCATTTTTCTTTTCCAATTGTGAAAAGCTAAACATCTATCTTGTACTCTGAAAGTTAGACAGACTTCCCACAATATCCCTCACCCACAAATGTGGTGGCTGGGGTGGGGATGTATGGGTGAAAAACACTCTTCTGAGGAAGCAAAGAAAAAGACCAAATCTGCAGTAGGGTACAGTCAAAGCCAATTTTCCAACCTATCTTTATTAAAAGCAGCTGGCTAATGACTTGCAGCACGAAAGCAACATTATTTATTTAAAAAGTAATTCTCTGTGGCCCTTCCCTTTGGTTATCTTCTAAATCATTTTATCTATTTCCTTTCTCTGGTAAATGGAAAAAGATATTTGTCTTTCTGATTTTTCACTTTATTAACTTTATTAGTGTCAGAAAGAAGTCAGGCGTAGACTGAGAGTAAAATGAAAAGTGCTCCTCCACCCATTTTTTAACAAAAACAAAAATATATTAGATAAATTTCAAAACTTCAGTTATGACAAAAAAAAATGTGACTCTTCTGTTCTCTAATAGCAGGTATAACACATCAGAGATCTCCCCCAAATCACATCATAAACACAAATATATTTCCAACCTCTTCCCACACATTTTTCTCCCACGAAACCTCCACACATCTACCACTTACCTCATATTTTATGCAGCGTTTTGGAAAACTGCTTTGACACACAAGCCTGTTTTGAGAACTGTAAAACTGTGGTCAGTTATGTCACCTTTCTTCTCTTCCTAATAGCTGCACAGTACAGTAGTGCCTCTCTTAAGCCACACTTAGAGCTGTCGTGCAGAGAAATTCAAGATAATCCCCTTTATTTTGTTGATTTTAACAGGGAACCCCCAAATCTTATGCAACATGTAATAGGTTTGAAATAGATTAACCAGCAAGCATGTGAATTTAGAATTCTTGTTTCGGAGATACAACAAATCCTTCCCAGTGCCTCCTTTTTGCTCATCCTCTGCCCTTCTTTTCCCCACCTCTTCCCTTTTCCAGCGCTGGAGTAACAGGGGGGAATTATAATACTTCAAAGGCTTATCATATTCTGTTAAATCAAATATAGCAAATACAGAAACCTCTTGTTGGAAAGTTCCTGAGCTAAAGGGAAACCTACGACATAGACTATTTTTGCAACCGTGAAAACTTTCAATTTTGAGAATAGTGAAAACATAGCAGTGGGTTAGCGCAGCCTTCAAGACTGCGCGTCTTCCTTCCCCTTTACTGGTTTCAGCGCTACCCGCTGACTCAGATACACCCGCTCAGCTGCGGTGGGTAACCAGCCGGCCCACCCGCCCCAAGGGAGCTAACAGCCTCCGGGAGCGCTCCGCAGAGACGCCTTCGGTCCCTCCTCCGCCAGGAGGCGTGGCCCGACATGGAGACGGGGCGCCACGCCCCCACGGGAGGGCGGGACTGCCTCCCAGCCACCTCCCCCCAGATGCGGGGGAGGGGTGCGGGCCCTGCGTGACGTCATCCTTAAAGCCCGCCCTGGTTGGAGGGAATTTAGAAGAAACGTGGGCGGGAAGGGGGCGGAGTCTAGTTTCCCTGGTGACGGGTTGCCTGGCGGTCTCCTGGTAACCGGTCGCGGCGGTCCTGGCTGCCTCAGCTCAAGCGGCGGAGGCCGCCAAGGTCTGTGGGCCGGAGCCCATGCCGGGCGCTTTCTGCCGGTTGTGTTATGGCGGCCGCCGCGGCAGTGGTCACGCCGTCAGGTTTGGAAGATGGAGTGTCTCGGTCCCGCGGCGAAGGGGCAGGGGAGGTGGTCGTGGAGCGGGGGCCCGGCGCGGCCTACCACATGTTCGTGGTGATGGAGGACCTGGTGGAGAAGCTGAAGCTGCTCCACTACGAGGAGGAACTCCTCCGGAAGAACAACCTGAAGCCCCCGTCCAGGTGGGTGCTCTCGTCCTCCAGCGCCTGAGTGCCGGCCGGACCCCGGGGAGATCCCTGCTCCGGCCTTCTGGGGAACCTTGAACGCGAGTTAGCGCTTGCCTCCATCTTCCTAGCCAGGAAAGGGCACTTCACCCCAAACTTGGCGACAGAGGCCGCGGAGCTCACAGAGTTTAGCTTTGGTATTTTTCAGAGAGAGTAAAGTTTCAGAATCGCTGAAAGGACCGGAAGACGGCTTGGCTTTCTTAGTCTTTAAAGTGCACACACACCTCCACAAAACACGAACTGTTTTTTTCTGATTATAAAGTTATCAAAGTACCTATTGTAGAGGACTCAGAAAAACACAAGAAAATGTGTAGAAAATACTGATATTGCCCATAATCTCATCCCCAAAAATGAATACTGTTACCATTTTAGCTCTATTTCTAGTTTTTGTTTTCCTCTGCGATAATTTGTCCCTACAACTGGTAACCGTGGGTACCTAGGACCTTGCTTGACTTTATATGAAGTTTGTAAACTGTTGACTAATTGCTCTGGTTTAAAAGATTTCTACCTTTGCGATAACAGTACGCTCAGAAACTAAGAAGTGGAAAAGACAAATGAAATGAAAGCTGTGGGAACTTTGTCTATCATACAACGTAAAGTTCTGCCCTTGTTCCGGTGGGGAAAAGTCCATCGTATCCTGAAGTCAGTGTCATTAATTGTTAAGGATAGTTATGCACAGCTAGCACTTTATCTCATAATGAGTGTAGCTTCGGGACAGCCAGATAAATAAGTTAATACTTAACATTTGTTTATTGTGTAAAATGCAATTTCGATTAAAAATCTGTAATACTTTCTTTTAATGGCTATACCTTGGCTTAAATAATTTTCCTCAACAGTTTTGATTTCATTCCTTGCTCTCTTCCAATATCTTGAATTTTAAGATATGTAGACTCTGTAAGCTGCCCATACTGTTAAGTCAGTCCAGAATAGGAGAAAAGTTAGAGGAAAAGGCAATGTTGCTTGATCTATGATAGAAATTTTGGGATTGGGAGTTATTACTTCAATGAATCAATCAGGATCATGTAAACAACCAACATTTTCTATGATAAAAATGCATTTTTGTCCCCAAGTTTATTTTTCAAACTAAAAGGAAATGGCCTTAAGGTTCTAGTGGTATAACCTCTGCTATAATCCAGGATATTTTGAATCATGGATTTGCGTGGCAAAATCCTAATTTAATGGTTCCCAGACTGTGGTCATCAGACGAGCAGCAGCATGGCTTGGGAATTTATTGGAAATGCAGTGCCACAGGCCCTTTTCCAGGTATACTGCATCAAAAATTCTCGGGGTGGAGCCTAGAAGTCTGTTTAACAAGGCTTTCTGGTGATTCTGATGCATGCTTAAGTTTGAGAACTACTGTCCTGTGTCTGGAGGATCTGTCAGTATTCAGTCCTCTGTTCTGGAGTTGGTATCAGCCTGGAAGGAAAACATGAGTTTTTAGCAATGGGTACTTTGAAAGTGCTGTGAATATATACCTGGAAGGACTTCCTGACTTTTTTCTTCTCAGCTACCTGTTATCTTTCAGAATATTTGCACTACCCTGCAGGAAAAAGTTTGGGAAACATGAAAGAGTAGGCTGCTGATTTTTAAGAAAAATAGTTGTAATAGCCATAAATACAATTATAAACGGCACATAAAATTAATAACTGCACATAAAACGAAGGTCTTTGATCAAACTGACTCGAATATTGTTAGCAAGTTTTATTTTTAACCTATTTAAGTATAAATCATATATTGATTTCGTAGGACTCTTTTTAGTAGGCTAGGGGATTTAGCAAAAGTCAACAGATGTTTGTTGGACTGTGGATGTAATACTCAGTGGTTCTTAATCCTGGTACCTTAAAACCATCTAGGAAGCTTTTGAAACATACTTGTATTGGGGCTTTACTCCCAGAAGTTCTGATTTAATTCATAAGGGAAGAAGCAACGTTTGGTCCAGTAGCAATAGTTTGACAAGCTTCTCAGGTGCTTCAGATATGCTGCCAAGATGAGAATAACTGTTTGACATACCTGATAGGTTAGGAACAGTATGCAAAGATACCAGTGACATTGTAAAAATGCATAGCAATTAATCATTAGAGTCTTTTTTCAAACTCTGAAATTCTCTTAATTCCCAATTACCATTTCAAGAGGTACTCTCTTATTCATTATTCCTGACATATAAGTGATATTGGCAAAAGTTGTACATGATCAGTTTTTTAACATGCTCTGCATTTACTGGGTGTAAAATCTTTGATCTAATATTTTGTGTATAGTAGTAATTGCTCTAGTCCTATTGAGTAAAAAGTTTAATATGAGTGTTGTGGATTACCAGAAACTTCAGAGTGAATTATAAATGTCTTTTGATTTTAAAGCCATTATAAGAAAAAAAAGTTCTTTAGCAATTTTGGACTTAGTCCCTTTAGTTGCTATAGACTTGTTCGGAATATTTCATATTCCATCCTCCCCACCTTGTTTTGAAACAGACACTATTTCGCACTGCCTACCAACCCTGGTGAACAGTTCTACATGTTTTGCACTCTTGCTGCTTGGTTGATTAACAAAGCGGGACGCCCCTTTGAGCAACCTCAAGAATATGATGACCCTAATGCAACTATATCTAACATATTATCTGAGCTTCGATCATTTGTAAGTGTAAACAACTCTCTTCTTTCAGAATGTCAGGTTATGAATTTTAATATTGTTTATTCAATGTAGATGCTACACTTTTAGATGAATTTTCTGTGAATAACTATGTCTATTCACACCCATACGTATATAAAATTATATCTGGATTTTTCAGATAAAACTTCAGAATGTTTGATATTATAATATTAATGCTACTTCCAAAAATGTTCAATGTACTCTTTATAGCCCAAAGTAATAATATTTTTTCTTAATCTTGTAATGTCTCAGAGGTAAATTTATGGATACTTAGTTCTCCTTCTAAAAAATGCTAGTAGTAAGCTGAGACACCATATTTTGAAAGGGAGCTTTGATTTAATAGACCATGATAGCAGTTGTACTTTTCATTTCTGACTTTTCCTGAGGGACAGGCAATAAGAATTTTTGGCACACATGTTATTAACTTTTGACAAGTGATTCACTCTGTCCTTCCTATGGTTGTTTAAGGGTAGGATACCAAGCTAGTAGTTTTACTGTTTGTTTGGTTTTTTTTTGTCCTAACAGGATCAGTTCCTTGTTCTGTCATAAGGTTATTGCCTTTCAATTTGATACCTTTGACAATACAACATCTTCATTTTCCTTTAGTTTTTTTTGTATCAATGAATCGAAAAGATGGATTTCTAAGAAGCAATATAATTACAGTTATTTTAAATCCTATTTGAAAAGCAGAGAAGTGATACATTTATTCAGCAGTACTTTGCTTAAAATATTTTGACATTTGGAATATAAATAACAAGTAATACTCTGTTTATCTTTTGTATTTCAGGGCAGAACTGCAGATTTTCCTCCCTCAAAATTAAAGTCAGGTTATGGAGAACATGTATGCTATGTTCTTGATTGTTTAGCAGAAGAAGCATTAAAATATATTGGTTTCACCTGGAAAAGGTAAAAATTATGCAATCTGGCAATAGTAATTTTGTGTGGATAGCTTTTTCCCCTCTGGGTTCGGAGCTATTTAATTGAACTGACAAGAAGTATCTCCTCTTGACTATTCTAAACTGAAAATGCCACAGGTGATTAGAAATGACTGCATAGACAAAAATTGGAATATCCGGTATATTCACAACCAGTTCTGATTTTATCATGCCCCTTCCCAGTTCAAATATATAATTATTAAAGATTTAACTGTAACTGAGTATCTTCATCAATGTAAGAAATTTTTTCAAGGTCTCTTTATGCACACAAAAATACATGACACATACACAAAGATACATAAAGACACATGGGGGTAATTGGTAACTGTAGATTTAAGGAAAAATTGGAAATTAACATACTTTATTTTTATTTATTTATTTTTTAAGATTTTATTTATTTATTTAACAGTGAGAGAGAGAGACAGTGAGGGAGGGAACACAAGCAGGGGGAGTGGAGAGGGAGAAGCAGGCTTCCCGCAAAGCAGGGAGCCCGATGCTGCGCTCGATCCCAGAACCCTGGGATCATGACCTGAGCCGAAGGCAGATGCTTAACGACTAAGCCACCCAGGCGCCCCATGAAATTAATATACTTTAAATGGGATTTTTCTCTTTCGCTTATAGGTACTGGACAAGAATGATAGCCACCTGAAGAAGCCACCTGCCACTCTCTTAGGCATTGTTCTTTACTTCTTTCTCTGACCTGAGAGTGATTTGTTTATATTTCTGTGATTGTATTTATCCCTTGGTATTGAAAACATTTTTTACAGGTTTGGCTTTCTGGCAAGAAACTATGAACTCTTCATATGTACTGTATGGCAGTTAGCATAACATTTTGTATATCATACTCACTCAGTAAATGTTGATCACATGGATAAGAGAATAAAATATTCAGAAACTGTCAATTTATATAAGATATAGTTAGAATATACATAAATTTGGTTCTTTGAGGATTGGAATTATTGACTGGTTAGAGATTGTGCAAAGCATTATTTAGGTAAAACCTGAGCAAACAGTGCTTTGGGCTGAGAAAAAATTTCTTTGGAAAGGTGTATATATTGTTCCCTGTTAATATCTTAATGTATATTCAATTACATTTTCACATAAATAATCTATTCCCTTATTAGTAAGTACTTTAAAAAAATGTACTTGACTTATGTCATCATCAACTTGAACCATATGAAATTACTGATAATTCACCTATTATTGAACTAAAAAATGGCAATTTCATATGCTTCAACCTAAATATTACCAGTTAGTGCAATATAAGGAATAACTATATGATTCACATTACTTCCTTATTAGACTCCAAGAAAAGTTGTGAGATTGCTACTCCATTTTGGCATTTTTAAATATTATTAAATTTATTGCCCAATGTGTTCTTAATTCACCTGAAGTGATTAATATCTCAACCAATATTCAATTTTGTACTTCCTTTGTTTCTAGGCATGTCTAATTCTTGACCATGTATTGTGATTTGGATAATTTATAAGGACTGTTAAAATACATGGGGAACAATAAGAGGGAACATATTGAAAGTAGACATCAGATAATATGTCAGCTATGTAATATGTAAATTGCATAGAAGTTACATATTTATAGATGATTATTTTATGTACTAAATATGTCAAAGCAAATCCTAGAAGAACATTGCATTTGAGATATTCTCTAATTCTAATTAATAAAATAGGGAACTTATTCCTTAAGAAGATTGATTTGGTTCTTAGTACTTTCTTTCCTTAATATTAAATGTTGATTTTTATATTTTGTTAATCTGTCTGAGGTGTGGATTTTTAAATTAGTTTCTAGAAATAAACCTAAAAACTTTCAGGTATTTTTAATATGGGAAATATATGTCATTAATCTTGCTGGAGAAATGGTCATTCAATACTTAGTGTTAGGACCACTGATTAGATTTTAGAATAAGAAAGCTGGAACTCTTCTCATTCTATCAAAATAAATTTCAGATTGGTCAAAGATATAAATATGAAAAATGAAACTATAGGAGTACTAAAAGGTCAAAGAGAGGTGGGATGTGTCATGTGAGGGAAAGCCTTGTATATATGATGTTAAAACTGCTAGGATCCGTGCAAGGAAAAGTTGCCAAGTCTATGTAATATGAATTGTAATAGTCCTGAATAGCCAGGATCATAAGTGATAAACTAGGAAAAATATTTTTAACACAAGTGAGGCAAAGCATTAATTTTCTTAATATACAAAAGGGCAAAGGCCATAAATAGACATTTCAATGAAAATGAAACACCAATAACCAATTGAAACATGAAAAGGTGTTCATTGACTCTCTTAAAGAAATGTAGTTAAAGCAAGAGATTTTTCACTTATATGATTGGCAAAGATTAAAGTTTGCAGTATTTGTGAACACATCGAAATGGAGTCACTGTCGTTAGGGTGTAAATTAGGGTAACATTTTGGAAATTGTTTTTTGGTAACATAGAAAAACAATAAAATGTACAAAGTTGTTGACCCAGCTTTTATATACATTTACTCTAAATGGTGGACATAATGATGAATGTACGAGGGTGATCTCTGTAATATTGTTTAGTAAAAAAAAAACTAGAAACCACCTCAATGTTCAGGCTAAGTTTCTAGTTAAATTAGTTATGGTACTGTTGTTCATTGGAATATTGTGGTGCTGTAGGGGGTGGGGGAAGAGAAAAATGTATATGTACTTAAATGTGGTAAATTAGTAAGTGAAAAAGTATGCTAGATAACAATATGCATTGTATACCCCAATTGTGTATATTTATTCTTTAAATTTGGAGATAAACATTTTTCCTTCTTTACATAGAAAGTTTCAAAAGAATACATGTAATAGTGATTATGGAAGGGGGGATAAAAAAGGACAAGATCTGGCATAGAGAGGGTTCTTAAAATTCACATTATACCTTTCTGTCTTGCTAAAATGTTTTGTTTTTAACTCTCATCACATACTAAGCCTTATTATTTTAGACCAACATACCCAGTGGAAGAATTAGAAGAAGAAACTGTCCCAGAAGATGATGCAGAATTAACATTAACTAAAGTGGATGAAGAATTTGTGGTATGTGTGCTACTGAACTTTTTGTTTCTTTTTACCTTTGAATTCCTTTCCCTTTTCTTAATACTCCCAGACTTATATTTTTAGGAATATATTTCGTTTCATTGTTTCTAGAGAAGAAACAGTTTTAAATAGAGTACCAAGTATCAGTTGTTTAGACTTTTAATTAAGTTAATGCTAATGTTTTCTAATGATTGAAGTGAATTATAGCAGAGGTTCTTAAACTGTAGACAGGAAATAGTGGACTGCTAGTTATATGAGCAAATATTTTATCAGCAACCATTCATGATTTCAAATAGGCCATAAATAATAAAGGACTTGGAAAAGAATAGTAGGGTTTAGGATTAATATATTCTGCTTCATAAGAACACTGTTCATTTCTCAGGAACTCCTGTGTACTTCTAAAATTAGGATAAGTACTACCCTTTAGGAATTTTTAAAAATACTTATAAATATCAACATTATTTAAATTGTTTGGGAGCATCTGGGTCCTAACCATTCTTAACATTCTATTCATATTGTGAAAGTAAATGATCAAGTCTCTATAACAGATTAAGCTAGTAAAATGATAGAGAAAAAGAGCACTTTCTCAGAACCAGAGATGGATTGACCCTGGTGTTTTAGGAAGTATACCTATGATCTGAAATTGAAATAGTAGGGGGGAAAACCCTTTTTTAAAGTGTATTTTATTGCCATAAACCAATTACATTTTCCAAGTGAATTTTTAAATCATTAGATAAGGGGCCCCTGGATGGCTCAGTCTGTTACGCATCTGCCTTTGGCTCAGGTCATAAACTCAGGGTTCTGGGATTAAGCCCTGTATCGTGCTCAGCTGGGGGCCTGCTTCTCTCTCTCCCTCTGCCACTCCCCGTGCTTTACTCGTCTCTCAAATAAATAAATAAAATCTTTAAAAAGTAAATGAATAAATCATTAGATAATAAGTATATTCTCTATTTCAGGTTAATTTATTAAGCTATTATATGCTACAAAGAATTACTTCATTGTTTTCTAGCAAATGCTGAAACTTACCATTAAGTAAATTAGACTATATCCAAATAGTAGAATATTAAGTAGCCATTAAAATTGTTTACAAAGAGGGGGGTAGGGATAGGTTATGGACATTGGGGAGGGTTCGTGCTATGGTGAGTGCTGTGAAATGTGTAAGCCTGTTCACAGACCTGTACCCCTGGGGCAAATAATATATTATATGTTAATAAAAAAAAAGAAAGAAATGACACTTATTGTTAAGTCACCATATTGCACAGAACATTTATTTATTTATTTATTTTTAAAATAAATATAACATTAGTTATATATGGGTAGAAAGATTATGGATAACTATTTCCTTTTTTAAAGATTTTATTTATTTATTGGAGAGCGAGTGAGAGAGAGAGATAGAGGATAAGCGGGAGAGGGAGCAGTAGACTCCCCACTGAGCATGAAGCCTGACGTCGGGCTCAATCCCAGGACTCTGGGATTATGACCTGAGCTGAAGGCAGACACTTAACTGACTGAGCCACCCAGGCGCCCTGATTATTTCCTTTTCTGTGCTTCTTTGTATTGTCAAAGTTTTTAACATGTATTTTATCAGCAGTATACATATTTTAAACCATAAATAGGAAAAAGCTGATTCTGTTATTTACAGAAGGAAAAAGGCCTTTGTAAAACTAGCCGATTTAAAAGATCTTTTTAAAAATATTACAGATTTTTAAAAAAGTTAAGGTAAATATGTTCATTCATTCTGCATGTGTTTTAGTGAGCACCTGTTGGGCAAGACCCTGGTGGAACTGCATGTATGTAAGTTCTGAGGCAGGAAGGAGCTTAGCTTGATCAAGGAACTGAGAGAAGACCACTGGGGCCAGGTTTCCTAAGTATGGCGGGTATGCATGTGTGTGGTTTAAGATTCACAGGAAAGATAGACCAGGCCCATATCATTTTGGCCATTTTAAGGAGTTTCAACTTTATTCTTCGTATGATAGATCTTTCCATTCAGGCTCAGGAAATGTTAAATTCTCACATATTCCCACTCGTTGACCTCATTTATTTTACTCAGGTATTTTCCTCATCTCTTTTTTGTAACTATTTATTAGTTAATGGTTTATCAATAGAAACCTGGTCCTAGTGCATCAACATTTAGCTTCAGAGACATAACTCAAAACTGGCAATCAGAGGAAAAAAGTACAAAAACCTACTAGTCAGAAAGAAGACTCTATAGGAATGGAAACCAACTTTGCACTTTTTTTGTATCTTCACGTTACTAGTGCAGAGTGGGGTGTTCATTAAATATTTGACTCAAAATCAGCTGTCAGCAAATTGCTATGTAACTTTTAGAAATTATAGCTAATTTTTTTCTGAGAACCTTTAAAGTCCAAAGCAGCATCGTTAGGTGTATAAATTAGAGAAACAAACTAGAAAGCAGCTTCTTTGCACATTTCTTCCCAACTCTAAGGTAAAGACCTTCTGCTATCATTAGCCCAAACTGAAGGTCTTCCTCAAAGGGTCGCCTCTGAAGCTGCTGGTTCCCTTACGCCGAGTCTTTGAGTCTCTTGAATTTTTCCTTTTCTTTCTTTCTTATTGTCATCGTGTTATTCTAAGTAGCCCTCTGTTACCTCTCCCATCCCTCTTGCTGAGAAGATGAGTGCCAAAAGCATTTGGGTGGTGGGATGTTACATTATTTTTTTGCCCGAGTTTGTGCAGTGGCTCAAGGGTGGAAAAAAATTATTTCTGACAGAGTAAAGTTCTGTTATAATCATCTAGAAATTAGAATCCTTCAGTTTTAGACTTGTCAAGGTAGGACACATTGATAACTCTTTTTTTTTTTTTAAAGATTTTATTTATTTATTTCACAGAGGGAGAGAGATCACTAGGAGGCAGAGAGGCAGGCAGAGAGAGAGAGGGGGAAGCCGGCTCCTCACTGAGCAGGGAGCCCGATGCGGGCCTCAATCCCAGGACCCTGAGATCATGACCTGAGCCGAAGGCAGAGGCTTTAACCTACTGAGCCACCCAGGCACCCTGATAACTCTTTTTAAAAAAGATAAAAGAAGTATTGGTCACAAAACAGTATTTCACTTGCTGTATATAATCATATACTTAGTAATTGGCAGTTAGAGAATTGAGAGGGTACATAGTACATATTAGGCGAAGAAATGGTAGGGAAATTATTGAGTGTCTTCTATGTTACTGAAATCAGAATCCTCGTATTATTTTAAAACTTTTTTCTGGGTCTGTTTATATTTGAATTCCTTTTGAATTCTCTTAGTAATATTTAGTAACTTAAATCCTTTTTTTTTTTGACCTCCTACTATTAAAGCTCTTTACCTATTAGCATTTAATCCAGTACTAATTCAACAAGTATTTATTGATTCCCTATGTAAACAGTACTGATTAGGTTATTGTAAAAGCATAATAAACTTGTCTCTTCTCCCATGGGCATTGAGTCATTGGCATTTGACTCATTTACTCTGGTTGTTAAGTAGGTCATCATCAGTGCAAACACAGAATAAACTGAGCTGGATCTCAAAGGTGTGCATCTGCATTTATGGTTAAGATTTAAGATGTAAACAGTTTACATCAAATTTGTCTACACCTCTGTGCTCCACTGCCCCTCCTCCCTGAAAAAGTAACATAAAAAAAGTAAATATAAAAAAAAGTAAATGTCACTTGAGTGTATTTATACTTTGCATTTCTATTGCTTCATATTTTATAAAATCTTTCCAATTCCCCCAAAGATTAGCATAGTTCTCATAGCTTACCTTAGTGTCCCCACCCCCAGAGTTGCAGAGTAGATCTGGGATGGAACCTTAGAATCTGCATCCTAACAGGCTCCCAGATGATGCTGATGCTAATGCTGCAGGTCCTAGAACCACATTTTGAGAACCACTGTCTTACATCCTTCTAAGTTCTTGAAGATAAGGATTATCTTTGAAATCTCCCACTGCAGCTTTGTAGAACTGTACATGTGGAAGTGTCCACAAATAACACACACTTACCGGGTTTTTTTTTCTTTGAGGACCAAGTTACATTCACTGTCTTACCATGTCCTTAAGTCTCTTGTTGGATTTGTTTCACCCACTATGTCACTTGTCACCACGAAGACCTTTGAAGTGAAAGGGGGGCTATTTTTTTTGTTCTACATGCTTTAGAACCTGCTCAGACTCCATTATTGCTGTAAATTGGGAACGGGATTAACTCTCAAAGGGTCACTTCTGACCCTATCCCCCATACCAATTGGCCCAGTGATCAGGACCAGCTTGGAATCTACCCAAAGTATCCTTTAAGATAGTTAATGTCTAAGATACAAGGTTAGTATTTTAAATATATATTTCATATCTTTAGATAGATTTAATATTTTAATATCTTGAAACAGTTTTAGGGGCCATGGGCCAAGCAGTACTGATGACTAATCTTATTAGTTTATTAAACATGAACATATAAGAGATGAGATGTCAAAAATATGCATTAATGGAATCGGTCCCTGGAGAAGGTGAAAATACTCTGTGTCTGTCAACCTCATTTTTGTCCATTTTAGTCATGTTCTCAAAATTGCCATTCACTCCTTCCATTATCTCTTCTCTTTTAGACATGCCACTCTGCAGTGTTTCTTGTTTTATTCTTATGCTTATTTATGCCTAGCTTTACAGCAATGGCCCTTCCTTCTCCTGTTTTTTTTCTTTTTTCAGTGACTATAAAAAGGCCCTATTTTAAAATGTACCTTCAAAACCTCACAAAACAGATGAGTTGCTAATAACATTATGCCCTGCTTTATGCACACCACTAGGCTTTTAAATACCCTTTCCTGCATTACTCTTTGTGTTGAGCTTAGTATATTATGCATGTAAAAACTGGAAATACATTCTTTAAATTATAACTTTTTATAATTATTAACTTTTTTTTCCTGAGGAAGAGGAAACAGACAATGAAGAAAACTTTATTGATCTCAACGTCTTAAAGGCCCAGACGTATCGCTTGGTAAGTCACAGGATACACACAGGATCAAAACAAGGAAATTGAAACAAGTAGAAACCATGTTTGCCATTGTTTTTTGTGTGTAATGTGAAAAGTAGCTCTCAAAAAATTGTTTTCCTATATATAAAATGTTATAATTGTACCAAATATAAAAATCCAGAGAGCCAAGTGGGGCAGCCTCCTGTCTGCACCGTGAAAAATCAACACAGTGCTTCTCATGTAAGCACTGAAAATAACTTGTCATTTTTTATTATAGAAAAACATTATTTGATTTCAAATTATTTTCCATTATAAGTGGCTAGTATTGAGTGGTCTTGATTATAGGAAAATATTTAACTGGTAATTATTTGAAATAAAATGGATTATTTTAAGACTGGTGTATGGATAGGAGTCAGACATTGCTTTAAGTCAATGTTTGCTCTGTTTTAATTAGGAAATAAATCTAGTCTATAAACGAGAACCCACTCAAGGAGGTATTTCAAAAGTACATATGGGATTTTTGTATTTTCCTGTATATATATTTCAATAAAGTTATACCTATTGCTTGCTCAAAAAGGTATATATAGAATATAATAGTCTCAATTGCCCTTTATTTTTCTTGTCTAAATTCTATAAACATTTAGGTATAGCTTTGGGCACATATCATAAAGACTTCAGTGGCCATCCTATGCCAGGATGATGTCTTCATTTATCGTTTACTGTCTTAGTAATGTTAGTCAGCATTATTTGTTATTGTTAGTGATACATTTGTTGTTTTCTGTCCAACTTGAGATGCAGTAAAATATAACGATTAATGTTGTAGCTAACTTGCCTGAATGTGTGAGTTAACTTTAGTAGTTACCTATTAAATACATTTAATACTTACTAGATGTCTGACCTTGGGCAGGTTTCCAAAAATTCTTGTGCCTTATGTTCCTCATCTGTAAAATGAGATTAAAGATATTACCTTTTTCACAGGGTTTTTAAAGATTAAAAGAGTGACTACATATAAAGCATTTATAATGATGTCTGGCACATAGAAAGTGCTCAATAAATGCTGGCAAAAACCAAAACCACATCTTCCCACATTCCCCTTCTCAAATCTGATTTGTATAAGCTCCTTGATTATAGGAAATAAATGTCATTTTTTAATATTCTCTGTAGTGTAACACAGAAGTTGTCCAATAAATGAGTGTATTTTTATTGCTCAATTGAAAGTTGAGAATACAATATAATCTGATGCGGTATATCAGAATAACATGTTAACATTTTAATCCAAACAAATAAACTCCAGTTGTAACAGTACATTTGCAAATCACTCTGTAGTTTTCAAAGTACAGTTGACCCTGAACAATATGGGTTTGAACTGCACAGGCACACTTAAACGTGGACTTTTTCCTGATAAATATAGTACAATACTGGAAATGTATTTTCCTTATGATTTTTTCAGTAACATTTTCTTTTGTCTTTATTGTAAGGATACAATATGTAATACATATAGTATGCACAATATGTATTAATTCATCAGTAAGGCTTCCAGTCAACAGTAGGCTATTAGAAGTTAAATTTTTGGAGGGCACCTGGGTGGATCAGTCGGTTGAGCATCTGACTCTTGATTTTGGCTCAGGTCATGATCTTGGGGTCATGAGATCAAGCCCCGCGTTGGGCTCTGTGCTCAGTAGGCAGTCTTCTTGAGATTCTCTTTCTCCTTCTTCCTCTGCCCACCCCCAAGTTGCACATGCACACTCTTTCTTTCTCTCAAAAAAAGGTTTTTTTTTTTTTTTAATTTTAAAAATAAAGAAGTTAAATTTGGGGGGAGTCAAAAGTCATACCCAGGTTTTCAGTTATTGGGGTTCTGCACCCCTAACTCCTACATTGCTCAAGGGTCAATTGTACTTTAAAACACATCCTTTACTGACCTTGTGAAGTATTTGGGTAGATGTTATTATCTCCCTTTTACAGATACAGTAACTGAAATTTATAACCTTGGGATGGTATACTATTTTAAAAAACTTAAAACTACGATAGCTGAATTAAATTTGCTCTAAACTTCCCTTTCAGCAGGGTAGGTAAGGTTTGATTCCCACATTAAGGAAGGACATTGTATTGCTCAGTGTTCCTATATGTGTTGAAGATGACAGCATAGTTCTCCTGAAGTGTAAGGGAAGAAAACAGAAGAGATGAGCATACAGTTATTCTCAGAACAAAACTGTCATTTGTGTTATTTATTCTTCCATTGATGGTGTAAATAGAGACCTCTAAAGGCCCCCTGGGATTCCCTCTGGACAATGTAGTTTGAGAATTGAGAAGGCCTTTAAGTAATTTAATTTGCCTCTACCACTACTCTTAAGTTCCTGCAGGTTCTGATTTCAATTTTTCACCTTAATTGAACTATGTAAATTTTCCCCTACCTGTGCCTTTATAAATTATCTAGGTATTAGATTTTTTGGACAAAGATTATTTAACATAAACCCCTTCAGGCTAAGACTGTGTATGGTTGAATTTTCACAAGAGGAAGAAGTCTGAACACCAGGTGTTTGTGGATGGTCAGCCATGAAGTACTAATGAGGCAGAAAACCCTTTCATATTTTAAAAAATCTGGCAGGCTTATGATGTTGCCCACTAAAGCCATCTGCCTGAGACAGCTGTATCTGACTCTAGCTTATGATGGCTTAGGCTGCTCTTACCCCAAGACAGAACTGCTATATAGGTTAGTAACATAGATTTAAGATTTTATGTTTCATGAGGCAGGTGGACTCACGATGCAGAGGGAATATTATTTTAGCGAAGTTGCATGCAGTGAGTTTTTCACTAGAACAAAAGTGTTATGTACTATCTAGGAAATTGATATACGAAATGTAGATGTGACTATGCCACCCCAGCCATTTATGGGTTACAGCAATCCCTCTCTATCTGTAGTTTTGAAACAACAGATGCTTCTCCAATCATTCTCTATTCTCTCACCTTGCATTATTTTTCTTTTCAGACCCCGGTGATGCATTCATTTCTGTCTATTGCCTATCTCAGTCACTAGAATGCACTCTCCTCTAGAGTAGGAGCTTTTCTTCAGTACTTTTTCACCTGTGCCTGGTGTGTAGAAAGTGCCCAGTATTGAATAATATTGAATGAATACATGCTTGAATGAATGCTATTTTATATTTGAAATTTTATAGGCAAGATGTAGTTTAATCTTTGTAGAGAAAAGAATTGCTCAACAATAATTATGACCTCTTGTATGTACCAAGTAGGATGATGCAGGGAGGAATCTACTTATATTCCTTTCTTTCATTAAATAAAGTGATGTCTAGATCCTAAAACGTGTGTTTGCTCTTAAGTTTCACGATACTGCAAGAAGATGAGAACACACAGCATTTTCTTGAGATTTGTGGTAAATGGAGCAAGAGAGAATGGACATGGAAAAGATATGCTGCACATTATGTTCTCTGGAAGTGGACAGTGAGACTAGAGTTTGGGGTGCAGGATGTTCATTGTGAAAGGAAGGGGGAAGAAGTTGGGCTGAGGGAGAAGTCTAGCTGTGATTCAGGCCTGATGAAGTTTTGGGCAATCCTCTTGGTTCAGTCACGGGAGGCAGGCTGCCCTAGGGAGGACATGCTACCAGGTTGAGGTGCCCTCTGCGGGTGAGACAGCCTGAGGGAGAGGACAGCAGGAAGCTGTCTGCTGGCCACATTGCCTGCAGCGAGGCAGCCCGTCTTTCACTGGAAGGAGACCTGGTGGTCCATCTTCTTGATGCACCTACCACGACTTATTTGAATCTTCTAACTGCGAATTTGAAGAATTTGTAAAGAACTACCAGGTGCCCACTGACTAAACTCTGAAGCATCTCCCTACTCGGGTCATGAGCAGTAGTGTTTCATGAACACTAAAAATGGCATTCTAAGAAAATGGTTCCTCCAGTCAACATTGAATGCTTATAGAGATGAAATCGGTTTGTTTTGGAAGCAGTTGTTTTTTAGAACATTCATTTACTCTGAGGTTTAAAAAGTATACTTTAATGCCCTTTTATTGTGTGATTTCACCCTCTAATTTCCTTACTGCAATTATGGTTTTGCCAAATACAACATTTTCAGGAAAATAATTTTTGCAATTAGTGAAGGATTGCTTTATCTTCCGAAATTTTATCTGTAGGTTAGTTATTTGAATTTTGATCGAGCTTTTCTTAGAAGGGAAAAAATGGGTAAATATCAGTCTTTAAGGCCAGCCCACAAAATTTCACATTCTCTCGGTCCCACTCTGATTCTTGAATATTCTTGAAATCCAAAATTCAACCAAAGGCTCCTTGGGAATGGTCATGGGGGAAGACGCTGGTGCTGTATTAAAGCTCTCACGGTTGGGCAGAGCTCCTGTTGGGTAGGGGTGCAGTAGAATTTCAGAGATGTGAAGGGTGGGAGCAGGGAAGGAAGGCGCTGGCGGTGAGGTATTGGGCAGGTGTTCGGGCCATTTCTAGTTCTGTCTCGAGTATGTTAATTAGAAACTGCCTGCATGGTTGTGGCAACTACACTGTAATTACAAGTGGTCTTTGTAGCTCCCCTCCATTCTGAAGCTCAGTAGAATCATAGCAGCAGTGTTGTGGAAGCATAACGCAGATGTGTCATTCTCCTCCCCCAGTGGAAAAAAGATGGGAGGGAAGCTGTGCGCTCTGAGTTCTATTTTTAAATGTCCATCACTTCATTTCAAAACATTTTTTTCAAACATGCCATAGATACCATTCTTCCTTGAGATGCTAAATTTGAGGTTTTAGAAACCAAATTCTGAGTTAGACAGCATAAAACCAACTATCTCAAAAGGTTTAAACACAATTGGTTTTTAATTACTTAGCAAAAAATTCATTGTACCAAGAGTGAGAGAATTTTTAGCTTAAAAAGCAAAAGCTGTAAGGAAGCAAAAATCTGGGCTTAGGAAAAAAAGTCATCTCAGTTTTAGAGTGTCATTGTGGCAAGTCTGCAAGATTATAATCAAAAAAGGGAAGAAGATGGATCTACTTTGGCTAATATCTTAAGTACTTTAAATTTCTTCATTTTACATTTGATTTACATTTCATTTCTTGACAAAACGTCATTTCTGAGTAGGATAGGGGAAAAAAAAGTACTGTTCTGCAATATAGCTTGCCCCCTAGGTTGTCACTGGTTCTGATTCCTGCTTGAGGAAAACAGTTTTCCTCTCCTTTCCTAAAACATTTGTTCGCCCTCCTGTATTGTGACTGAGAATTCTGTGGTTGGTATTTCACAGGAGAAACAATTAAAGCACCACATGTCTGAGCGTGATGGAACACATTATGACTGAGTAAATGCTTTTATTTCTCTGGTAACTAACCTGTACCACCCCATCAGTTTTACATCTGGAGATAAATCGAAAATGTAGGTTAGAGGGAAAAAAAGCTGTACTCTGCATTGCTCAGAAGAAGCTCAAATGGCAGTTCTTGCTGGGTGTAAAAGAGAATTTTGCTTGATCTTTAGTGAAGCTTTTGAATCCACACGTGGAACAGGAAAGATCCTTATTTCCATCCTGGTTTTATTGTGAGCCTAAAAAGAAGTGTGAAGCAAGGACTTCTCAAGGTCCTTTCCAGATCCGAGTCCATACCTTCAATGTCGACACCATGGTGGAAAATAATCCTTGGATCATATTGGGACTGAGCATCACTAGACACTTAACCTTAGTAAATTAACCTGTGACTCTGCTTATTCTGTACAAAGGTGACACAATTCTTCTCAGTGTTGTTTTGAGATTAATATAACCTAACTTGTGGACAGCACATAGCTTGATGCATTTCTTATTTTATATAATTTTTTACCTTTCCTAGAGTTTGGAACTAAGAGATTGGAATGTTACCAACATTCTGAAGTGCTATAGGAGAGTAAAAAAGCCCCAATCTCTCAATGTAAATAAGTTTCTAGATTGCCATGAGTATTTTTGAGTAAGAAGCTTACATAGGATATAAGTTATCAAGAAGGCTCGAATTTTTGTATAAATTAGGAAGTCTTGGTGATGTCGTGTCTTTATTTTCATAATATGTCACATGGATTCTTATTGAAGGCCTACTGGACTAAATCTGCTATCACAGAAGGTCTCCCCTACAGAAATGACTAAGGGGAATTTGATTAAAAGTAATATGATCTTTTTCAGGATTCATTTGAAAGCTTTCATTTTATAAATGGATAGATTATATTTCCTGAATCAATGCCAATAGCAGCTATTTATTATGTAATTCCTTTTATTAGATGGGTGCCCAGAACATGTACTTTTCTCAGTCCTATAGAAACCTGTATTCTTTAAATCCACCCAACCCTACCCATCCACCTCTAGCAGTGTTAGTGCTTTGAGTATTTGTCTAGTAATTCATTTTAATCCAGGACATCTAGTTGGTCTCATTAAGACCTGCAGGGGCTGCTTTTGAAAATATTTCTCACATGTATCCATTCAGCTTTCAAGGTCATGTCTGCTTCATCTCCTGTCCAGATTATTTAACAATAATGGCTTAAATGGTTTGATCCTCCTCCTTCAATCCCACCCTCACCCTTTTGCACAATATTTTTCACTACTCTTTTATCTTACTTACCCAAACGACTTTTAAGAGGTCATTCTGAGTTCCGTAACTTTTGATGGCTTTTCACTGCTTACAGGTCAATTTCTGTAGATTATAAAACAATAATATTTTGGTCTGAATTTCCAGACTCTTAGCAATTTGACAACTTGCCCATATAGCCAACCTTATTTTAGATAAATGGATCGTCTCGTAGGTTTTCAAACACCTTATGAGCATATCTGTTCTCATCTTTGTCTCCTATCTAAAATGTCTTCTCGTCATCTCTCTACCTGACCCTTAAGCCTTCAAAGTTCAGCTCAAATTCTGCCTTTTTAGTGACACCTTCCCAGTTTACCCCAGCCCCGTTCAGTTCTATGGCCCACAAATCTATAACCCATAAATCTTCATAAAACATAATTAGAATGTTCTTTCATGAGGATTTTTATCATTTTATTAACTCCCTGGTATTGAATAGTACCTGGCATATAGTAGGTGCTAAATAAAGATGTCTTTGATAAATAAAGTCATTTTACCTTGCTTATAACTCCTCTTGACTTTCCTTCTGGCTTAGAGGACAAAATTCATATTCCTCACCTTAGCTTCTGAGGTCTTTCACAAAGTATTTAACTCTTTTTTTGCTCCTTGGTATTTGCCTTTCTAAGCCCCTAGTCACTCTTGATATGATCTTCACAAGCCATGTGCATTTCTATTTCAGTATCTTGGCTTATGGTGCTTTCCTGACTATAAACACTTGGCTTGTCTCTTTTCTGCCTATTAGCATTCCATACATCCTTATAAGGTTAAACTTAGATCTCACCATCTCCATTAAAACACACTTCTCTCTCTCATTCAAGTTCCTAAAGCATTTACACCCATACCAGCTAGTTTCTGGTAGTTGATCAAACTTAGTATTTTTACCTGCTTTTATTGAAAATAATTTCTTCTTTTTTAAAATGAAATATATTTCTTGTTTTTTTTAAACAAAGGCACACAAAAGTACAAAGAAAAATTTGAAAACATCCCCAAATCTCAGCACTATACTAGAAACACTGTATCACTTTATGCATAATTGCCCTGAGGTTATGTAAGATGCTAACGTTTGGTGAATCTGGATGAGGGCATATGGGAATTCTTTGTACTATTTGTGTAATTTTTTTGTAAGTCTGAAAAAAATTATACTGACACAGAAGTAGATTGATGAAATAGTGCAGAATTCATAAAGTAATCCAAATATATAGTGGTATTAATAATGTAGGAAGCAATGCAAATAAGTGGAGAAAACTGGACTGTTCAATTAAAGGGTGGTGGAATAACAGGCTGTCCATCTGGAAAAAAAGATAGGCTCTTCCCTCATATTGTACACCCAAATAAACCCCACATGGATCAACAAATTAGAAAATGATGAGGTACAAAAAACAAAAACATGAATGACAAGCGTTATATGCACGGGTTGAATTTGGCATGATAAAACCTGGCAGGAAAACTAAAAACCACAGAAGAAAAGCACTGATAAATCTGAATGCATAAAAATTAAAGCCTATATACGAAAGGATAGGATGGGGAAAACCATAAAGTTAAAGGATGGGATGGGGAACACCATAAAGTTAAAGTTAAAGTTAAAAGGTGTTCTAGAGTAACATCGCCTGGGCCCGGAACTCTACTAATGATGCAACACAGGGAAAATTAGCTAACTGCTCTATACCTCACTTTTCTCATCTGCAAAATGGGAATAAGGCTCCTTTGATTCATGGTGTTATTATGGGCATTTAACATAGGTAAAAGCATCTAGTACAATATAATAATAGTAAATGTAACTGTGAAAATATATTGGGGCTTACTATGTGCCAGGCACTGTGCCTTTTAAAATACATCATATAATTTAATCCTCACTACAACCCTTCCAATGAGGAGCGTACCATTATCCCCATCTTACAGATGGCAACCCTGAGATTTAGAGAGGTTATATAACTTGACCAATGGCTAATAAGTGATAGAGGTAGGATTTGCACAGAGATGGGATTCCAGACCCATCCTCTTGACATTTTACACCACAGTGGCACTTCTCAAGACATTTTAGTTCCCTTTTCCTTGAGTCTTGGGACTATGTAATCTTGACAGTTAAGTGGATTTTCATATCCTTCTCAGTAGGTATACGATTTGAGCTCTTCAAATGTGTTTGGGCACTGGTATATCCATAAGGTTGCCATCTCAGAGAAAAGAAGCCTTATAGAAATTCATTCCATAAAGAGTTAAACTTACTTTGGTGTACTCTATAACACCAGCTCTAGTGTCTGTGGTAGTTTTTTCATATGTACTTCTTGGGTGCTTTCTTTTGGTTTTTATCTTGAGAAAATTAAAATCGGGGTGATTTTACTTTAGCACTTACTGTATATTAAAATAGCTGAAATAGTAGCAAAGACAGGTGTTTGAGATATTAAACAGAAATAATTACTGGAGGTTGAATTCTCATTCAAAAATAATTTCAGATTTCTTATTAGAAAATTAAATTAATTTTGTGTTTAGGGAGCTTTTTAACTTTTTTGACTTGTGAGCATAATTTATTTAAATCTTAGTCCACATTATAACAATAAAATTTCTTTTGAGAGTCTTAAAATTGAATTGAAAACTTTTATGAACTTCATATATTTAAAGACAGAGGCTATCATCTATCTACTTCTTTTGATGGATTATGGCCAGGGTTTAATTTAGTTATTCAGAACAAATCTGAAAATACTTTTTGTATGATATTAAACATTTTCCTTCATAGTAATATAGTGTTAAATCATTTAAAACCTAATTTGAAAAGAAAATAGTGAATCAGACTCATGATTTATGCTTCTTTAATCATGAAGAAGAATTGACTTGTAGGAACATGAAAGGTTTTAACTCTGTGCCTTCAATGTGATCTGTTAAAATCACTGGATTTCAAGGAACACTTTTCTTGATTGAAATACCTTATTTATCCCTCTAGCTTTTTATTGATCAATGACAAAGAAAGAGGCACACTAGATACTCTTAGGAGAAATCCTGTTTAATAATACATGGTAATGCCAGGGGCACCTCAGTGGCTCAGTCAGTTCAGCACCCGACTTTTGAGTTTGGTTCAGGTCATGATCTCAGGGTCCTGGGATTGAACCCTGAGTTGGGTTCCTCGCTCAGCGCAGAGTCTGCTTGAAATTCTATCCCTCCCTCAATCTCCACCTTTCCTCTCCCACGTTCTCTCTCTTAAATAAATAAATAAATAAATCTTTAAAAAATAATGCTGTGTGGAACAAAGCATCAAATTAGAAAGACTCCAGAAAGGCTGAACAACCAAAATAAGTATAACCACTTCCATTACAAATACCTATGAAGGGGCACCTGGGTGGCTCAGTCCATTGAGCATCGGGCTCTTGGTTTAGGGTCAGATCTTGATCTCAGGGTGTTGAGATGGAGCCCCAGGGTAGGGTTCTGCACTCAGTGTGGAGTCTGTTTGTCCCTCTCCCTCCTCCTCTGCCCCTCCTCTGCCCCAACTCACATGTGTGCATTCTCTCTCTCTCTCTCTCTCTCTCAAATAAACAAATGAAATCTTAAAAAATTTATGAAGAGTCCCACCCTCATCACCAGCACCACCACTCTTACCAGCTTTCACATATTTCCCCTGTATTCTCACCTTGCCTAAATTCTCACAAGCTTGGATATTAGGTTTCTAAGCCCACAGAAGTTTAGGAGGAGGAAGAGGTACTACAGACAATCAAGCAGACAACCAGAGGTGATCGCTGGCATCTGATACCAAGAGAGGCTACAGGAAAACTTTAAAAGCAGACATAAGAATGCAAAAATTAGGGGCGCCTGGGTGGCTCAGTGGGTTAAAGCCTCTGCGTTGGGCTCAGGTCATGATCTCAGGGTCCTGGGATTGAGTCCTGCATCGGGCTCCCTGCTTAGCGGGGAGCCTGCTTCCTCCTCTCTCTGCCTGCCTCTCTGCCTACATGTGATCTCTCTCTCTCTGTCAAATAAATAAATAAAATATTTTATTAAAAAATGCAAAAATTATAGCTATCTAGCAACATTTAATGCAAGATCAGTCAACATTGCTTTGTCCAGTAATGTTTAGTCCCCTTTCCCTTATGGAGTTTTCCAATAATGTGTATGGACTACATACTAGGAATAGTTTCACTCCAAAGAGATTATTTTTTAATTCTTTGCTTAAGATGGTAATTCATTAGGTATACCAAAAATGTGATCAGTGCTTTTACTGTATCACTTGTAACAGTTTTCTGTGTTAATGCTTGTTAATTGTAATTGTCTTTTTTTTTTTACTTATTTCACTTAGTATAATACCCTCTAGTTCCATCCATATCATTGCAAATGGCAAGTTTTCATTTTTTTGATGGCTGAGTATAGATAAAGAAGATGTGGTATATATACCACATCTTCTTTATCCATTCAGCTATCATATGATTTCACTCATATGTGGAATTTAAGAAACAGAACAGAGGATCGGGCGCCTGGGTGGCTCAGTGGGTTAAAGCCTCTGCCTTTGGCTCAGGTCACGATCTCAGAGTCCAGGGATCAAGGCCCACATCGGGCTCCCTGCTCAGCGGGAAACCTGTTTCCTTCTCTCTCTCTCTGCCTGCCTCTCTGCCTACTTGTGATCTCTCTCTCTCTGTCAAATAAATAAATAAAATCTTTAAAAAAAAAAAGAACAGAGGATCATAGGGAAGGGAGGGAAAAATAAAACCAGATGAAATCAGAGAGTTACAAACCATAAGAGACTCTTAGTCATAGGAAACATACTGTGAGTTGCTGGAGGGGACATGAGAAAGGGGGTAACTGGGTGATGGACATTAAGGAGAGCACATGATGTAATGAGCACTGGGTGTTACATAAGACTGATGAGTCACTGAACTCTACCTCTGAAACTAATAATACACTATATGTTAATTAATTGAATTTAAATTTTAAAAAATATGCTTGTCAGTGGGCCAGTCTCCCTCTGTTAATATCAGATCCATTATTTTCCCTGCTGGTAGTCATGCCCTACATGGAGTCCCCAGTGTTAATTGAGGTGAAGATAGTTTGAAGGTGTATCAAATTTTGTACTGCATTTAACCTAATGTGACAGAACAGCTTTGCAGCACTATATAGGCTTCCCAACAGCTCAGAGGCTGCAAAGGGCTTTATTTACCCTCCCTTGTTGATATATGAGGCCTTCCCTTATTCTACCCCTATAACCATAAGACTAGATTTTATTTTTATTTATTTCACAGAGGGAGAGAGATCACAAGTAGGCAGAGAGGCAGGCAGAGAGAGAGGAGAGAGGAGGAAGCAGGCTCCCTGCTGAGCAGAGAGCCCGATGTGGGCCTCGATCCCAGGACCCTGGGATCATGACCTGAGCCGAAGGCAGCGGCCTTAACCCACTAAGCCACCCAGGCACCCAATGCTTATGTTTTTTATACTTCTGGTTTTTTAAGTAGAATGTACCTGAATAAATTCAGACCATATGTTGTAAAATGGGAAAGCATGTATTAGTTATCCATCCTCTAATTGTGTGGTTAGAACTATATAGCCCCCTGAATTTCTGAACAAAAAGCAACATATGCTCCTTTTAGGGCTCTGAGTCTGTTCAGGAATTGCTAATATGAACTAGGAGGTAGGAGAGAGAGGTTTTCTAATGCCAGCAGTGCTCTAGGGACTCAGTTGGGAGTTTAAAGCCCCAAAAGACCTCAATCTCCCACCAAAATACAAATCCCACTATAAGGTTATTCTTATACTTAGCATTAGACTGTATTGGAAAGACTAGTCTAATGAGTTTTCATTTAAGAAATGTCTTTTAGTGGCATAAATTCACACTGAGAATGAAACTTCACCATGAACTTATTTATATAATCTTTTATTTTTAAGTTTTGTATTATGGGAAATTTCAAACATAAACAGAAGTGGAGAGAACAAGATAATTAACTCTTATATAACATTACCTAGCTTCAGCAGTTAATAGTTTGTCAACCACGTTTCCTCCAGAGGCCCCCTCTTTTTTCTTTGCCTTATAGCATCTTAAATTTCAGACGTCACGTCCATTTACCTGTAAATATTTCAGCATTTTTCTCTAACTTATAAGGCCTTGTTTATAAACATAATATAAACATAACATGACATTATAATACCTATAACAGTCATAATTTCTTATATCATCTAATACTCTTCCACATTCAAATTTCCCTGATTATCTCAAAAACATCTTTTTACGGTTTGTTTGTTCAAACAAGAATCCATGTACATATGTATTTGGCTGTTTATGTCTCTCAGGTATCTTTTTTTTCTATATTAATAAACTTTTATTTGTTTCTCTTACATTTTCTTTTAATTTATCAAGGAAGCTTAAAGGAAAAATTGTTACCAAAATTAATGTGTTAGTTTTTATCTTTAAATCATTAATTTGTATATTCTTTATAGTTTCAGATCCATATATACTTAATGCCAAAACATAAAAGGCTGGGAAAAAGAAAAAAAAAAGGTTTTCCTTTTGTAATTGAAAAAGAGGCATGAATTGATTTTATACTCAACAGCAGAAACCAGATGCAGAAATGTGCCCCCCCATCCTATTTGAGTTCAAATACGTCTGTATTAAATCACATTTTAAAGCTATGTTATGGTTTGGGCGCCTGGGTGGCTCAGTGGGTTAAAGCCTCTGCCTTCGGCTCAGGTCATGATCTCAGGGTCCTGGGATCGAGGCCCGCATCGGGCTCTCTACTCAGCAGGGAGCCTGCTTCCTCCTCTCTCTCTGTCTGCCTCTCTGCCTACTTGTGATCTGATCTTTCTCTCTGTGTGAAATAAATAAATAAAATCTTTAAAAAAAAAAAAAAGCTATGTTATGGTTTGACCTAACCAAAATACCACTTTAATTATGAATAAAAAATTTGTAAATAGTGACCCCTTGGCTTCTGGGATCTTCTTCTCTTCTTTGTCTTTCAGATTTGGGGTTTGTATTTCAGGTTAGAAGATTCAAACTGAGACAATATTTTCTTACCAAGTGTGTGAATGTTTGTATTCCTTTACTGTTACCAATTAACATAACTAAATGGCTGTTCATTTGATAGTGTTCCCATTGAGTTCACTCTGATTTCTCAAAAGAATTGTTTTTTGTCAAAATGGTTGAATCATATATTTGCTTCTCTTTAAAAATGCTAATTGTGCTTTTCTACCAGGTTTGTGCTTTGTTTTCTTTCAACCTGGCTAGGAGGACAGATAAGAACTTCTGCCACTGTGATTTTGACAGTACCATGCTTGATATAAATTGTGCAGTCCTGCTAAAATGCCTCAAAATTTTACTGTTTCTTTTTATAAACTCTTAATCTTGTGATATCTTTCCTTTCTTAGGATATGAACGAGTCTGCCAAACAAGAAGATATTTTGGAATCCACAACAGATGCTGCAGAATGGAGTCTCGAAGTGGAACGTGTACTACCACAACTGAAAGTCACGATTAGGACTGACAATAAGGTATAGAGGACAGAATACATTTTGTTCAAATAGAGCTTCATAAGGCAATTTCAGGGTCAGGGGTACTCCCAATTATACGATTGGTTTAAGGTGGTAGGAGTCAGTTTCCAGTGTTCTGTCTTAGCAGAAATTTAGTAGATTGTTGTTGAATGAATCAATAGTGTAATATTAAAGAAGGAAAAAGAAAGCAATAGATCTTTAAAGTGGTTTGAAACACTTGTCATGTTTCCTTGGGATTGAGGGGCATTTTCTCAATATGTTTTGATGTATTTTCTTAGAAATCGTATTTTGTTTAAGTGAATGGTGAACAAAATTGGAATTTCATGACTATATACCAACTGATTATAGTTAGAAAATGGTTTTGGAACCCTGCTGGATGGCAGAACAGAAGACATCCTTGAAGTTGCCTTACATAATCTATTCAGTACATATGATTAAAAGTCAAGTAGTAAGCAAATAATCAAAACATTTGCATTAAGATTTGGGGATTGGGACAGATGAATTGACCCATTTAATCAAGTTCCTTCTTCTTTTTACCTACAATTCACGAGAACTTCAGAACAAACCAATAGGTGACTAGACAATACCATTCTGATTAATACTATAATAATGTCTACAGAAGGGACTAGAGAGACATCTAGGTAAAGAAACTAAAGGGTTTTTTTGTTTGTTTGTTTTGGTTTTTTCTTCTTTGCCCCAGGGGTACAGGTCTGTGAATCATCTGGCTTACATCTTTCACAGCATTTACCAATGCACAAACCTCCCCAATGTCTATAACCCATCCACCCTATCCCTACCCTCCCACCCCCCAGTAACCCTCAGTTTGAAACTAAAGGGTTTCTATCCTTGGAGGCTGGAGAAAACACCAGCATTATGGAACTAGGTTCTAAGAAGCTTGTTAATCTGAAAATATGGTCCTGTATCTACCCCCAAAGATTGCTACTTTCAGAATGCCTTGGAAATGAATTCATTCTCAGAATGTCTGGATTTCAGCTTGTAAAACTTTGTCCTAGAGAGGGTAAGAAGCAGTCTAGACTCCGAGGGCAGTCATAGATTATGATAAGGGCAGCAAAGGTGTTACTGGACTGAATAGCTATGGAACAAACTTAAAGGTAAGTAGGCAAATCCTGCAGCCTGTTTACTATGTATTTATCCAAACATTATGGATAGCCATTATTTGGCTACATTAGGGGTGAATTCTTTATTTGCATATCTCTTATATGTAAATACATTTTAATACATATTTCTTCACTGATTTGATCTCTGCTGAACGTCATAATTTGCAAAAATGTGATTTTTTTGGTAAAAATGTAATTTCTAATTCTTTAATTTTATAAGAAGAAATCTGATAATATTAAAAATCATTATTATTATTCTAGTTAGAATGACATGTTAAAATAACCATATAGTGAGGAACTCTCAGGTATATTTTAATCTCACAAGGAAGTAAGTTTAATTTATTTATTTTCAAGCTAAGTAAAATCTTAAAATCCAACATCTCGTTTAGAGCCTAATAGGATCACAGAAGAGTGTTTTTTCAAGCATGGTCATTGATTTCTATATAATAGGAGTAACTGAATAAAGAAAGAATATAAATGTAACTTCTAACACGTACAGTTTTACAAAACTAAGTACAGGTCAAATTCTACTGCAAACCAATATTACAGTAATCAGAATCCTGGGTTCTTAGAGAGTCAGTGATCTCCGGATTTGGGGAAGAATGAACTAGGTGAAAGTTGGCCTCTTAGTCTTGTGCCATGTATTACCAGCCTTGATCTTATGAGGACATAGTGTGCCAAATTAATTATGCAGTCAGTTTTTACAACCAACCTTCCGAAATGTCAGATAAAGTTTTGAGGGTTTTTTCTTTATATGAATTGCATTTGAATTTAGGCTTTTGTGGTAAAATATACTGACATAAAGTAATATCTGAGTGCTTTTTCAGAATTCTTCTCTAGATCATTTGGCCTTTGTGTCCAGTATTTCACAAACTCTAAGTATTTCAGAGGTATCAAATGGGAAATACAGGTTTTGGGTCAATTCTTTATTCAGCTTTACTTAAGAAAAATAAAAGTATATATGATTTGAGAAAGTAAGGGGCTAATGAATAAAGAAATGTTTTTCATGCCTCAGAAATAAAGATAATCTGGTCACAGATGAGGTTTCTCACGGGCTCACTATCCTCCATCAGAAGAGGTTGACTCCTGCATCGTGGTATATCCCATTCTTCCTCAACTCCTGACTCTACCAAAACGAAACCCTCTCCTTTGTTCTTGGCCAAAATAATTACCTTTCACTCAACACATGATATTTAGAACATTTAGAGAATTCAACTTCGTGTTTGAGGGAAAATGAGTTTTTTTTCAAATCAGTGTGCTTTACTTATCACTGTTAGATTAATTTTTAAGTAGCATAGAGATGTGGGAAATGAGTAATAAAGGGCCTCCATTATTTAAATCCATTATAAAGTTCTTGAACATGACCTTGTGTTAGTAGTAAATAAGTTCCATATTTATTTAGCACTGGATCAAATGTTTGTTTAGCTTTCTTTTTTCACAGATTCAGTTTATTCCTTGTATGCTTCCTGGCAGGTAATCACACACACACACACAAAAGCAAATCTCCTTGTCTTTCTTTTTGCATATTATAGTATGTATGCTTTGATGAGCTCCTCTCATATACTAATATTTTATTTTATATTCTCCATAATGTTGTAATTGGGTTTTTATTGCTGGGCTAGCTTATCCTTTTTTTCTGGCACCACTTGTTACTGTTGACAGTTTTCAAAGAACACAAACAAATTTTAATATTAGCTTAAACAAATTACAATTGGGAAAATACATATGTTGCCAAAATACAAATAATATGTTCCGTAGCTGAAAGTGAAGGACTTTTGTCATATGTTAGCTTGAATGGACCATATTAGTAGTTCCCTTTTTAGGGTTGGTTTTAGAGAATGCTCCTGGTGATTACTTCTCAAGTCGTATATACCCAACAACCAACTCAGATCTGCCCTAACTTGGAATAATGTGTCTAAACACATAGTCAGAAGTTCTGCCAAGAAAGTCAGTAAATTCAGCCAAATCCTAGGTCATTCCATTCTTGTTAATGCCTCAGTTATGACCAAGTGAGTAAGACTCTGGAGTCAATTCCTTAGAAGGACAGTCTGAGGACAGCTAAATTAGAGTAGACTAATTAGAGTAGTGCCACCTCATAAAATCATCTGTATTATTAGTACACTGTGACTGTGTATCGTGCACTTTTTGTTCTTTCCCTCATTATTTTCTCTTTATATCTCTTTCCCTTTCTTCTTGTGTGTTTTTATGTCTTTTTTATTGTTTTTTGTTAGATGAGCAGTTGGTGCCCACAAGTGCTATATAAGTACTCTGGTGAAATTTAGAACTAAGAGCAAATATCTGTGATTATAATCAGAATAAACTTAAATCTGTAACTGGTCAAGAATTATCCTAATCTGAGTCTTTTTTTTGTTGTTGTTAAGATTTTATTTATTTGACTGAGAGGGAGAGAACACGCACAAGCAGGGGGAGGAGCAGGCAGAGGGAGAAGCAGACTCCCTGTTGAGCAAGGAGCCTGATGTAGGGTTGATCCCAGGACCCTGGGATCACGACCTGAGCCAAAGGCAGACGTTTAGCTAACTGAGCCACCCAGGTGTCCGTCTCTGAGTCTTTTTAAAATACACTTCTGTTTTTAATTATAAAAATAATATGGAAGCAATTCAAGGGGAAGGGGGATGGGCAGTATGCTATGAATTAGAAGCTAGTGATCCCACTTTTAGTTTCACTATCAATTCCTGATTTATTGGGCCAGAGTTTCAGAAACTTAGTGGAACTGTGGTAGCCACAAAGTTCAGGGGAAGGTAGAGCCTATCTTACACATCTTCCCTTGGCACCCAGAATTCATATTTCCACCATTTATTAGATGTGTGATCCAGAGTAAGCTACTAAACCTCCCTGTCCCTCCTTCTCCTAATCTGTAAAATGAGACTAAGTGTATTACTTACTTTAAACGTAATTGTAAAGCACCAACAACAGTGTCTGAGACATAATTAATGCCTAATAAATAAATGTTAATTATTGTTAAATTACAGTATTGTTATTATAATATTATTGTGTTCTATCATGGCCCTCTTATATTCAGTGTCTATATCAATATTCAGGAGGAATTTACAAAATTTCTGTACTAATACTTCCATCATTTAAAGGAATATTTTAAAACATCAGCCTTGGGCGCCTGGGTGGCTCAGTGGGTTAAAGCCGCTGCCTTCGGCTCAGGTCATGATCCCAGGGTCCTGGCATCGAGGCCCGCATCGGGCTCCTCTGCTCAGCAGGGAGCCTGCTTCCTCCTCTCTCCTCTCTCTCTGCCTGCCTCTCTGCCTACTTGTAATTTCTCTCTCTGTGTCAAATGAATAAATAAAATCTAAAAAAAAAAAAAAAAAAAAAACCATCAGCCTTATAGTCTTACATGGGGGTATAATCAGACTCATATAAGTAATCAGACCCAAAGTATTCACTTTGGTAAATCTTTCCAGTTTTTTTTCCCCTAGTAAAGGTATATATAATGTGGTAATAATAACTGACATTTACCAAGTGTTTACTATGTGCCAACTGCAGTTCTTAACACTTCACATATATATTTATTCACTTCATCCTTTCCACTGCCCTGTTAGATGCAGGTACCTTTTATTGCAGGGGAGGAGACTGAAACACAGTGAAGTAAAGTAACTTGCTTTTGCCTAGTAAGTGACAGATATTTGAACCTACAACCCAGGCTCTTACCTATTCCATTAGTGACAATATCACATACTGGTTAAAAGCACAAATTCTGAATCCAGGTTGCTTGAATACAAATCCTGGCTCTAATACTTACTAGCTGTTGGACCCTGTGGGCAAGTTGCAACCACTCTGTCTCAGTTTCCTCATCTGTACAATGGAGTTCATTATAACACCTACCTCAAAGAGTTATTAAAGGGATTAAATGAATTAACATATCTTCAACACTTAGAATGTTGCCAGAAGAATCACTTAATATATGTTGACCACTATTTCTGTGTGCTTTTATGTGTATACAGTTGAGATTACACCTCTGTTTTTAAAAATAGAGTAGTACATCATGAGCAGTTCCACACATCCTTAAAACTTAAAAGCCGTAACTTTAGCTTAGTGGTAAATAGCAGAGATGGCTTGGCCAAGCTCAGCAGGCTGGGATCAAACCAGGAGGTCTAAGATCTTGGTGGAGAAATGGCCAGCTGGACAGAGTCACGCAACAGCTGATGGTTAGAATATGGGCAAGCGTAAGGACCATGAGATCTGAGAATACAGACCAATAGCAAGAAATGAAACCTGCCAGTGAGTCATTTTAGAGAAACAGGTAGTTACTGATGGTGGAAGTACTTGGTGTCATTTATTGAAAGATAATATTTTCCTTCATGATTGAAATATCTTTAATTCCATAACAGTACCTTTTTAAAACTTTTAAGTGAATCAGTTGACAATTACTGGCTGGAATAATAATGGTAATTGAGACTGAGCTGCCAAAAAATTCTACATGTTCCATAATTTCTGAGGAAATAAAAGATGTGGTTGCATATTCATATAGATTTCACTTTCTGTGTTTTTATTAATTTTGAATCACTAAAGAATGTTGTTTCTTGAAGAACATTATTCTTTTTTAATTTTCTTTTTATTCTTAAAAAACAAGCCTATATTTGACTTTGTAGAAATAAAGGAGATCACCTAAATGAGAACAAAGACTATGTATTTAGAGCTTGCTATAGCCAGGGAGTTAGCCATCTTCACCTGCATTTGGCAGAGACTTGAAGGCAGGCAGGAGTATTTAAAAGATTTTTACTGGGAAAAAGGGAAGCCTTCAGCAATGTTCAGATATGACTGGAGATTTGGAGGCAGACTAATAAGAAGCAGGGCCTCCTATGTGTCTGGTGCGGAGAGGATATGTGGCTCTGTATGGTTGGTCATACATTGGAAGCGGATGGGTGAGGAGAAAAACTGGGGAAGCCAGCAGTTACTGAGTCCTGACCGTTTGTGGCCAATTTCACTCAGAGGTTATGGTTTGACTTCCTGGACTAGTTGCTGCAGGTTGTGGTTCAGAATTTTTTTTTTAAGACTTTATTTATTTGTCAGAGAGAGAGTGAGCACGCACACAAGCAGAGGGAGCAGCAGGCAGAGGGAGAAGCAGACTCCCTGTTGAGCAGGGAGCCTGATGTGGGGCTGGATCCCAGGACCCTAGGATCATGACCAGAGCTGAAGGCAGATGCTTAATGGACTGAGCCACCCAGGCATCCCAATAGATCAGAATTCTGTTTTCTGTAACGGCCTGGACATTGTTCTCCATTCGTGTATTCGGTCTCTCAGCTTCATCCACTGAACGAAGGGAAAGTGGCTTCTTAAAATGATCAGTCTTATCAGTCTTTATCAAGAGAATGGCTTTTTTTCAAGTCAAGGGTTTTTGCCATAATAGAAACCAAGTAAACATTAATAATATTTATTCCTGTCCTCCAGAAATAAGGAAAAGCAGAAAGTGTGAAATCAGTTTTCAACTAAACCTTATATAGACCCTTTTCCCCAATTATACAGTATTTATTCCTAAACAATTGTGTATTATAATGATTTAATATGAGGTGTTTAGTGCAATGAAAAAATGTTCTATCATGCTTTAATGCCCTGTGGATATTGTAATTAAATTTTCGATTAATGACTTAAATTGATTTTTTCCAAATTATAATTAAATGTTTCCTGCTTTGTTGTTTTAAAAGATAGTTGGCTAAGTACCCCCTTCATTCCTCCAAAATGTCTCCTACTCATTATGTAAATCTTCAGGTTCATTACAAGAATTTAGATAAAGAGATTATATATTTTTTAAAAGGCTTTGGAAGTACTACAGCATGTGTTTCTAATTATTTCATGCCTTTGATTCACTGAACTGCTTTTCTACATCCTTACCTATTTTTCAGTGTCTGACTTTCTCAGGGTGCAGTTGTAAAAAGAACCTTAAACTTTAAAATTTCAACTCCAAGCAACTGGATTTTGTTTTAATGTAAATAAACCATACAGGTGTTGCCTTGGGTAATTCACAGCAGGAAACCTTTCTGGAAGAGTCATTGTGCTAAGGATGGAATCATTGCAATAGTCTTGAGCCCTTGGGCTCTCTAGTCACTGTGAGAGCTAAAACCTAAGAGGGAGGAGAGATGCCTTTATTAATCAGCAGGTAGAATTCCATTTAAATGAAACTGGAGGGACCACAGAATTACTATATTAGATTTAAGTCTCTTCAAATTGGAAGCCAAATCCTGCAGAAAATGTACAATAGTAGGCTTTCTCTTTTTACTGTTATAGACAAATCTGTATCTTGGAAGCAAGAGGAGAGTATTTTTCTCATTCCAAAGCAGTGCAGAGAGTAAACTGCTTTGACCTTCTGCCATCACTGTGTTTGGATGCGGTGTAAGAAGAATGTTAATAAAATTTAGCTTTCTAAATATTTCTGACCTGCAAGGATTTATGAATTGTTAAAGTTTGGAAATAAAAAGCATTCCTTAAGACTTGTACTCTGGTTGTTGGATAGGCTATATTGATAGGATTCTTGCGTCCATGAGCAAAAAGGTAGAATACAGTCTATGGGCTAGGATACAAGAATACAGTTAATGTATGTATTTGTCACTAAAATGTGATTCTGCTAGTTATTTGAGTAATGAAGAAACTACATTTATAATTTTTAAAGATTTTCTTGGAGACAGACCTTTCGTTGAGAAATACTCACATAAATAAAAAAATAAGGCACCAAATTAAAAAAAAATCAGCTTTTACAATTACCAGTAACAAATGTAAATACAGGTGGCAATAAGTTGGTCTCCAAGAGGCTGCATGCAGGAGTAATAGCTCCAATTACTGTCACAAATGTTTGTAATTGTATCTATTGCTGCCAGACAATAAATGCTTTTTAATATAGTAAGGCCATAAATGTACAGGCTGCTGTTGTTTAAACAAAATACAATTTTCAGCAAATTTATCCTTGAAACACCTGCTATAATCAAAAAGAGGTGAATGCTATCAAAATAAACTGCCTAAATTAACTAGACACACATATATTTTTAGAGCAGCTTGCATGATTACTCAACTGCCACATTGTCTCAAAGAATGAGGGGAAATATTCACTGATGGACATTTACAGGCAAGCTTTCTTTAAAGGACACTACAAGAAACAGAGTATTGCTTTGGATTTTTGTGGGTTTTTTTTAATATGGTGTTATTTTGTGGACCTAAAGTTTTATTCACTGTTGGTTTTTTTTTTTTTCCTTAAGCTGGTAAACTATGGTTTTATTGTTGTTTGTTGTTTTCTTTTTAGCATATGGGTCATGGACAGATATCAGGATTGTGGAAAAGAGTACTGTGCTTAAAATTATATGTAAAATTACTGCAAAGGGGTGGAGAAAAACCCAGTCATCCTTAAGCAACTGAAAATGATTTTTAGCTGCTTCTGTCACAGTCTTGTTGAACATCCAGGATATTCTGTTTAAAGATAGTTGATGATGCCTTCCTTCCTATTTACCCTGAATGTGATAAATGTTTCAACTGGATCAGGGAAAGGTTTCATTTATCACAAGTCGAAATAGGAGAACAAGTGTTTTTGCTTTAGAAAGTACCATCAGTTCTAACTAAAGAGCATCAACAGTGGTAGCAGATTTTAAGGAAATAACCAGTAAAGACTGCATATTATATAAACGCTGCAGAGGGAAGTTAGTTACTAATGCCTCACCGCAGATATACCTCAAATAGACATTTGTGATTGAGAGCAGTGAATTAATATATATTGATTATAATTAAAATTTCTAGACTGCTTAAATATTTCATTATTACAAAGTATGATTTAATGTTTCCTTTAAATTACTTAATGTAAAAATATGAATTGAAACAGAAACCATTTGTCATATTGGACCTCCCTATGAAATACACTTTTTAATTGGTTTGCTTCATTTCTCCAATCAATGATATTAGAGTAGTTCTCCCTATCACTGTGTTTTATTATTAAATTTCTTAATATGTGGACATATTTTACTCCCATAGCCTTTATCCCATTACATTTGATTCTGTTTCCTTATGCCAAGGAGATGACTTATGTTTCTTGGTTCTTCAAATATGCAGATGGCTCCATTTATTTTTTCAGTTTTTTGTTTTTTGAGTATTGTATGAGATCAAGGTTTTGACTAGTAGATTCTTGAAGTTGAGAGGGACTGTCAAGGTTATCTCCTCCGGCTATGTCTCATGGTTACTCAGCATCCTGTGAAATAGTTGTTACATTCTCATTTGGCCTGAGAGTGCCCCTGCATTCACAGAAGGGCCCCCACTCACTCCCCATCCGCCTCGCCAGGTCTCTTCTTTGGGCTTGTAATTCCTTCTAAAGTCTAGAAACCCTTACTCAGGAGATTTTTGTGGCCACAAAAAAGGGGTGTGGATGGAGGAAGCATGAATAATAAGTCAACATATTAAAACACTTTAGAACAGATGGTAGTCGGTAAAGATCATTTCTGAGCACAAAATTAGAAATGTAATTATTTAACTAACAAGGTTTAGAGGTATGGATCTCCAGTTTCAGTTCAACTACAGGCAGGTGTGAAAATACTAGTGACTGTTATGATAGCCTTTGCTTACCCTCTGTGCACACTGTCTTATTCTTCTCTACAGCAAGAGGAATATCTAGAAAGCAGAAACTTTCCTGAGGAAACTCACATTCTAGTGCTAGTGGATTCCTGTACTCCCTGCAACAAATATACACATGCAACATGTACCACACGTACATACTCAACTCGTCCTGAGTCGTATGTTTAGTTCTTTAAATACATACAAAGAAAAACCATGTTTTCATACAAGTATATACCACAGAGGACTTTAAGCTGCTGGCAGTGAAAGAAAACTGTCACATTAAAAAATTCAGAAAGCCACATTTTGTAATTACCTTACAACCTGATGGGCATTTTTCATTCAGAAAGTAATTCAGTCTCATGAAAAAAATATTTGATGGACAATCTCACTCACTCCTCTTCTCTTTCTCTCACACATACATACACACATAAGTGCACAAATGTGAGCCATAGTGAAGCTGCAAATTAACAATTAGAAAAAGAAAAAGACATTGCAAAACCACTTGTGCAAAGTGGCAAAAAGAGAATATAGATAATGTTCTGTTATTAGAGAAGGGAGTATTGTGGGTGTTGGAGGGAAATCTGCTGCTCTTTTCCTTGCACTGAAAGCATGATGAATTATCGACCTGTCCCAGCAACATTTGCTACAGTGAACTTAGACATATGCAGCCACTTCTACCAAGCTGTCTCCTCTGCTTTTTTCACTTAACCTGATTCCTTGCCATCAGATTTCCAAAGAATTTCATCATTGACCATGGATGGGGTATTAAACATGTCACAGGAACATCAGTATTCCACACTGAAATATTGAGACTGATCACTTTTGGACTGCCACTCACACTTGGCCCTACCTCTCTACCACTGCAGCTATAGTTATAATCTTTTTTTTTTAAGATTTTATTTATTTCTTTGACACAGAGAGGGAGAGAGATCACAAGTAGGCAGAGAGGCAGGCAGAGAGGAGGAAGCAGGTTCCCTGCTGAGCAGGGAGCCCTATGCTATGCAGGGCTCCATCCCAGGACCCTGAGATCATGACCTGAGCTGAAGGCAGGGGCTTTAATCCACTGAGCCATCTCTCTCCCTGTGGCTGAAATAGAGATGAAATGTCCAGATCCCTTTATAAGCAAGGACTTGCTGCCCACCCACAGAGTGTGGTCAACAGACAACCCCTGGCTGTCTACTCCTTTGATGGCAGAGAGCTTCCTACCCCAGGTCATGCCCTTCCAGGGGAGCCCACATTTGGGCTTATGTGAATCGATTATAGTATTATAAATAATAATGCTTTGAAAATTTTTGTACATGTCTTTTGGTAAACATCTGTACACATTTCTACTGGAATTTCTGCTAGGTGTGGAATTGCTAGGTCCTGGAGTATGTATATGTTCAGCCTTAGCAGACCCTGCCAAATAGTGTTTGAAGGTGGTTATACAAATTTATACGGCTCCCAGCAGGGTATGAAAGTTCAATTGTTCCATGTCTTTATCAACATTAAGTATTGAGTCTTTTCATTTTTGTCATCATAATAGATATGCTATGGTCTCACTGCCATTTTAATTTGTATTTTCCTGATGACTGTGGAAGCTGAACCCCTTTCCATATGTTTATTTGACATTTGGATATCCTCTTGTCTTTTGCTTTTGGGTTATCTGCTTTTTCTTTTGATTTATAGAAATTATTTTTATACTCTGGATATGAGTCCTTTTTCAGGTATATGTATTACAAATGTGTATTCTTTCACTTTTCTTTTTACTCTCTTTGGTATATTATGATAAACAGTGGCCTAATTTTAATATACTCAAAATGATCTTTTTTGGAGAGAGGGGAATATGACTAATATTTGTGTTTTATTTAAGAATCTTTGCTTATCCCAGTGCTATGAAGTTACTCTCCTATGTTTTCTTTTTGAAGCTTTATTGCTTTAATTTTTGCATTGAGTTCTGTGATTCATCTAGCATTGATTTTATGTGTGGTGTGAGGTAGAACTCAAGACTTACTTTATATGTGTGTGTGTGTGTGTGTGTGTGTGTGTGTGTGTGTATTACCCAGTTTAATGAAAAGGTTATTTTTTTTCACCAGTGCACTGCTTTGTCATAAAAAGTAAGCATGTATGTGTGGGTCTGTATTTGGACACTCTATTTTATTGCACTAGTCTATTTGTTGTTCTTTCATACTACTGAAAATGGTATCTCTTTAGATTTTATCTTCTGTTTATTGCTGGTATATACAAATAATTATAGGGTCACCTGGGTGGCCAGTCGGTTGAGTGTCTGACTCTTGATTTCAGCTCAGGTCATGATCTCAAGGTCATAGGATTGAACCGCACGTTGGGTTCCATGTGCAGCATAGAGTCTTCTAGAGATTCTTTCTCTCTCTCCTGCTCCCTCTTCTCTCTCTCTTTCTCTCTCAAATAAGTAAATAAATATCTTAACAAATATACAATTCTGTGTATATAAAAGCACACATCTCCACCAAATGTGCTAAATACATTTATTCATTCTAATAATAGGCCTATAGGTTGTTTTGCATTCTCCGTGTATATAATTATATCATCTGCAAATAACATCAATATTATTTCTTTCTTTACAAGCCTTATCCCTTTTATTTCTTTGGTGTTGCCTTATGTAGTGGTTAAGAACTCTTGTCTATGTTGGATATAAGCGGTATTAGCAGGGAGAAAGCTTTCAATATTTCAATTTTACCATTAAATATGATGTTAACTTTATGACTTGTGTAAATATCCTTTACTAGATTAAGGAGCTTCCCTTTTTGTTCCTAGCTTGTTAAGAGTTATTATGAATGGATGTTACATTTTTTCAAATGATTTTTTTTCTTCATCTGTTAAGAGGATCATATGATTTATTTCCTTTTTTTTCTCTCTCTCTTGCTATGGTGGATTGTATTGATTGATTTTTGAGTATTAAACTAACCTTCATTTTAGAATAAATGTAACTTAATCATGATATATTATCCTTTTTATATATTACTGGATTCAATTTGCTGGAATTTTGTTGAGAATTTTTATATCTATGTTTACAAAAGATACTGATTTATAATTTTTCTTGTATTTTAGGTGTCTTTGTCAGGTTTTAGTGTAATGCTATCTAGGCTTCATAAAACAAGTTGGCAATTGCTCTCTCTCTTTTTTTTCCCCCCTGTTCTCTGGTATTTGTATGAAGTTGTTGTTATTCCCTTAAATATTTGAAAAAATTCACTGATGAAGCCATCTGGGTCTGGATATTTCACTGTGAAAAAATTTTTAATCGCATGTGTTTATCCTAAAACTGTTTTAAATTCATTTTTTATTATACGATTGATATATAAATACATTCTTGGTAATATTCAGATATTACAAACGAAATTCATGTCTCGTTTAACCATTACCCCCTTATACTTCACTATGTTTCATCAGGGGAATGATGAGTAAGGATACTGTGGTCTCTGCAAATTTATGCTCTCCTGCTCACTTGCCTGTAAGATTGGGCAGTCTACTTTAAAGTAGCTACGTCTCAATTTCCTCATCTCATGAGAGTTTTTAAAAGAATTGTATGTGATGATGTATGGATAGTGCTTAACATAGTGCCTGACACATACTAGACATTCCTTGTACGTTAACACTGAAGCTATCATTAGATGTAAAAGGATCTCAGAATGGATGTGACTATTGGGGAACTACTCTATACTGAGGAAGGAAATAGAAAAGGTTTCTAAGTAGCCAAAAAAGAAATCACAAAAAACTATGTACTAAAGCTCATGCATTTTATTTATAGGAGAGTCTGATAAATCCTTGTTTGGAAAGTACATATAGTTGTTTCAGAGATTATTCTAACAAGGTTGGTTAAACAGACTGTTCATCCACAGCAGATTAGAAGCAGCAAACCTCCTATAGCATCTAAGCTTTAGCAAAACAACTGAGCTAAGAAACATTTATTTTAATGTGCAAACTTGAAAGTTGTCAGTTTCTTGTGCTGCTTATTGAAATTGGGTGACAAAGCAAGGAAATGAAAGAAGCAGGTCGGTGTAATGGAAAATCTGTAAGGGAGAGAAAGGACATTTGGCTTCCTATTCATTTTGTAATTGACTTAGTAAAAATCATATCACCTCAATTTGTTACCCAATCAGTGAAATGGAGGGACAAGATTTCCTCCCCAGAGTGATCTTGAAAATCCACAGAGAAAGTGAATTCAGGGGTGAAAAAAGGCCTGATGAAAAAATGCAGTGAGGCCCTTTAAATGCAGGGAGCCCATAAAAACCCTCATACATATTGTCATGTTCACTAAAACACAACTGCAAAAACAGAACATTAAATTAAGATTCCATTAGTAATTATTCATAACACAGTTGGGGGAGAACCAGTAAGAATAGAGGGAAAAGGGAAGGTAGATGGCTCTCCATTTTTGTGATGGAAGGCAATTCAAAATACATCCGAGCCTTGGGGCTCTGCTCCCACCCTTGGGGGCTGAAGCAAAGGCACCACTAGATCCATGGACTGTGAGACTCAGCTGTGCTCTGGCATGGACGTTTTCTAAGCCCAGAAAAAAAATCACAGTATACACCAGAGTGCCTTCCTCAGCTTTGTTCTATCAAGAGTCCTTTGGCTCTCCACCTCTCTACACATAAAGAAGCTCAAACTTGGGGAAAAAACTGAGAGTTTGACATTTTACAAGCTGTAAATTAGTAAAATGTATACACCGATAAAAGTTCCATTTGCCATCTCTAGCTCGTGTTTTCGGTCTCTGTCACTGCAGCAGTTTCAGAGAGGAGCTTGAAGCACTGAGTTGGAGATCCAGACAAAGAAACCAAGTGTCTATGCATCATGTGTAAAGTAGTCATTCAGGGGTTGTGCTGTTGAAGTAAAACCCAGAGATCCCTGTTACCTTGCTGGTCACCTTAATGGCTGCAGCTGGATCTCCTGCATTTTGACTTTATGGTATGCTGTGAATTGCTATCTGCAGACATGCATCACAATTCTCCGGTTTTTGAAAAAGGGAGAGATATAATTTGGCCCTAAATAATTTGGAGTGGGGGGCGCCTGAGTGGCTCAGCGGTTTAAAGCCTCTGCCTTCGGCTCAGGTCATGATCTCAGGGTGCTGGGATCGTGGCCCACATTGGGCTCTCTGCTCAGCGGGGAGCCTGCTTCCTCCTCTCTCTGCCTGCCTCTCTGCCTACTTGTGATCTCTCTCTCTCTGTCAAATAAATAAATAAAATCTTTAAAAATAATAATAATAATTTGGAGTGGGGAGAAGGTTATGGTTACAACAGTACCTTTGCTGCCTACCTCAAAGGTGATAGAATTATACAAGATTTTGTATGAAAGGACTTTTAAAAATAGAAAGTCTAAAGAAATGATATACAGCATCATTATTAGTCTTCTCCTTTCCTCAGAGAGAGGAAATGTGCTGGATTAGTGAAAAACTCAACTTCAATAGAGAGGAGAAATGAGCTTAATGAACACACTTAGAGCATTTTGGAATAGGTGACCAGCAAACGCCAGAGGCCCATGTGGTCTCACGTGATGTATAACAAAGAAATTATGGTTTACCTTAGATAACTCTGCAGTAGTTCATCTTATCATAAAGAAAAGCAGTCTATGGTATATGGAGAATGCACTGGTCGCAGAGTGCTTTCCATTTTCCAGACACGAAACTTCAGAAAGGTCATTTAACTTGCCTGATTCTTGGTTTTCCTCCTATACAGTATGTATACATAGTTAGTTTTTCTGTATCGAAAGCAAGCCCAAATCACAGTGGTTTATAATCATAATAACAACACGTATACTCTCACTCAAGATACATGTTTGCTGATATGTGACTCAGCTGCGGCTCTAGTCCTGCTGTGTTCCATGTTTCTTATTCCCAGACCCAGGCTGAAAGTATAACCCCTATGTGGGGCATGCCTACTATCATGGCTGAAAGAAAGGGAAAGGGGGCTGATGGATGCCTCTTACAGCATCTGCACAGTCCTGGCATAGGCCACACCCACCACTGTTCCACTGGCCAGAGAGTCACATGGCCAAGGCCAGCGGGGAAATATACTCCTCCCACAACTGGCCTGCAAATCACATAACCCTCTTACAGGAAAGGTTGGAAGTGAAGAAGAAGGGATGACAAATCGACTTAGCCCTCCAAACCTTTGTGAGTCTCAAATAAGGAAAGGTATACAAAAATGCATTGTAACCTAATGGATTCTCTACCAATATAAGGATTGCTAGCATTGTTAGAAAGTTTCTTTTATTGTTTTATTCTGGGGGTTAAGTCCTTCATCACTTCTTCATTCTTACCACAAACCTTTGTAAACTTTTTAACCATCTCCCTTGTAGTTTTTTAAAAGCTATGTATTTTACCTTTTTATATTCAAGTTTTTAAAATGTTACAAATGTAATAATTTATATTTTCTGCTGTAACTGTATTAAACCTCTTTAGAGAACTACTTGGGCATCCAGAAGGTTTTTGACTTTTTTTCCCTCTGATAATTAAAGTGATGATTAAAAATTCTCTGGCAGGAAATTTGGAAAATTTTGGAAGGATAAAGAAGAAATTCTAAACATCGGTATCCAAATTCCTGGCTTAATATATGCATACACATACAAATACACACAAATATAATTTTTACTAAATTGGACACCTAATAGTATATTCTTTGGGGAATGTTTTCCACTTTATGTTGTTTGCATGTATTTTCACTGAGTAAATTTTTATTGAAAACATGAATTTAACATTTTGATATGCAATACATATATATTTATGAAGTCCAGTAATATAAAACAAACACTTGTGAACCCACTACTCAACTTGAGAACTAGACCATTACATGCCCTTGAAATTATCTGTGTGCTCCTCTGCTGCTGCCGCCCTTCGCCTCCCGTAGGGAACCACTGTCCTCAAGTTTGTGTATTATATGTTGTCATTAGCTGCTGCTTCTGCTTCCTCTTCCTCCTCCTCTTCTTCTTTTTTAGTATTTTCACATATGTTATATATCCAAACAATGTATCATTGAGCTTTGCTTCATTTTGAGCTTTATGAAAATGGTATCATACTGCATTATTTTTAGTGGTGAAATGGATATTACAAAATTAGTTTAAACTGTCCTCTACTGTTAAATATTTAGAGAGTTAAATATTTAGAGAGCTGTTTTACAAAGAACTTGTACATTCATCTTTGTGTGTATCCCCAGATATTTCCTTGGGAATAATTTCTAGAGGTGAAATTGGTGGGTTCAAAAGTTAGAACATTTTTAAGGATTTTTTTTTATAACTATACATTAGGAAATGTGTCCATCTAGATTTTAATAAACAAACATTCAGATTATGTGGCAGATAATTATAAATTATAAATCATTATTAGCTTTTCACTTCAAAAGGCAGTAAGAATACATAAATATGTCCCAGTGGGCTATCATATTAAAAAGTCCCAAACAAAATTCTTCACTATTTCTGGCTCCCTGAAATCGATTCTGTTCTTCTCACACTGTGATATTACTAATATCTTAGTCCCTAAGGCTAGAAACCTTAAAGACACCTCTCTACTACTCACCTGTATTTCAGCCACCCCACACTTGCCCTTAGTCCTCAAGTCCTGCCAGTTCTGTCCCTGCAATGTCTCTTGAATCCATCCCTTCTCTTTCGTTCTCACAGGCGCTGCTCTACCACAAACACTGCTAATGTATCATGTGAACCATTACACAGCCTCTTAACTGGTTGCCTACCTGCCTTCAGTCTCTTGTCCTTCTAATTCTCCTTGCCTTCTAGTTCTGGCCTCTATTACTTTCTCAAAACACAAACTTGTCCTAAAATTGAAACCAAAAATCTTTAATAGCTCTCTGCTGTCCACATGATAAAATCCACATTCCTCAGTTAAAGCCCTTGATCTAACTTAACCTATGCCTTTAGCTTTACTTCTTCATGATTCACCCTCTCCACCCTACCCCAGGAACTTCGTATTTTATATTCTAGCCAGCCTGGGCTCTTGTTCCCTATATATTTTCCTCGTTTTTCTTGTTCTTGTTACTCCCTCAGCCTAAAATACCCTTCCTCTCCCACTCCTTTCCAGCCTGTTGAAATGCTACTCATGCTTCAAGCTTGCACTGAAGTGCCAGCTCCTCCATGGAGTTTAACATCAATGTAAGTTATCATAGTTATACATAGATGAGTCAGGCATGTTTAATTGTCTCGAAATACTTTATCAGAACATGAAAAAATATGGTAAAAGATAATGCTGGGTATAAAAAGCAGAACACAAACTATATTAAACACATCAATTACTATAAATAAAATAGTAAAGTATATGTATGTACTTATGTATGTCTTTATACATGCATATATCTACAAACACAGAGACTGCGGAAATACACTTGGTGTTTATTAAGCTTATGAAATTTTTTTTAAATTAGTTTGGATGAGTACTGTTTTGGAAAAGTTACTAATATAATGATACTTATTCAGTTCATTTTCTTTCATAAGGATGCTTGCTTGGGCTTAACCAGGTTTCCATTTTGAGGCTTAGTAACCATATTTGGTCCAGCTGCAGCAGGCCAGCCAGTCACCTCTCCTCCCCGTTCCAGTGTTGACTGACTGAGTTGGAGAGGCCTGTTTCCTTGCCAGATCTGTCTAGTCATAGTCATGGGTGAAGAACAGTCCCCTCAACTGTAAAATGAAAACATTGCACCAGATGACTGTTAAATGGATGAGTAGATGATCTTTAAGGTCCTTCCCAGCTCTCATATTCCGAGATATTTTTTGCTCATGAGATACCAAAATGCTTATGGACAAAGGGAGGTGCTGATTTGTTCTCTGCTCTAGCACCTTCACTGGTGTCAAGTAGCCAATTGCTCTTTTTACTAACTCTGACCTGCCAAAATACAGTCTGCGGGAATGAATACACTTGGCTTCGGATCCAGGTGCACCCCTACCATTGTGGGTTTGGGTGTGCCCCTTTCTGTCACTGGGCCTCTTTTTGCTTATCTGTGAAATGATAAAGGTGAGACTAGATGCTCTTTGAGGGTCTTTAATATATTGTAATTTTATCATTGGTATGTGTGAAGTACCCTAGGATTGCTTTTTTCCCCCCGTAGTTACTAGCCCATGTTTCAAAGTTAAGAAATCAGTGAAATAGGACAATTCACAGTATATTTTTGTCTCACAGAATATTGTAGATAGCAAAGTGGAGCATGAGGGTATTGCAAACAGATATGTATAATTGAGGAATATCCTTGTTCCATCACTTCAACTTACCATAATATTTTTTCTCATCGTGGGTATTTCTCAAGTCTTAAAATTGTTACCTTTAGTAATGTAAACCAAAAGATTTTGAAGATATCTTGTAAGAAATTAAAATGTTGGCATAGATTTCAAATATGCACACTGATTTGGTTCAGCTAGCAGTAATGCAATATATCTCAAAATATATGAACTCTAATAATCATTGTAGATTTCCTTTTTTAAGAAAAAGAAGTCTTCCTGAAGAGGGCCCCATTTTAATTTTCAGGGGACAAACTAATACTTGATATATGATACTTGATTTGAGAGTTGCTCCTGGCAGTTGTTGCTATTTTTTTTATTTATATTTTTTTAAGATTTTTTTTTTATTATTATTTATTCATTTGACACACAGAGAGAGATTACAAGTAGGCAGAGAGGCAGGCAGAGAGAGAGGAGAGAGGAGGATGCAGGCTCCCTGCTGAGCAGAGAGCCCGATGTGGGCCTCGATCCCAGGACCCTGGGATCATGACCTGAGCCGAAGGCAGCGGCTTTAACCCACTGAGCCACCCGGGCGCCCCAGTTGTTGCTATTTAAACAACTATTTCTTTTCTAGTAATTAGCTTTTTTTTTTTTTCATTTTGATGGGTAGTCATAAATATTAACCACCAGCAGTACGGAATAATTTATATTCAGATTGTCAGACATCACTCTGTGAACACATAAAATAATTTACATTTATTTAGAACCTTTAATCCTAAAGTGCTCTACACATATTTCTTTATAATCTGATTGCAAGCTATATATAGGACTTTCTTACCTGAAATAGGGCAGCAACCAAAGTAATTAAAATAAAGGATACAACTTCAAAAAAGTAGAGGAAAGAAGGAAATGTATATTTTACTTACTCCTATTACGCTCTTATGCCTATAGGATTGGAGAATCCATGTTGACCAAATGCACCAACACAAAAGTGGAATAGAATCTGCTCTAAAGGAGACCAAGGTATGTGAATTTACATTTACTCATCTGTTGAACACCTGTTAAAGGAGAACATTAAAAAAAAAAGATGCAATCCTTGCCTGGAGGAGCTTATAGATTGAATGTACCATGTTATATTTCAACAGCCCTAACACTTAAACTAAAGAAAGATAACTTTATATCAAAGCAGTATAATATGTACCTAATATAGAGATAAATATCTCTAATATATATATACACACTATACAACTACACAATATATACACAAATTATACAATATATGAATTATATACAAATGTATATTGTATAATATATATAATTGTGTATTATTATACAATTATACAATATATTCAGAAAGAAAAGAATGATGAAATGTTTCTCTAATATATCGATATGTATATTAGATTCTCTCTCTCTCTGTATATATGTATATTATGGAAACATTTCATCATTCTTTCCTTTCTAAACCCCAAGGGATAACATAGTACCAGGCCAGCAATGCTTAGAACCTACAACTTTCCCAAGCTTGCTGCTCTGACAGAAATAAGGACTTTTTTGGAGGATGCCACAAGGAAGCAAAGTTGGAATGAGAAGTTATGAGTCCCAGGCTAGAGCTATAAATTTAATGACTTACCTCCAACGGGAACATTCTAGTCATCTTTGAATTGTGATACAAGAAAGTCATGTTATTCCATTACCTACTTTGATTGCAAACTTTATATAAAGCAAATTCCACTCACGTACAATTTAGATATGCATAAGGACTAATGAATTGACTAACACTACCAGGTGCTTTTTTATTTTAATATTCTGCCAAGTGTGACTAAATTATGTCTCATTACAGACTTCTTTTGCTATTGAAAATTTCAAGCTATCTTCTTTTTCACCAGTGGTTGAGAATTTGTGGGATAAATTGCAGGAGATTTAGCCTGTTTTATACTATTCTTGAAAAATATATTTATGAATTCTTTTATCTACTAAAATCCTATGGAATTTCTAGGGATTTTTGGATAAACTTCATAATGAAATTAGCAGGACCCTGGAAAAGATTGGCAGCCGAGAAAAGTACATCAACAATCAGCTTGAGCACTTGGTTCAAGAATATCGTGCAGCTCAAGCCCAGCTGAGTGAGGTAACTTAGGAATGATATCCAGGGATTTATTTCAGCTGATGACCCTATTTCCCAAACATGACACAGCACTTTGCATTTGAGAATCATGAAATGCTTTTCACAAACAGCAATACATGGATTCTCTGCCCATTTTAGGACGCCATGTGAGGCGGGAGCACTTGTCTTCTCCATGTTACATGTAATAGAAATTATCTCCTGAAAGCCTTTAAGTGCATTTCTTCTTTTGATTTAAATAAATGAAGGCATGTATTGTTGGGGAACATTGCTTAGAACAGGAACAGAGTGTCAGGACACCTGGTTTTGTTTCTAAGTCTGCTGTTAATTTACCCTAGGAGTAGGAGGAAAAAGAATAGTATGCATTTACATGTGTCAGAGGGAAAAGACATCATTGCCTTAATGGCTTACAGCCACATAATAAGGAATATGAAAGCAAGACACGTTCAAAGACAAGCAGTTTAATTAATTTAATGAGCAAATTTTTTAATCCTTTCAAGGTTTTAGAATTTCAACCAAAAAAATAAAACCTTCAGCCTTTGAAAGCGGCAGTTCTTTGTGGCCCAGTAGGGATCCAAAGGCTTCCCTTCATAGTTGTGCCCCCTCTTCCGTGACGCTGAGGAAGACTAGGAAGAACACTTGCAAGTGGCAGCGAAAGACTTTTTTTTTCTTTTAACAAACAAGGTTGGAAGAATGGAAATAAACTTGAGATACCTCTGTACTTTCAGAAGTTCTCAAAAACCAAACAAAATAATTTTCACTTTTTTATTTATGTAACAAATTATTCCCTCATATACACATCTACTCGTGGATGTTTTACTTTGAAAATGCTGTAAAAGTCTCTGATTAAAGCCACTGTGTATCTGTCAAACATTGATATTAAATAATTGTTAGATTAGTTCCCAAGAACATATTCCATACTGTCATACCATTTGCTAATCCTTATTAATTGCTCATCCTGATGCTCTATTATGATTGATTTTTTAGAACACGTTTTCTCTGCATAGCATGCAAATTAGATCGACCAAGAGCTACTCTCCTAAACTGTGTATGAATAGCCTAGGACAGTTTTTATCGTGAACCATGCCCGTGTGAGTTACACAGTCAGTATATGAAGGTTAAGATAGTTTATCATTTTATAGTGCCTTGGTTTAAATACATGGTGCCTATTAGGGACATAAAACAGCTACAGCTAAATGTCACTTTCACAAATGTATTCACAAATGAGGAGGGGGGAGTTGTCATAAAATGATATGCAGAAATTGCAAACACAAAGAGGTCACATTTAAGTAATCTGCTTCTGTTTTGAATTTGTCATTAAACAAAATGTTTTTTCCCTTAGGCGAGGGAGCGATACCAGCAGGGTAACGGCGGAGTAACGGAAAGGACCAGGCTCCTGTCTGAGGTACACACTGTGTTTCTCTTGCCCTCTTCTCACTGTCTGCTGCGCCTGGGCAGTGTGGGGCCATGGGCATTCAATACAGCTAGAGCCGGGAGCTGTTTGTTTCCGCACCTGCTTCCCATGGCTTTAAGTCCTTTTCTTTAGGAGAAAATCCCTAGTTTTCTTATCAGTGACTCAATTATGTATTTTTATACTGTTTGTTTCCATAAAATGCCTGAAGTTGTTTTATTAAATTCAACACAGAACCTGCTGATAATATTAGCACGTTTATAACCTTCCCTAATCTTTTTAAAAACCTAATAATTATAATTAATATATAGAAGAGTAGGTAAAGCACTGGCTTAAATGTCTTGTACAGATTTTAATGTTAGTCTGTAAGATATAAGATTTGTTTTTCTTTTTTTTTTTTTAAAGATTTTATTTATTTATTTGACAGAGAGATCCCAAGTAGGCAGAGAGGCAGGCAGAGAGAGAGGGGGAAGCAGGCTCTCCGCTGAGCAGAGAGCCCGATGCGGGGCTCTATCCCAGGACCCTGGGATCATGACCTGAGCCGAAGACAGAGGCTTAACCCACTGAGCCACCCAGGCACCCCTAAGATTTGTTTTTCATGATTGCTGCCAGTGTATGTGATCCTGAGTATTTCTCTGTCCTCAAACTAGAAGCTGCTTGTAACCCTTTCCCTCTGAGAACTTCTGAAATATTTGCATATATTGTTACATTGACTTTCATCATCATGCAAGAGAGTAAGATCTACTATATATTCCAATTTTTTACTGATGAGCTGAGAGAAAAAAAAAATCTTACAACAAGGTCAGTAGCCAATGTACAAAATTATCTTTGGTTACAATCCAGTGTAATTGTCCCAGACTTTTTGTATATAATAGAATTAAGCTTCTTTTATCGAGATTATTTGAGGCATAGTTATTTTAGAATACCAAAAGTATAACTTTAGAAATATTTAGACTCTAATCCTGTGGTGCTTCTAGGCAAATAGAACGTTATGTGGAAAGAAGTAAAGTGCTCACTTACGTTAGGTAAATTAACACTTGAAGGGAGTCCAGGGAGCCATTTAGTTCTTTTGGAGGAGGTAGTTATCCCCAGTTGTAACATTGCAGGTGCCTAAAAAAAATTAATTTGCTTTACTTGGATGAGCACTTTATTCCCAAGGAAGTTTTTACTCACCAGTGTGATAAAAATAAAGCCTACTAAGTTACAATAATTATGGCTTAGTTCTAGGTCATATAAAAATTTTTTGATTTTTTTAAAGACAATATGCTAGTTTGGAATTTTGCTAATAGAGGCTATAGTAGTATAATTTTGAGTATGACGTAGAGTACAGATAGGAGCCAAAATGATAGCACAATATGCCTCTTGGAGTTCATGGTTTGGAAAAAAGCAGTTGGAATATTTTTATATACAGCCATATGGTATAAACATTATTTTTAGTATCCTATAGAGAAAAAGATGGCATCTTCTCTTATAAAACGATAATATTAAGAAATATACCTAGTAATCCTTAGAAATTCAGAATCTTCTCAGGGTGTGTATACGGTTTTAATTAATGACTCATTATTAAAGACTGGCATGGGGTTGGGGCGCCTGGGTGGCTCAGTCTGTTGAGCATCCTACTCTTGATTTCGGCTCAAGTTATGATCTCAGTATTGTGAGATGGAGTCCCACGTCAGGCGTGGAGTCTACATAAGATTCTCTCCCTCTCCCTCTGCCCCTTCCCACCCCCTCCACCACTGGTCTCTCTCTCTCTCTCTTAAAAAAATTAAAATTAAAATTAAAAAAACAACAACAAAAGAAAGGACTGGTATGGTAGATGCTAGGAGATACCTGCAACGTTTGCATGTCTGATGCCTAAAACAACAACTCAGATCATCTTTTATTGTCATGTGATAACCTGAGAATGTCATTTGGTGAAGTTTAATGTTAGGAGAACTCTCAGAAGATAAAAAGCTTTGTGTGTCTGCCTACTTTATCTTATTATTCAGATTATGTCCAGAACACTCCTAGTATTTTTATGTCCCTTTACAGATGTATTAGATCTAAATTTTCTTAATACATCATTCAATAATTTTGAAACTTTACTAAAATCCAGAGCTCATGAAAACTTTTTTTTTTTTCAATTAAAGGTGACAGAAGAACTAGAAAAGGTAAAGCAAGAAATGGAAGAAAAAGGCAGCAGCATGACTGACGGCGGTGAGTACACTCTCATCCTAAGGGGAAAATGAGCAAGAGGAGAGTATTTCTCAAGAAATCTATTTAACAAAATGCTATTAATAAATCAGGAGTCTGCTTTTTAAAATGAATTTGAGGAGAGATATGCATGTGGTGCAAAAATGATGTCTGATAATCCATATACTATTTTCCTCATCAATCAGCTCAGGAGAGTCATACTTTTTTTTACCCTTATTCAAGATTTTTTTATTCTAACTGTGTTGATTTAGAGATAGAGTGGGAAATACTTAAATATACACATTGTTATTCCAATTTTTAAAAAATAATATTTGCTGTTTTCTCAAATGAGCTTCATTATTCCATTTTATGTGCAAAAGAGCACTAAGTGTGTGCCCGAATGGCACGAAGGCAGTGACGGGGTGACCTTTGTTTCTCTTCCTCCCCCCGTAGACCGACTGTGCAGAGGGGTCAGACAGAGAAGAATAAATGATCCTCTAGTAATCAGGCTGCATTGTGAGCTAGTTACTTTGACATGGCCCTGGTTCATTGCCCTAAGGCCCTTCTGTGTTCTAGAAAGATTTTCCAGAGTTCTGATGGTATATACTGAGTGATCATTCAAAAGGGGACATAGAGAGATTTTGCAGTATGTTTGAATGAGCCCATTATCTCTATCTCTCAGGTAATTCTTTCTTCCTTGTTTTCTCCCATTGTATTTCCTTTCCTTGAGACAAATATTCTAGCCTATAAAATTTATTAAAGACATTCTTAAGTACCCCTTTAGCAACTCTTCCCCAAGAAAAGGAAGGAAATTCAACCTCAGTATCAAATGCTGCATCATTTCCCATCCTAAAAATCTCAGGTGTTTAAAATACCACAGCAAAACAGTGTGAATGTCAGTATGTTGTTGGCTGTGTTTTTAACCCTGTTTTTGGCTTAAGACAAAGTGAGGGAAATGTCATACAATTCTGTAATACACTGATACTCCAAATGAACATTTTTATTGCATGTTATTTTCATTCTGCAGCTCCCTTGGTAAAGATTAAACAGAGCTTAACAAAGCTGAAGCAAGAAACGGTTCAGATGGACATCAGAATTGGTGTTGTGGAACACACATTACTCCAGTCAAAACTGAAGGAGAAGTCCAACATGACTAGGGACATGCATGCCACAGTCATTCCAGAATCTGCAATAGGCTCTTATTAAACACTGGTTTTCATGCTTCTGATTAGTTGTTTTTTTATATCAGAGTATATTTCATGTGGCATAGATTTCAAAACACAATTATATCTCTTAAAGCATGCTCAATGGGTATTTTTTTACATATATACACATATTGTATCATGGTGTTTATGGATGGCTAAAGCCTTTAAATTGCATATAATATTTAATAAAGTAATTAAAAATTCTCACTTTCAAAGAAGCTTTCACTAATCATTACAGATGTTAAAACGCCCACCTAGTGGCATATTTTTCTTATTGTTCCTTGTGTAAGCCAGTGTGTATGACCCATGCTTTCTGCAGAGGCTCCTGCTGCTGTCACCACATGGACCTTTGACACAAGCCTGGTACCTTCAGTTTGGTCCACCTCTGCAGTGATTGTAAGTGCTTCTGTGCCCGACGGCTGCTAATGAGGGCTGGGGATCCTTTTTAAGAACCCAAACTACCCTTGCCTCAGCTTTATGGTTACCTAAAATTACATTTCTTTTAAAAAGCATACAAAAAAACTTCAGTGTCCTTATTAAATATTGAGTATTTCCCAACCAGAATTTTATATCTTCTCTAATCTAAGGCCACCTAATAAATAAATACATGTCTCAGTTCTACTTTTTTCTGCGGTATCGGCTGTACTAAAGAATCATTTTACAGCAGAATGGAGACAGCAAGACATGTGAAGAGCAGCCTCCTGGTGCTGTACATACTTTACTTGCACATCTTACTGAGTAACTTTCTAGTCTGGGAGTTCTAAATTGGTGAAGTAAGCAATATTAGAGGGACCAGACTTAACAACTGGGGGAGACTGGCAAGGAGAGCACAAACCAGAAGATAGGCTGCATTTATGTTTTTTAAAAAAGAAAAAGAGGGTGCCTGGGTGGCTCAGTGGGTTAAAGCCGCTGCCTTCGGCTCAGGTCATGATCCTGGGGTCCTGGGATCGAGGCCCACATCGGGCTCTCTGCCCAGCAGGGAGCCTGCTTCCTCCTCTCTCCTCTCTCTCTGTCTGCCTCTCTGCCTACTTGTGATCTCTCTGTGTCAAATGAATAAATAAAATCTTAATAAATAAATAAATAAATAAATAAAAAAGAAAAAGATCTAGAGGTAAATTTTGATAAGAATAATATATGTATATATGACAAAAATAATAAAATTCCTTTCTCAACTTTTTTCCTAATATTTTCTCTCCCCCCAATTTTCTGCCTTAGTCTTTACTTTGTAGATGATACATGTACACAAATCTTTTTCTCTCCTTCATACTGTTCTTGAGTTTAAGTTTAGATAAAAGAAAATCAGGATGTGTAAACTATTCTGTGGCTCAAGAGGGTGACAGTAAATGCAATGGTAAATAAGTCAGTTTATTTAGTTTGGGATAATAGGCAGTTTGAAAAAATCCAAAATTTCCCTTCCCTTATTTTACTGCCATTGAGTGGGACCTAGAAAAAAGAGGGAAATCCCAACTTGGGTCCCACAGACAAACACTGATTCCCTTGGAACTTACTTGCATAGATATTGTCATGGCTGCAGCTTTTTTGATCAATTCAATCAATGCAGAGACACTTCTAGATAAATCAGAGCTTTCCATAAAGTGTACTTTTGTTCAGAAGCAAAGTACACTCTTCACTTTGTGTAAACATGCAATAATCTAAAAACTCTTCCAGCAAGTAATGTGGGTGATCTATTTTTGTTTTCTTCTCCGAAGTAATCCAGTTTATTCAGTTTGACTTGGGTACCCCTCCTCTCTGTTTCAAAAGAACACTGAATACCCCTAATACAGAATTTATTGCACTGAATTGTAATTATCTATTTTCTTCTACCCTCTCTCATAGACTGAGCTGCTTGAGAAAAGGGAGAAAGTCTTTTTCGTTTCCATATTTCTAGCCAAGTACCTAGCACACCAAGCATGAGTGAGTTTCTAAGAGGATGGGTGGATGACTGGCATTACCCAGTTCCAGAATGTCTCATAGTTCCTACTGTATTGCATGACAAATTTAAAGACTTCAAGTCTGTGAGTTTTGACGCAGTTTTGAGATAGTAATTGTAAATGTAAATTTTTCTCCTCCCTGTGGTATTGGATAGGAATTGGAAGCATCAGCATGGACACATGGTTTTTTAATACATACACATTAACAGAAATAAGTATATAGAAATCCATGTACACATATGCACATGTGTTTACTATTTCTGTCCACTAAGAGGGCCTAGAAGCCGTGGTAGCGTAGTAACAGTGAGAATGCCTCACACTTGGTTTTTGAACTTTCTACTTAAAACAAAAATGAAAACAGGCTTTTTAGAAGAACGACTGATTCCTGGGCTGGGGCAGGAAAAACACAACATGAGCAGGAATATCCTGTTCTGCCAGGAAGCAAAGAAGTGCTCAAAGAATGATGGCAAAATGGTTAACGGACACAGGCAGATTGAGGGGCGTCCCGCCAGCCAATCTGGGACAACTGAACATTAAAACAAATAAGGGGCGCCTGGGTGGCTCAGTGGGTTAAAGCCCCTGCTTTCGGCTCAGGTCATGATCTCAGGGTCCTGGGATCGAGGCCCGCATCGGGCTCTCTGCTCAGCAGGGAGCCTGCTTCCTCCTCTCTCTCTGCCTGCCTCTCTGCCTCCTTGTGATCTCTCTCCCTCTGTGAAATAAATAAAATCTTTAAAAAAAAAAAAAAACAAATAAGGACAGAAATGAATTATAACCCGCAGAATAAAACAAGAAACCATGAGTCCATACAGAGAGAAATTGTGAAAATTAATGAAGGAAACTTCACTTAAAATAATGGAGTCGGACAGCCTGAGGGGAAGCTCTCAAGCACATACTTGTTGCAGCCTGCAGAGCAGCAGAGAGAAGGAAGATAAGAATTATCTTGACAAGGGAAGATTTTTCACATAGGAATTTCATTTTCTGCTTTTCAGAAAAAAAAAAAAAAAAGCAAGATCCCTCCCCACCGCAGCAACAAAGCGCTAACCGTCGCTTGCAGCCAATGAGAAACTGCCACAACCTTAAACCCTTGCTCTTCTCCCATGAACTTTCCTTCAAAGCAATCCTCCCCAGTTGCCCCCTCAAACCTAATAAAAGCTGACTTTCCCTTTGTCTCTTCACACTTGCCTGTGGTTCACCATAGCTTGCATGTCCCATATTGCAATTCCTCTGCTATTTCTGAATAAAATAATTTTGCTAGTTAAATAACCGTGTATATGTTGACAAAGTAAGTGAATCAATGGAAGAAGAGAGAGGTCTTCCTTACAAGAGAATGACAACTAATGTAAAAAGGATATTGCATTTAGAAATTGCCATCTGGCAATTACCATAGTAGTGATTGTTTCGGGCAAGAATCATCGACGGATATGTGAAAGGATTTCAGTCTAAAATGGAGCCAGAGGATAGGGAAGGTGTCCTCAGAATAGAATTTAGGAAATAAGAGACTGATTTCTTATAACTGCCTGATTTATAGAAGACCCAGATTTTTCTCCTGACCAGTGAACATGGGTCACGAATATCTCACTGTCCTCAAGCCCATGAACTTAACTGCCTGGACTCTGGCTGGTCTCCCAGTCTTTGCACTCCTCGTTCAAAATTAGAGCCCGTCCTGAACTCTCAACAGATTCACCTATAGCTTGTGTGTGTTTGCTGAATTGTAGTTCCCCTGCTATCCCTGAATAAACTCAATTTCCAGTAATTCAAGTTTGCCTCAGCTTACCTCTTTATTTAGGCTGACGAATGCTAAAACTACTAGGTGAAAATTTATTAAAAATCTGAATATTTACATAGTCTCAAACTAGGTAAAATATTCCACGAAGAAAAAAAATGGTCAATTTACAGAAGAAAAACCTGGCAGACACCACTTTGAGTCATTAAGAGTTAACATCACTATTAGTGGGACAAATCGACATCATGTGTCTTCTGAAAAAGGCAAACATTTATAGGGTTCCTTCTGAAAATGCATAACTTGAATCTACTCTTGAGGAAACATCAGACGAATCCAGTGGAGGGACATTGTACAAAATGGCCTCTATTCTTCAAAAATGATAAGGTCATGAAAAACAAGAAAGATTGAGGAACTGCTCCAAATTAGAGACTAAAGAGACATACTTAAATGCAATAAGTGATTCCAGTTTGGATCCTTAACCAGGAAAGACATTTTTGTTGTTGTTGTCATTAGAGAAGGACATTATTAAGACACATAAAATTTGAATAAACTCTGTAGATTGCACAATAGTATTAAAATAATGTTAACTTATTTTACATATCTATATGGTTATGTAAGTTTTTACCAAAACACACAAGTATTTGGAGGTAAAGGAGCATCATCTCAGTGCTTGCTCTCAAATGATTCAGGGGGATAAATATGCGTGTGTGTGTGTGTGTGTGTGTGTGTGTGTGTGTGTGTGTGTGTATACCACATCTTCTTAATCCACTCATCTGTCTATGAATTGGATTGCTTCCATATCTTGCCTATTGTAAATACTGCAACAATAAACATAAGGGTGCATGTATCTTTTCAAATTAGTGTTTCCATATTTGGGGAATAAATAGCCAGTAGTGGAATTACTGGGTTATATATGATAATTCTATTTTTGATATTTTGAGGAACCTCTGTACTATTTTCCACAGTGGGTATTCCAATTTGCATTCCCACCAACAGTGCATACGGGTTCCTTTTTATACATTTCCTCACTAACACTTGTTATTCCATATGTTTTTGAATTTAGCCATTCTAACAGGTGTAAGGTGGTATCTCATGTGCATTTTCTTGGTGATTAGTGATGGTGAGCATCTTTTCATATGTCTGTTGGCCATCTGTATGTCTTCTTGGGAAAAATGTCTATTCAGGTCCTCTGCCCATTTTTATTTGGGTTTTCTTTGGTGTTGAGTTGTTTAAGTTCTTTATATATTTTGGATATTAACCCCTTTCCATTGTATTTTTTTACTAATTTTTCTATTATGCTGAAATTATTTTAAAATCTAAAGTTTAAGAAATGATGGTTCTTAGAAATTATATGCTCTATACAGAAGTTAGCCTCCTTCTGAATTAAATACAAATTCAACTTGTTAAAATAATATGACCTCCCCAATACGATTGTATGGCCCACTGAACACATATTTGTATAATCATTTTGACAATTTTAAGGGAGATTTTTTTTTCCTACTGCCCTCTAGCTTCTCTAGGTCAGCATTTCCTTTGAGTTTTACCCAAAAACAAACTTCTGTAATCAGTAAATTTGAAAATGTTAAACAAGCTTCATTTTAGAATTTCTCATCTGCATTGTGAATCTGCAAATAGTGAATATAGTTCCTTTTTTTTTTTTTTTTTACGAATATGTAATCACAGATCCTTTCCATCCAAGAACACACTTTGAGAATGCAGATTTAGGTAAATGAGCATGTGAAAATCAGTGTGCAAATTTGAGATTATTTTCAACCTTTTATTAGAAGCAGGGATCTGCAGGATCTGTGTAGGAAGATGAGGAGACACGTGTCACACTGTTCATAACTCCCCTGCGTGGATGATCAACACACATGCGATGCTCTTTGAATGTCAGTAGACTTTGAGGATTTGGGAGATTTTGTAGAGAACCTAGGATGACATAGCCAAATGATTTGCTTCTTAAAGCTCTTCTATGCCTGCCAAAAAGGCTTTTTGTTTTTCCTTTAAAGCAGTCTTTAATAATAATGTATTATAGTAGTTAGAATGTACTGCCCTTTTTTGTGGTCAAATAGCAACCATTGTCATAGCTTTACCTTTTTCAAAACTTAATGTGCCTAACAACCAAGTCATAAATCCTTAAACTTTATATTTTAAAAGGAGAAATGGAATTCTATTCATTTTTTTAAAAGATTTTATTTATTTATTTGACAGAGAAAGAGAGAGCACAACTGGGGGAGTGGCAGGGAGAGGGAGAAGCAGACTCCCTGCTGAGCAGGGAGCCTGATGTGGGAACTGATCCCAGGACCAACCTGAGTCAAAGGCAGACGCTCGACCAACGAGCCACCCAGGTGCCCCAAGAAATGGCATTTTAAAGAGTAAAAACAAGTTTGGATTCACTAGTCTATTTGTTTGTGGGTTGGTTTTTTGTTTTTTTGTGTTTTTTTTTGACAAGCCTTTTTTAAAATACAGGAGAGGAGGACAAGAACCATGCTCATCTAAATGTGTCTGAAATAACATGTCTCAAGTATTAGATTTACATAATTGTGTGCACTTCATACAGACATTAAAAGTTCAAACTTAGGATTTGCTGATTCACCATCAATGGCTTCTTTCAGGACTGTGTTGGACCCCTTCCACACTTTGTCCTCATGCTGACAAGTACTACAAGGACTTTCCATCAGACAGTACCCTGGAACCCATCATCTGCTCCTTCCCATCCCCACTTGAGATACTATTCCATAAGCTTAAAGCCCCTGTGCCTTGCCCCTTTTCTGTGGGTCAGCAGTTAGCAACGAGTTACCACTTTCTTACCCTGCAAAATATTCTCTAGGCTAGCAACATCTGAAGTTCCTAACTCTGCTTGGACATCAAAATCAAATAGGCAACTTTGATGATAACAACAAAACAATAATATCCCAACCCTCTAACCCATCAATTCTTACTTGATAGTTCTTGGGTGGGATTGAGAAGGCAGAAATATCGAAGAACTGCTCAGATGACTCTGATACAGTTAATTGAAGAACTACTTTGGGGAGTTACCACTCTAGAAACTGTCCTTGGCTACCAGTAAACAGATAAAGCACCTTGGATCTAAAGAGTTCTTTAAAGTCTCTAAACTAGGGCGCCTGGGTGGCTCAGTGGGTTAAAGCCTCTGCTTTCGGCTCAGGTCATGATCTCAGGGTCCTGGGATCGAGGCCCACATCGGGCTCCCTGCTCGGCGGGGAACCCGCTTCCTCCTCTCTCTCTCTGCCTGCCTCTCTGCCTACTTGTGATCTGATCTCTCTGTGTACCAAATAAATAAATAAAATCTTTAAAAAAAAAAAAGTCTCTAAACTACTGTTTCTTAAAGTTTGGCCTGTGGACTAAACATCAACCCCACCTGACACTAGGTTTGAGACATACTAATATTAAAAACTGTCACTTAAAAAAAATCATAAAGCCAATGCCCAAAAAGGTCAAGCGTCCTGCCCATTTTCAAACAAGGATTACAAGCCTCAGTTTTATACTGAGAACCTAAACAGATCTCAACACAACTTGGAGCAGCTCTATGGGAACTTCATGTTCACAGCTCCGTCAGCCATCCTTCCCATCAGAATCCCAAAGCAACAGTAAACAGTCATGATTCCATTCATGCCCAATGACTGTTTTTCTCTACTCCTTATATAAAGACCTCTGCATAGATTAGTGAATGGGGAATCCAGACACCTTGATTCCAACCAAGTCTGCTAGTAATTTTTTACGTGATTTTTAGGACATCACTTATCCTCAGTGTCAATATTTTTTGTGTGTGTGTGGAAAGTTAGAAGTAGGACTAGAATATTTTGAATGCTTCTCATCCTAAAATTGCACAATTTTAAATCTTCAGCAGGCTCTCCTACACTACTTAAATAATTTGCAACAGTGTAGCAGCTCCTAAGAGCTGATTGTCAGATATTTAGAAACTTTGAGAGCAGTTGTTAAACTATTGGTAGCTTAAAGCCAGTGCATAATGGGAGTATTTACACCAGGGAAATAGGAAAACACTAAAAATTATGGCTTTAAGAAAACAAAAACAAAACAAAAAGCCGGTTTACCAGCACACCACTGATAAGAAGTAGTATAATGTTCCATAGACCAGAACGAAATGCAGTAAATATATAACAGAATGTTCCACCATATTTTAAGGTAGATTATTATAGTACTAATTGAATTAGATCAGATTTGCAAATTGTTCTAAAAAATCATTAAGTCTCCATAAAGCCACTCAGTGTGTCAAATGTGCATCCCCTGTACCATTTTATTAATGTAACTTTACTGCCTTTCTAACTAAACCCAGTTCCTTTTACGGTCTCTCAAATCAATAGGCTAAAGCAGCCCGAGCATCTTCCCTCATGATAGATTCAAAGATCATGCTTGTACAACTGAAAAATGTAGAATGCACAACTAGTCCAATTACTTGCTATAAAAAAACAACTAATTCAGTTCACTGCATCATTGATCCATTTAATTGTATAGCAGCTTCCTATTGATAACAGGAAATGTCCCTAACTCAACCATGCTGAAACTGAAACTGGCCAGTTTTCCACAACCATAAATTTCAATGATGATTCTACATAATACACACAGGGACTAAAAATCGTAGCCAGAGTTTATTACGTTTTTCTTAGCTTTACTGACATATTTCCCTTGCATGTGACCCAATTTCTCTTATGCTTCCTGGGCCTCATTAGTCATTAAATGTTAGCCTATACTAATGTCCATGACTGGATATTTTATTTCAGATAGAAACTGTGACAGATTTTAAACTCCCTATTCATTTGACTCTTGGAAATCATTCAGCAATCCACGAGCTTTACAGAAGGTGCTGCTAGTCTAGAAGCACTACCTTCATCCATATTTCTGACCTCTTGCTTTAGGCAGATGCTGCTTAGTACATTTATGTAGCACAGATACAGCCAAAATGTGATGGATAACTACTGTGTTTTGAGCACAGTAGTAGGTGCTGGAGGAAACAAGTAATCTGACATAATCTCTCCTTCAAGAGCTCACAGTCTAATGGGGAAGATACATGCATTAATTAAAACATTATAATGGTGACTTTCATAATATAGAAATAAACCAAATGGTACTGAGTTGGGTGAAGAAGTAATTCTAACTTGGAGGAAATAGAGAAGAATTCTAGAATTGGTCCTTGATGGATGAGTAAGATTCTGGTAGCAAAGAAAAACAGGAATGGTCATTCCAGGCAGAGGGAAAGACACAAAGTCATGGAGGTACAGAAGGGCATTAAGGCGTTAAGGGATCAGATGGTGGAGAAGAAGGATTTGGGGTAGACCGGAAAGAAAAAAAAAAAAAGAAGATGAAGGTTTTGAATGCCAAGATAAGGAGGCAGGCAGGAGAACTGGTAAATCAAATAGGCATAATACAATAAAATATAACAGTAGAACAGAGCTGAGGAGACATGAATCCACTGGGTGGAAAGGACCTGGGTCTTTCAAAATTTTGCAAAATGGAAAAGAGGAGAAACAGCATTCCAGAAAGAGGGACTAATGTGAGCAAAGGCACAAAGACAGTGATAATAACCATTATTATCACTATGTATGCCAGGCACTGTGCTAAGCATTTTATTTATAATATCACATTTTCTTCTGCACCTCAGTGAAGGAGGTATTATTTCCACTTTACAGATATGAAACTGAGGTCCAGAGAAGCAAAGTAACAGGCCCAAAGCCATATAATAGTGGACTTAGGATTTGAACCTATCATACCATAAATCTTCAATCTAAGAAACATAAACATATATGATATGACATTGAAGGGCAATAGTAAATCAAGTTGGCTATAGTGTAGTAATTTTTTAAATACCCTTTATTGAGCAGCTACTATTGCAAGAAATTGAATATACACATTAAATCATCACAACACCTTGAAGAGAAAATTGACCCAGATCGCCCAGCTAATGGCAAACTTAGAAATTCTTGCCACACAAAAAGTGCAGAGAGAGCTGAGAAGAGGAGGGAGAGAGGATGCCAGCCATGACTTTCCAGAGAGGTATCAGTGGAGCAAAGCAAGGAAATTTGGCAGCTGTGGTTGACAACTACTCTATTCTATGCCTGCTCCCTTTGGCCCTTCTTACATAATACACATGAAGAAGGAACCAGATTCAGGGTCAGGAGAGAGACCCTAGTGGATCTGAACCTTGTTGTATTTGAAGCATGTTGAAACCATCATGCAGATACACTCAAGTAGACAGCTTCAAATACGGTCAAGAGTTGGTATGGGATATCTTGTAATGCGAGATGGTGGAGGAATCTGCCTAGAGACTAACATGGAATATGAAAAAAGGACCAAGCTTTCATTTCTTCGGAGGGGACTGGGATGACAAAGACCAAGGCTGCCTGGGGATGTCAAGTTTTAGTCCCATTTGGAATCAGTAAGTGACAGTTCAGGAGTTGGCATGATCCCAAATGCCAAACTGGGTAAAGGCAGGTCATGGAGAGTCAGATCTGGTTTGGGAGTTTTGATCCAGGGGCAGCAGAAGTCTCTGAGACCTGGTCTTCCCCAGGTCCGGGGCTGGTGGGAAAATTGGAAGTAGGTAAGGATATTGCGTGGGATCCCTCCTGCAGTGACCACAACTTGGAGGGGAATTCCCAAAGCCCAAGACATCAGAAAACTGCATGGCCCTCCAGAAACCACTGGGCAGCCTCCAAGCCTTATTTCCAGATGGTGCTGCTGATCCAAAACGTCTCCCTTCAGTCAGGTTTCTGATCTCTTGGTTTAGAGAGATGTTATTTAGTCCTAATCTCACTGGAATTCTGGATGAAGCTGGAATGACTCTGGCCCAGTACACCCCAGTTGGCCATGAGCAGGTCAACCCCAACACACTTAACATATACAGGTGGCTAGCTGGGAGTGGGCAAGGCTGACATGGCTTTGGAATGTAGGACAGAATCAGGACGAGAGACGGGATTCATCTCCCGGGAGGCTGCACCTCAAGCCTGGAGTGGGAAGAGCGCGAAGAAACGGACTTGGGAAAGGACCAAGGACTGGAAATGCTTTTACCCCTAAGGTCTGGCCAGAGGAAGGAAACTCAGAAGGATTAATCAGATAAATTAAAGGCAAATGAGGAGAATGTAGCTTCTAATGTTGGCCTTTGTCTCTTCCTCCTTCATTTCCTGTGTAGTACTTTTATTTTACACACTTATTTGTAATTGAAACAAACCTTCAAGAAGAAAACTCGCTTTACCACAAAATGATGGTAACAAGGCCTCCCTCGGGGGAGGTTGCGAGTATTAAATAGGGTAATGTATGTGATTGTACCTACTAGGTGCTCAATGTATGCTCATACTCACCACCTCTGGCCCGCCTCCTACCTTCCTTGGGCTTGTATTCTTTAGCTTATAACTCCTTTGATCTTATCATCGAAATAGAAGCAGGTGTGATTAAATTAGATGTTGATATCTACATACAGACTTAACAATGAGAGAAAAGAAAAGAATTAAGCCTTTGGTTAATTTGGCTTTTGCAGAGTATTGAAAAAGTGTTCTTTGGCCATATCCTTTTATGGGTGAGAAAATCGAAATAATCAACTGAACAGAAGTGCTCTCTCCAAATCCATAGTTGTAGCCTGTGCCCTGGCAGACACTTTCTCGCCCATTGCTTAGCATTTGGGAAATGCCAGGGAGTCCAAAGAAGACAACGAACCATTTGGTATTATTTATCCCTATCCTTCCAATTCTGGAGCAAACCAGTTCCTCAGAATCACCTTATGGGAAGTCTGTTGCTTGGCTATTAGGTGTCAGCACTGCCATTTTCTATGTGCCAAGATGGTTATCACCAGCCTGTTACCTTTCCCCCTTATTAGAAGCAGCTAGCTTTATGGTTGTAGGGTCCCCATTAGTTCCACTTCATGGACTCACCCTTCCTGTAATACGGCTCCTGTAGTTGATCTTAGAAACTCACAAGGCTTTCAGAGCTAGGTACCATGATCCACACGTTAACTCCCTTATGGCCGCCGGGACCCATGAACTTTGACCAAATAAATGGGGAATCCAAAACAGTGCTACAGTGGCCTTCGTTCCCTGACAGTCCCCAGGAAGGTGATAGATGTTTACACTGTGGCCCAGAAGCCTCTCGATCCCCACCTTGGCGGTCAGGCTGAGCTGAGGAAGGAGGGAACAGTGATAATGTTGCCGCAGGGCTAGTTTCTAATCATGTCCGCTCCTCTGGGCTGACAGCGCCCTCCGCTCTCCAACACCGAAGGTCCAAGGACCCCCCCAGGGAGCTCACTCCAGCTTCTCTCACATACTGACCTGTGGATGTCCGTCTGAGTATGTCCGTACACACACACACAGGATCCAGATTGCAGAGCTTAACCAAATTCGAAGATGCCCCAACTCGAAGCCTGCACCAGTACCTATGACAATCACATCGTGTGGAGTGATGCTGTCCATAGGACCTCAGTCCTCACCAGTCCCAACTGTCATCCTGAAAGGTGGCGGTTCTGAATGCGACACGGAACGCTACTGGATTATCGGAATTCTTGCCTTGCTGCCCGTCTCGTCTGCATTGCCCTGCTAGCCCAGAAGTGGGAGCAATACCTTTTTGCTGCCTCTAGGCTCTAATCACCACCATATTCACCAGCGTCACCACCCCCTGTTCGCCATCCACTTTCAGGAAAAAGAAACAAAAAACATCAACAGATATTTTTCCTTTCACTGAGCCCTTAGAGCTCTTGGAATAGAATCTGTACCAGGCGCCTAAGGCCATTCCAGGGCCACAGGACTGTTGCCAGGGCTGGAATGCATGCTGGCAGGGCTCTGAGTTTGGCAGTGGGCCCCTCTGACATTTCCTGGTTCTTTCAGGAGACAGAAAACCGACTCCCCCATAGGCCAGTTCAATGTGAACCAGCTGAAAGGAAGATTCTGTTTGTTGTCGTCATTATTGAAGACTTGCTATCTCTCTACTTGGTCATTTGTATATGCCTCTCTTACAAATATCCTATATATATACATTTTACACATATGTAGAACTATACGATTTTGATACACCACAGTAGAAAATGTAGACATGCTCTTCGTTTATAGTTCCGCTGCGGATGGGAAGCCTCGGCTTAGAGTAGGCAGTCTTTGTTTCCTGACATCTCAGTCTTCTTTCCAACTTGAGGAAGTAGCCCGTCTAGACATTAATATTCATCTTTAATGGGTCTTGTTCTACTGAACAAGCTCGTACTTCTATGCTCACCGAATGTTTCATTCGTATACGGAGACGCACCGGGCGGAGCTCGTCTCTGCTCTAAAGCAAAGGCAGCTGGGGCTCGGGTGCGATGGGCTGTTCCGCGCACCCAGGTGGGATGGTGAGCAGAGCAGCCCTCCCCGCCCACAGCCTAGGGCTCTTCCCCACACCGAACCCGGTGAACGTTTCAAACCTATCTGCTGATTGACTAAAGGACCCACAGTCCCCGGCAGAAAGGACATAGGAAGATTAGGCAAAATATTAAAGTACCTACGCACTCCGCTGACGGTTCCTAGGTATCGTACCGGAGTTAGAGGCATAGAGCAGCTGTCAAGGTACTCTCTGATGAAAAATGGTCATGGTTGGGCTGTGCTCCTTTATCTCCCTAATTCCATAACCCAGTTTTTATCAAGGACCTCAGGCCTGAAGAGCTCAAACTGCATTTTGAAGCTTATCTCATTAATATTCACCACCACATCCTCCAAGGGTGCAGGCCATGTATCATTATCTCCACGTCTCAGATAGAAATATGGCCGTGAAAAGCGGCACAGCCACGTGTGCTGGGGTTAAGGATTCAGAGACGGCTTCCTTATAGCACCCTCATCCATGTCCGATGCCTCTGCAAGAAGCAACACCGAGATAAGCAAGTGGGATGCTGTCATTTCAGCCCGCTGTCCCCAGTGTCACAGACGGACCAAAATAATAAAATCAAAGCCCCAAGGCTATGAGGAAAATGAAAGGCGATGATGAAGCAAGATTGGCAAAGAAGCCATTATGTATTGGCCGGGATTCTCAGACGTCCCTAGAAAAATACTGAAAGCACAGATGTGTATTATCAGACAATAGCAATTAAAGCCTGTACCTCACAGTGAAGGCAGACCGCTTAGAGACCTATGCATCGGCCACACAAGATTTGTGTGGGCTTTCAGGGATTTGGGATGTGATCCCCCTATGATCTTTCAGCACAGTCTTGAACATCCAGGTGTCAATTTCACCATTTCCAGCACTGCTCACTGGTTCTCTTTCTGTAAATCTCTGTGTTTGTTGTTGTTTTTTTTAAAGCAGTCTAAAGACACCTGGCATTAACAGCCCCAATGACACTGAAAAGAACACAAGAAATGTCATGCCAGGCAGATCAGTGTTCTACTTGATAGAATTTTGTCACCAATATCTGAGGACATGAATTTTTTTTTTAAGATTTTATTTACTTGAGAAAGAGCAATTGAGAGAGTATGAGCAGCATGGGGAGGGGCAGAGGGAGGGAGAGAAGCAGACTCCCCACTGAGCAGGGAGCCCAACATGGGTCTCCATCCCAGGACCCTGGGATCATGACCTGAGCTGAAGGCAGACACATAATTGACTGAGCCACCCAGGTGCCTTGAAGATGTGACTTCTTAAACACTGGTGTTGCACTTCTGGGGAACTTTTTGTACAAATGCAAAAATCACACAAGATTACTCATTGCCATGATGTTTGTAATAACAAAAACTTGGGAACAAACTATGTGACCATTAATAGGAGACTGGTCAAATAAATTTTGGTACAACCATACAATAGAACACAACTTGGGTCTAAAAAACGGGATGTAAAGACACAAATGTAGTTATCTGAAGGGGCACATGCACCTGAATGTTTATAGCAGCAATGTCCACAATAACCAAACTATGGAAAGAGCCTAGATGCCATCAACAGATGAATGGGTAAAGAAGATGTGGTGTATATATAAAATAGAAATACTATACAGTCATCAAAAGAAATGAAATCTTGCCATTTGCAACGACATGGATGGAATTAGAGGGTATTATGCTAATCGAAATAAGTCAATCAGAGAAAGACAATTATCATATGATCTCTCTGATATGAGGAATTTGAGGGGCAGGGCGGGGGGTTGTGGGGGGGTAGAGAGGGAAAAAATGGAACAAGATGGGACCAGGGAGGGAGGTAAACCATAAGAGACTCTTAATCTCAGGAAACAAACTGAATAATACATTATATGTTAATTTAAAAAATAATTAATTAATTAAAAAAAAAAAAACAGGGTGAAAGAGGTCCTCATGTACCAATAAGGACAAGTCTTGAGGACATAGTGTGAAATAAATAAAACAAGATGCATACAAGTGAGTAAGTATAGGATACCACTATTTGTTTAGAAATTGTGAAGGTGAATATATTTGATCATTTAATATATATTCCTTGAACACCTTTGATAACCCAGGAACTTTTCTAGGTGTGGAGTATATATATTCAGTGAACAAAACAGAGCAAATTCCCTGCCATCAGAGGACTTATTCTTATTTGCTTTTATATGCATTTTACAAAATATTTTTAAAGACATATAAGAAACCCATCATAGCAATTCCATGTTGGGAGAGGTAGAGGCTGGGCAGACACGGGACAGGTGCAACAGAGCCAAGTCTTCACTCTATGGTCTTTTACATTTTCTAAATATCTAAATCAAAGAAAATAAAAATGAAAAAACAAACCAGAAAACCTTCAACGTCTTTCCCTATTAATCAGAGGTGGATTTGCACCCACTAAACTAAATCTGTCTCGAACCTCTCTGCCAATTTAGGCTAAGTATTACACCCTCTTGGAAGCTTCTTCCATATATTTCCTTGTGGAATTTAAATAAAGTATCATTTCCTTTACTTATCCTATAGGCATGTCTTTTTTGGCTTCAAGACATCCCTTTCATCTATGATATTCTGAGATTAAATGAACATATTTATGTCCAGTGTCCTCAAATCATTCATTCATCTACAAGCCTTAATGAAGTCGCCCCCATTATCTTTGCCTTCTCCCCTTGGAGGCTTCTCATTCTCGCTAATAAATTGCTTCCCTTGATTCCGTTAGTTACATACAGCAGCTTCTCTGCTTGTAACTGAGGTGACTGGGACTCCACTTCTTCCCCCACAAGAGATCCCGACCTTGCCCCTCGCACGACTATCCTTCGCCTTTATTTTTATCCATAAACTCCTTTGCTTCAGAAAACATCCAGAAATGATCCTTCTGGACCAAAGTTCTTTTTTTTTTTAAAGATTTTATTTATTTATTTGAGAGAGAATGAGAGAGAGAGAGAGAGCATGAAAGAGGAGAGGGTCAGAGGGAGAAGCAGACTCCCTGCCAAGTGGGGAGCCCGATGTGGGACTCAATCCCACGACTCCAGGATCCTGACCTGAGACGAAGGCAGCTGTTTAACCAACTGAGCCACCCAGGCGCCCCCAAAATTCTTTTTAAAAAAATCCTGACCAACTGTAAATTCATCTCTGCCTGTCCTCAACCTTCCTCTAACTCCCAGTTTCAGCCTGTCTCTCATGCCCTCTAGATCTGGAGAAGACGTTGTGCTGTGTGCTCTGTGCACGCGTCTGAGGCCCCTTGACCATACCACTCATCTCACTTGGGGTCTTTCATGTGGCTGTGGTCAGATGGCAGCTGGAGCTAGAGTCCTTGGAAAGATTCACGTGGAAAGTCCTTGGACAGATAGTGAGATTCATCCCCTCTGTGTGTCGTTTCGAGGTCTCCCCTCTTCTGTGAGTGTCCTGGGGCTGCCACGGCCAAGTAGCACCAGCTGGCAGCTGATAATAGCTCGTATTGATTCTCTTACAGTTCTAGTGGCTAGAAGCTCAAAACCAAGGTTTTGGTGGGGCCGTGGTCCTACTGGAGGCTCTAGGGAAGAATCCCTCCTCACCTATTTCTGGCTTCTGGTGGTTGCTGTCAGCCCCTGGCATTCCTTGGATTGTAGCTTCATGACCACAGTCTCTGCCTCTGTCACCACACAGCCATCTTCCCGTGTGTTTCCTCCTGGCCCTCGTACAAGGATACCAGCTACTGGATTTATGTTCCATCTGGTCCAGTATGACGTCATTTTAACAGGAAGACATCTGCAAAGACCTACTTCCAAAGAAGTCTCTTTCATAGGCTCCATATGATCTTTCCATGTGGGCTCTCCATCAGAGTAGCCGAATTTCTTAGAGGCACCTCAGGTTTCCCAGAAACACAAAAGTAGAAACTACTGGGCCTTACCAAGTACTCACCAAGTGCCTTGCACAGCCTTAAATGCAGAGGTTACAGCAGATGAAAAGATAGGCAGAGTCCCTTGTGGTAGAAGGAGTATCACTGGCTATTTCCCTTGCCTAGAACTCTGAGCTGTCATGTTGCAGTAGTGTGGGAAGAATAATGAACTACATCAGACAGCTGGACTCTAGCTGTGCTCTGGGTTCCAGACAGATAAAAGATAATATAGGCTGTCACCTGGCTCAACCACATAATCTCCCTGGGCCTCCGTTTCCTCGTCTACATAAGGGAGGGTGTGAACCAGACCTTCCAAGAGCCTCCCAACTGTGCTCTCACACAACTGCTTACTTTTGGTCAAACAACTTCCTAATTTTCATCTCCTTCAAAGTCTTAAAAGTAGCCAATGCTTTGGGAGATGAATAAGGAGGGGAAGAGGGCAAGAAAGAAAATGAGGTTCCCAGGCAGTAGAAAATTGCCTCTCCCATTCCCCAAGATATTCCATATTCTTATACTCTTTCTTTTAAATTATGATACTTCCCTAAATTATTAATACACAGCTGCTCAGATTGTGGTTTCCATCTCAACTGACCCATTTGGCAGGAGTGACAGGCTGCAAATTGTGACCTGGGCCAACATCATATGATTTTTTATCATTGCTATCTTGAGCATACACCTGTTACAGAGACTGCCAGATGTTAGGCAACAGATGTTCCTGGAATTCACAAAGAAAAACAGGTAACTGTACCTCTATGCTTCTCAGAATAAAAACACAATGATATCCATTAATATATTTTAATGGAAGGGACCAGAGGGTCAGCCTACATGATAGCATGTGTGTATTTTGTTCCAAGCAAGTCAGCACAGCTGAGATACATAGGGTTGTTGTTGGTTGTTTTTTTTTAAGTGTTAACATTGCTCTTAATAAATTATGCCTCTATGCCAATGCTTTTTTCAAAGTGTTGTATAGCCCCAAAATTATTTGGGCTGCATATTAAAATGCAGATTTCTGGGCCAGTTTCAGAGATTTAGAGTAAGTAGGCCTGGCATTTAATCAGTTTCCCAAAACACACTGACAATAATACTAGCACCTCATCCTTCCACACAGCCTCCACTCCCTGCTCTTTCTTTCAGGCAATTTGGATTCCAGATCAGAAATACATAAATTCTCTCTTGCCAGGAATTAGCCCAACCATCAGCATTACCACCCCACTCTCCACTCCCCAGTCCTGCTGAAGATGTAAGGATAAAAAATCCAAGGGTGAAGCAAAAAAACAAAAAGGGTGGGGGATATGAAGCAAGGGCCAGTGGTCGGCTCTGACTTGAAGTCAAGGTAGCTGGGAGACCAGAAGGTCACAGATGCAGGAAAGTATGGTGAGCGTGGTGAGAAGGGGGAAGGTGGGGAGGCCCAGGGATCAGTTTCAAGACCAGGACATACCCTTTTGTTATATGCTACTAAGAAAATTAAAAGGATTATACTTTGAGATAGATATTCGGAGTGTGTTAAGAAGCTTAAAATAAAAGAGGAAGTTTTGAGTTAAAAAACTTTACCTTCAAATTTAATATCTGATGTACACTCAACAAAGATTTAGTTCTTACTATTAATCTGCTACATTTAACACTAATTCCTTTGTGTTTTCAGAATCGTCCATCTTATTCGTTTAATGAATATTTATCAATGCCTGCAAGGGATACAATATTCAGCAAAAACTGACTTAGTCCCTACCGTTATGGAGTTTATATTCTACTACAGAAGAGAGTCATTGAGCAAATAATTACATAAACAAAACATAATTACAAACTGAGCTAAGTGTTATGACAGTGAGGCTCATGGCATTATAAGGATATATTACAGGAGAACCTAATCTAGTCTGGGAAGAAGGGCCAGGAAGGTGTCTCTGAAGACTTGACACGTGACCTAGGAACTGAAGAATGCATAAGAGTTAACCAGACTTGGGGGTGGGGGTGGGGAGATGGAAGAAAAGCATTTCAGATAGAGGGCAAAGGCCCTGAAGTGGACTGAAAATGCCCAAATGAGAAAAGGCAAATGTGCCTGATACAAAAAGTAAAGAAAAGGGAATTCATGTGAGGCTGGACCTTCAAGCAGAAACCAGACTGCAGCACCTTTCTGGTCTTGCTAAGTAGATAGCTCTTCAGCTATGAACAGGGGAACCATGAAAGAGTTTAAGCAGGTGATGGTATTGTCAATGTGCATTTTGAAAAGATCACCTAAGACTGCAATGTCAAGAGCAGATGAAGAGGGTCAAAGCTGGATGTGAGACCAGTTGGGGATCTATGGCACTAGATTAGATAAAAGGTAACCATGGGTTGGGCAAATGTGGTGACCGTGTGAGTACAGCTTTGAAAAACATTTTGAAGACATTAGTTACAGGACTTAATAATGGATGGGACACAATTGAAGGAAAGGAAGGGATGAGTCAAAGATGATGCCCAGGTGCCTGGCTTATACCACAAAATGGAAGACTGTGTCCTGCAATGATGAGGGAGGGTGCATTTAAGAGGACCCATCTGGAGGGGGAAATACAGTTGACTCTTGAACAACACGAGTTTGAACTCCACAGATCCACTTCCATGTATAAGTTTGTTTGAAAAATATGGTAGTATAAATATTTTCCCTTTCTTAGGATTTTCTTAATAACAACTTATTTTCTTTAGCTTACTTTATTATAAGAATACAGTACATAATTCATGGAACATGCAAAATATGTGTTAATTAACTGTTTGTTTGTTTGTTTGTTTATTACCAGTGAGGCTTCTGGTCAATGGTAGACTATTATCAGTTACATTTGAGGGGCAGTTGAAAGTTAAATGCAGATTTTCAACTGCTCAGGGGCTCTGCACCCTTAACTCACGTTTTTGAGGGTCAGCTATAATTGAGTTAACTGGAGGATGCATTTAATTTGAAGTGTTTTTGAGACATCCAAATGGAGACTTTGAGTAGGCAACTGAAGTTTGGCAGTCCATCCGTGCTTTGGTGGCAACTGAACTTATAAGTGTGGATGAGATGACCAAGTGATTCCATATAAACCAGTGGCAATATAGAGTAGTAGTTGAGAGCAGGGGTCCTGAAGTAAAACTGTCTTGATTTTCAGCCCAGCTTTGTCACTTTCTAGCTGTGCAGCCATGAAGAAATTACTCAAATACTCTACACCAAATTTCCGTATCTATAAAACAGAGACAAGAATATTCCCTACCTTATAACACTGTTGGGGGTATTAAATGGCAGGATGCACTTAAAACTCTTAAAATAGTTCGCAGAATCTAGTAATTATTCTATTAACCAGTCATTAAATGTGGAGTTTAGTTCTTCCAGAGAGCACATGGAGTTAGTAAGTAGGACCCAGAACTAAGCCTTGATGAAATCCAATGCTTAATGGCTGGAAAAAGAAGGATGAAGAACAACCAAGTCATGGTCTGAAACTCTGCTGCCCAAATCTACCCTCCAGACAAAGTAGGTCAGCAGGCCCAAGTGAGAGCTGCTAGGATGAGTTAACCCCTTCAAAGCAACTAGAAAGGGAGCCAAGAGTCCTTGAAAGGAACCTAAAGTCAAAGGCCTAAATCGATCTAGAGAACAAAGGGATATGGTAATACAGAGTCAGGAACAAGCTGGAAACAGGCTAAGAGCAGGTCAGAAACCAGGGAGTTAGAGACGGGCTGGAAAATGGCTGCTAAACATGGGCTGCCCAGAGCATCCTAATAAACGTAGATGGACAGGATAGGAGAAGCCACGGTATTTCATAAGAGCCTTAAGTAGGTATATGGCTGCTGCTCATAATCACCTACCATAGAAATATTTTTAGTTGTCTTAAATATAAACAATAAAATAACAGAATTTGGTAGCCCTTCTTGTCAAGTGTTTGAGTATCCTATCTTATATGAGTCATGGCACAGTATGAAACTGTGATGCTTACACATTATGTTACTACATTACTCTTAAAAATATATATTCTTCAGTTTTTCAAGTAGTGTTATTGTTTGGGGATACAATATATCAGATAGGGAGTATTTACTTTATCTAAAACCCACTGCATCCACATTCAAAATGTTCTAAAAATGTCTTCCCATATGATGACAGTGATGATGGTAATAGTGATGTCATCAGTGAATTATCAATATTGTCCAGTGACAACAGGATCAGGTCAAATGTGATGCCTGTGCTATGAGAAAAGCTGTATGTGTATATGGGGGTGGGGGAGCAGTGAGGGGTGTGAAGAGAGATAGAGTAAGAGAGAGAGGAGCATACAATGGCAAGAAAACTTAATTAAAAGCAAATTTGGATTGAGACCAAATATATAGCAATAGAATTTGCATTATTAAATAAAGTATTGATATTGGCTCATGCTCCTAGAAGTCTATTCTCATTATTATGATAGCTTTTATTTCTCCCATTAGATTGATGAATTACTGAAGGAAGCAAAAAGTGAATCTGTCTCAGTAAGTGAAAATCATTCGATTGAGTATAAATTTCTTTTGGTCCAGCCCCAATACTAAAATAGTCAGAGGTTGAATATCAAATGGCCTCTAGCCCAAACTATTCTCAAAGACAAGCAAGCAAGCTCATTCAAAGGGAGAAACGTTGTTACCCAAAATTTAACAAATATCTTGGGAAATATTAAAATAGCTAAATCTATCTTAATATTTTTTTTCCCCGAGTAGGAATGTTGTTCTGAAAGGTCTTCGGGCTGATGCTGTTTACTTATTGATTGCATGTTTCCCACTGTGTCTTCAGCAGTAGAGTCCTGGGGAATTGTATTTAAATGCAGCTTTTTAATTTTTTTAATGAGGGCATTATAATGTATTAAAGGCAGGCAGAAAGCGAAAAGTAGCTATCTCTCCACACACATCCATAGGCATGCATGTATCTCAACAATAATCTCTCTTCCCCACCTACACGCCCCTCTCATCTCCCTCTTGCTGCTCTGTCTTTGGAAATCTTTGGTGGTTTCTTTTTTGTTTATTTGTTTAAATTCAATTAATTAACATATAGTGTATGACTAGTTTCAGAGGCAGAGGTCAGTGATTCATCACTTATACAACACCCAGTGCTCGTTACAGCACGTGCCCTCCTTAATGCCCATCACCCAGTACCCCATCCTGCCACTCCTTTCCCCTCCAGCAACCCTCAGTTTGTTTCTATGGTTAAGAGTCTCTTATGGTTTGTCTCCCTCTCTGATTTCATCTTGTTTTGACTCTTTTTTTTTTTTTTTAAGATTTTATCTATTTGACAGAGAGAGAGCACAAGTAGGCAGAGGGAGAAGCAGGCTCTCCGCTGAGCAGAGAGCTGACTTCATCTTGTTTTATTTTTCCTTCTCTTCCTCTATGCTCCTTTGTCTTGTTTCTTAAATTCCACTTATGAGTGAGTTCATATGATAATTGTCTTTCTCTCTTTGACTTATTTCACTTAGCATAATACCCTCTAGTTCCTTCGGGACTCTTTGGTGTCTATTGGAGTTTGGGGGCAGGGTAAGAATCGCTGATCCAATCCTCACCTTCTATTTCCGCTCACTTGAGGACTTGGTAAAAGGAGAAGGCGGAGGATCATAGCACGGTTATCAGCTTTACCAGCAGTAAATCCAGACTGAATAACGTTGCACAATCCAAGTGTGGTATCAGCTTTATGTCATGGGCCAAAGATCACAGGGCACTTTGTTAAACTGTGCAGAAAGTGCAGCCCCAACCTACCAGTTCTCTGCTCCACGTCTATACCCGGACACCCATTGGATAACACCTTCTTATGCAGCCACAAGTGGAGAAGCAAGAACAAGAGACTTAGCTGGACCCACTAGTGATAAACTAACCACGTGGAGACTTGAGACAGGTACACGCAGCTCCTAGGAGCCCTTGAGTCAGAGAGGCCAAGAGAAAAAGAACAATGACCTTCAACACTTAACTTCACCCAGTAAAGAAATGTGGCCAAGTAGATGGGTGTGCTGCTGTCCCTAGACTCACCAATCAGAAAAACCATCTTCTTAAGAGAACTAAGTAAGCAGGAAAGGGTGGGCTATAGCACTTTCCCGAGAGGGCCATTGACCATTCTAGATGCATGTGGAGACGCTACTGTATTTCATTACTTCTCCAATGGAAATAATACACATTTCTCCCCCTTTTATATCAAGTGCTGGTTATAGATGACCAAGAAATCCAAGGATGGAAAGGACTTCAATGAGGTAGAGTTTAATTATTCACGATCACCATTTTGGTGATTATTAACCCTCTTTTTCAACTGGCAGTGAAGAATTTCTGGAGATCAGCTAATTCAGTCACTCTGAAGAAGCTGATACAGTTTGTGGTAAATGTGTTTTGCTTCACAGACAATAGTGCTGTGATGGAATGGTTAGTCCATGAATCTGTGAATAAATGAATAAATCACACACCTGTTAAATTGTGTGCTGCACATAATGAAGGGGTTGTGATGTGGTTTTTTTTTTAAAGCAAAATGTTGCTTCTTTCCATTTGCTGCTCCTAAACAATTTCTAAATGTAATGTCTTGTATATATCCCCTTTTAGTGAAGCTCAAATTACTTCATGGAATATGAATTCTAACTCTATTTATTCTCTCCATTAATTCTCAGAGCTGCAAATACAAACACTACAATTTGGCATATAAGCAAATTAAAATATATCAATGTTCTGATGCTGTACCAAGTCACAGTGTAAGTGAAGTGTGGAGAAGTAGGAGCAATGGAGTCTGGCTGGAGTCTGGTTGGTGCCATCAGCATGCTGTTAACCTGGGCAGGTATCCTAAGAGTGTAAGGTGTGCAGTGTCCTGGAGAAACCCACCTAAGCCCTGGAGCCTCAGGCACCAATTCAGGAATACGCACCATGGATGAGATCTTCAAGCCAGGAATGTGGGCATTGTATCCGATGGCCCAGCCAAAGGAAAAACAAAACCAGGAAGTGCCTGGGTTTTCAGACTTGTGCATGGATAACTTCTGAGTCCTAACTGGTACCTTGCAGCTTTAAAACAATCTCGTCTTCCAGAGTAGGGATGGATACTCCATTATGAATGAAGGCATTGCACCTTTATCTAAGCTAAACAACAATTACAACATTGATTTTGTCCTACTTTGTACCTATTATTTCCCAAGATATGCAGGGAACAGACTATAGGCTTTGGAGTCAGACAATTCAGCTTTAAATTCATGCTCTACATTTTAGTTGTCATTGACCAAACTAACTTACCTGAATTTCTTTATTCATCCAAAAAATAGCAATAAAATTATTATAGAGTAGGGATGTTGGGGGAATTGAATGAGAGAGAGTATGTGTGTGTATGTGTGTGTATGTGTGTGTGTGTGTGTGTGTGTGTGTGTGTGTGTGTGTGTAAATAAAATATGTAACACATTTAGATTGAAATAAACCCATAGACGTTAGACAATTTTACTGGAGGTTTTGGCTACTTTATATATTAACTTATGTATTGGTCCACCTGGTCCATATATCTTTATAACAGTGTCAAAAGAGGTTCTTTAACTTGAAATATCATAAAGACAAAAGAAATGAGGGGCAGGGAGACAGAGAGGGAGGGAGAGAGAAAAACGAAAAAGAGAAAGAAGTAAAAATGACTGAATGCCATATTACTAAGAACTACATTTACATTGACACACTACATATACAAACATATACACATGTACAGTGCAGTTCTTTTTTTTTTTTTTGACACAGAGAGAGAGAGAGAGAGAGAGAGAGATCACAAGTAGGCAGAGAGGCAGGTAGAGAGAAGAGGAAGCAGGCTCCCTGCTGAGCAGAGAGCCCGATGTGGGGCTCGATCCCAGGACCCTGAGACCATGACCTGAGCAGAAGGCAGAGGTTTTAATGCACTGAGCCACCCAGATGCCCCAGTGCAGTTCTGATACAGTTTATATAGGGGAGCAAAATTTGCCATCCTAAAATGTCTCCTGGGCACGCAGATTATTTTAGGCTGATTATTTTTAAGAAAGAAGCTCTAGAAGTTTTTCTTTATTGCCATTCCCTGAACTGCCTGAAAGATTATAGATAGAGGACCTGCTCCAGGAAGGGAGATATTGCCATAGATACTTACGGTATAGAACTAGAGGTGGTAGACAGGGAGGAAACTAGCAATGTCTGTTTGATAAAATTCTTTCCTGGGTTCCATTGTTTCTGTATGGCCCAGCAAACATTTGTTTACCAAACATTTACTATTCCTGTAAACTGTCTTTCCCCCCTTTCATCTTTCCTGTGATCTGTCTCAGCACCCTTCCCTCCCCCCTCCCCACCTTCTCCTTAGCTGTGGATGACATATTAAGCCTCAATTTCTTGACAGCCTGAGGGCCTCATATTGTTGTGGAGCCCCCAGATATATGTAATTAAATTTGATTTTCTCTTGTTAATCTGTCTCATGTCAATTTAACTTTTTAGACCAGCCAAAAGAATCTTGAAGGGTACAGAAAACTTTTTCCTCCCCAAGAGCTGGTGTAGCCAGCAGGATAAACTTAAACTGGCTGAATGCTGCTCACTCCAGGACTGCTGCAGCTGAGAGATCCTGGGACTTCTGACAAAAACCCGCAGAGGGTAAGAATTCTTACCATACCAGTCTCCCTATCTGTGCCTGCAGGGTCTAATGGAAGCAAGAGTAGTGAGAGTCTTTTTCTTTATCTAAATTTAGATTAGCAGGAGAAAATATTTATGGAACTATTTCCTTGAGTAAAGCGACTTTGGTAAAAACTTAGGAGTACTGCTGTTTTCTATTGATCCTTTTTTCTCCCAGAGATGGTCATCGTTTTCTTTTGTCTCTGTCTTTTGTGTCATTTGTCATAAGAAATGGCGAACCATAGCTATGATTAAGTTTTCCTCTCATCTTACTTGTTGTCTTGAGAGCTGAGCTTTATGACCAGTGAGAATATTCTCTTTGGTCTCAACCAACGGGAGGATGCTCACACTGGCATGCATCTGGCAGGTAGCCTAATAGGTTGTGGATCCAATAGTCAGCATTCTCTTTGTCCAATTGTGCTAGCTCTTAGAAGAATATGTCATAAGGGGTTCTAGTTCATAAAGGTCCTTTATCATCTCAATCTTCATTGTCACTAATTTGGCCAGACAGAAATGTGGGTTGCACTTTATTTGCAGCTAGATATGTCTGGACAGAAATATGGGTGTCACCCCACTTGTGGCTAGATCTTTCTTAGGCTAACTTGGGAAGTAAACTTTCTGGATCTTGTGAGGACTGCTTCCCACCCCCCCCCACTCTCCTTTAAGGATACCTCTTGAATCTATGGTTAAGCCATAAAAAGGCTTATCGGCTTAAGTCACTATTGAATTTAATATGAGATTCTTTTCATCAGTGGCCAGAGAGTGGATCCCTTAAGTTGGTTATATTTGAAAGAAAAAAATTTTTGGAGCACTTTCATCCTAAACAATTTTCCTATTGGTATAATGGCTAGACTTAAGGACCCCCTTAATAAGATGAAAGAACAGAAATTAGATATAGCGGGGTGTCTGGGTGGCTGTTTGTTAAGCATCTGACTCTTGGTTTTGGCTTGAGTCATGGGTCATGGGATCAAGCTCTGTGTGGGTTCCATGTTCAGTAGGGAGTCTGCTTGAGATTCTCTCCCTCTGCCCCTTCTCCCACTCAGACACACTTTCTCTAAAATAAATAAATAAATCTTAAAAAGAAAAAAATAAATTAGACATGGTACAAAAATCAGAGTCCACTCAGACCCCTTCCTATTTGCCTTCAGACATTTGCAAGTACTAAAAAAAAAAAAAAGACATTAGAAAGATCATTGTCCTCCACTTAAGAAGAAAAGAAAAAAAAATGAGAGCAACTTTCCTTACCTTATAAATCTTTTTAAAACTAAGAAAAAATGCAACTCTACAGGCAATCCAAAATCCATCTATTCCTTTCCACCAATTCTAAAACCTTACCTATTCATCTCAAAAGTCTTGTCAATTACTGGCCTTAGGAAACCAAAGTCCTTCTTGGAAGAACTTGTATTCTTTTTCAGTGTCTTGAAAAAAGTAAATCTTAGCATGTCTTTGAAATGTAACAACCCAGGAGGTATCTAAAACAATGTCCACACTCACCTAAGACTAAAGGAAAAGAAAAAAGAAAAGAAAAGAAAAGAAAAGAAAAGAAAAGAAAAGAAAAGAAAAGAAAAGGAGTCTTCTTCAAAATAGAGACTACTGGGGGCACCTGGGTGGCTCCTTTGGTTAAGTGGGTGACTCTTGATTTCAGCTCAGGTCATGATCTCAGGGCCCTGGGATCAAGCCTCACATCAGGCTCCACATTCAGTGGGGAGTCTGCTTCAGGATTCTCTCTCCCTCTGGCCCTCCCCTCACCTCTCATTCTCTCTCTCTCTCTCTCTCTCTCTCTCTCTCTCTCTCTCTCTGTAAAATAAATGAATAAATCTTAAAAAAAAAAAAACGAAAGAAAATACAAACTACGGAAATGGCTCTCTTGACCAAACTCTAGGCAATAGCCTCCTTAAGATTACTTCCAGGGACAAATACAAATCTTAAAAGTCTTCTCCACAAATAGTAAAAACTTTTAACCATTCTAGTGAGTAAACTTAAATTGTTCCAACCAGTATTTATAAACTAGTGATTTTATATTGTTTTAAAACAGACAAAGGATCATAGGGGAAGGAAGGGAAAAATGAAACAAGATGAAACCAGAGAAGGAGACAAACCATAAGAGACTCTTAATCTCAGAAAGCAAACTGAGGGTTGCTGGAGAGGAGTGGGGTGAGAGAGATGGGGTGGTTGGGTTATGGACATTGGGGAGGATATGTGCTATGGTGAGTGCTGTGAATTGCATAAGACTGATGAATCACAGACCTGCACCCCTGAAACAAATAATACATTATATGTTAAATAAAAAAGAAAAGAAAAGAAAATAGAAGCTATAAAATCTCTGTTCTTTTATGTCTGCCTATGTCTGTTAGAAATATGGTATTTTTCCACCTCTGGATGTTATTACCAACATTAGTTTGTAAAAGAGTTCTATTTTATTGGCTTAAAGAAAATTAAGCATTCACTGGCACCTGGGTGGCTGAGAAGGTTAAGCATCTGCCTTCTGCTCAGGTCATGATCTTGGGGTTCTGAGATCCAGCCCCACATCGGGCTCCCTGATCAGCAGTGAGTTGGCTTCTTCCTCTCCCTCTGCCCCACCCACTCCACTCGTGGGCTCTTTCTCTGTCTCTCAAATAAATAAAATCTTAAAAAAGAAAAGAAAAGGGCGCCTGGGTGGCTCAGTGGGTTAATGCCTCTGCTTTCGGCTCAGGTCATGATCTCAGCGTCCTGGGATCGAGGCCCGCATCGGGCTCCCTGCTCAGCGGGGAGCCTGCTTCCCCCTCTCTCTCTCTGCTTGCCTCTCTGCCTCCTTGTGATCTCTCTCCCTCTGTGAAATAAATAAATAAAATCTTTAAAAAAAAAAAAAAGAAAAGAAAAGAAAATTAAGCACTCATAAATTTAGTGTCCATAAAAATTCTCACAAATAAAATAAAAACTTAATCCAAATGAATTTCAGGTTTATATGGTCTGGGAAAACATTCAGTATGAAAGTTAATGTAAGGATGCTTGTTTGATTAAAACAGGTACGTCTTAGAGTTATCAACATTGACTATAATGCAGACATACAACTTTTTATTCTACTTGGGTTTATTAGTCAAGTTTGTTATCTCTGCTGCAAAATTTGTCAATAAAAAATAACTTAGAATGATGGCTAACTTTGTCTAATGTCTCGTGACGTTTTCATGGGTAATCGAAACATACCGTTGGGGGCAAATTATTGAGAGAGATGTAAGTGAGATAAGAGTTTTTAGGTGAACTTCTTAGCAAAAAATTATGTTTTATGATATGTGTACTTAAAGATAATTTCCAAAATCTTGTTGGTAACCTGAAACGTAAGAGTTTTGCTTAGTTATGTTAAATGATGGAAACTCATTGAATATCTAAATCATCTCCAAATAAGATAAAATAATGAAACATTAACTACTGAAAACAGGTTTATCTACTTCCTTATTACAGAGAAACTAAAGATAAATTTGAGTCTGTTAATAAACATGTTTTGTGCTTTATTAAAAGATTGTATTTTGAAGATACACATTTGTAGAAATCATGAAATATATTCATAAATTTGCCAATCTAAAGAATGCTGATATAACAGACAGTTCACAATTGATCACTACTTAGCTTATACTAGAAATAAAAGTTTCTAAGAATTATGAATTCTAATTAACATTTGTAGTTAAAACTATTAGAAATAATAAAGGAAGTAGAATGTACATACAAGAAAAGAAAAGGTATGAGTTATGAAGATGTTTTTGGAAATAAAAGTAAATTTGTCCTAAAATAAAACTGGTTATGGAAAAGAGGAAAAGACAAAATCTAAATGTAAAAAAGAAAGTCATAAAGATTCGTGGAAATGGAATCTTTGAAAAGGAAATTTAATGTGTAGTTAGGCTGACTAAGATTAAAATAAACTTATTTAAGGATGAGTTGAAATATCAAAAGTACACTAATACACAATTAGAATTTGGTTTTCCTGCCTGTTAAAAGGACAAAGTTTTCTTGGACTGTTGATCTGTTCTTTATGACAGATTATAAAAGATTTGTTCTATATAACAGATTAAAACAGATATAAACAGATTATAAACAGATTATAAAACAGATCTTAAAGTGACCTGCCTAGAAAACAGAACTTCTGTGTTTTATCAAATAACGTCCTGTGTTTCACGTTGTCTTAATCAGGTCCTTGATTACTTAAGAAAATGAATCTTCTCAAAATTAAAAGAGCAAAGTTTTTCCTTTTTAGGGCCATTTAACGTTATGTATTTGCCTGCAACATCTTTGTTATCATGGTTAAGTGGATAATTAAGTATTGTTTCACAGAGGACTATGACCCTGTTTGACAAAGTGTTTTACAACATTTTTGATATTTTTGACAAACATCCCAAAAACCAAATTCTAAATAAAGTCTTTTTGACCTCAAAATCACTTTGGCATTTTTCAGATGGTTCCTGAGAGATTACAAAAATTTGTTCTTTCTCCTTATAAAAGAGAGATATTAAGATAATTGGACTTATTTGATATGTTAAATTACATGGGAAGCAGAGACGGGAAGAGGAGGAAGCAGGCTCCCTGCTGAGCAGAGAGCCCTATGCGGGCCTCGATCCCAGGACGCTGAGATCATGACCTGAGCCGAAAGCAGAGGCTTTAACCCACTGAGCCACCCAGGCGCCCTTCAAAGGAATTTTAATACACTAAAGTAGACTTACAGGGGCGCCTGGGTGGCTGGCCTTCCCACATGCTCGGAGAGGTAGCATTCTTCTAGTTGCCCCCTATTCTTGGTGTTTTCTCAATTACTTGTTCCAAGTTCACTTGACTTGGAGAAGAGCTTTTATCGCTGTGTTGCTGGGGGTAGGGGTCTTCGTATCCTCTAGTAATTGAGTCAAAATGCTAGCCACCATTTACATACTTAGAATGTCACTGAAATAATTCTCTTTTCATTTGTGTTTCCCTGAAGGCTTCTTTCTCTTTTTATGTGACTATTCTATGTCATGCTGTGGAGATGGGGAGATTTTACTTCTGTTTTCTTCTCATTCTCTGCTTTTGTTGGTGGAAGGAGTAATTTCTATATAGGTTTCAACTCAATAGATTCTCTCGTTGAGTACAACAAGGATGCCATGACACTTTCTATATAATTTCTGTATACTAAAGGTACCTGCGACTCTAGAAGATCAAGGCTATACATTCAATGTTGAGTGGTTTCTAAAAGCACTTGAGTGATATTGAAATCTGTATCTGTTATCTTCAGTGGCATTTTCAGAGGTCTGTCAGCAGGGCCATCTAGCCTTATAAAATCACTAAGTAGGGACACCTGGGTGGCTCAGTGGGTTAATCCTCTGCCTTCAGCTCAGGTCATGATCTCAGGGTCCTGGGATCGAGCCCCACATCGGGGTTCTCTGCTCAGCAGGGAGCCTGCTTCCTCTTCTCTCTGCCTGCCTCTCTGCCTACTTGTGATCTCTCTCTCTGTCAAATAAATAAATAAAATCTTTAAAAAAAATCACTAAGTAGGAGGCATTAATGAAAGCCACTTGACCTCCAATATTGCATTCTTCTTCCCTCACCCTATCACTTTTCTAGAGCTTCTAAAATTCTTAGCATTGTTCATACATTCTTCATTGACATACTTCAATCCGCAAGTATTTACTGAGGCCCTTCAAGTACTTTTTGAAAAGTTTGTTTGTTTATTTACTTATTTCATCTCTATACCCAGTATATGACTCAAACTCATGCTCCCAGATCAAGTTGCATGCATTTCCAACTGAGCCAGCCAGGCACCCTGAGGTCCTCCAAGTATTTTAGCACAGAGCCACGTGATGGGAATTCATGTAATGGTATACATATACATATACCATATACATATATGAATATACATATATATATATGAATATATATCAGGCAGTACACTCACAGTGCTCACCGTTGAACTGGAAGAGGGACTAGTAAACAAATGATCATAATAATGGGTACTAAGTGCAATGACAGGAAAAGTATACTTTGCTTAGGAGTCTTAGTGGGACCGTCTAGCCTGTGGGGATGGAGGGAGCCTGGAGATATTTCCTGGAGGAAGTGATATTTAAAAAATCCTATCGTGCCATTCTTTTGAACTAAGGCATTTATTTACCCTTGTTAAAATGTAAACCACTTACTCAGAAGAAAAACACTTTTAGATTTAAAAAAAAAATCTGTGGGTATTAGCAGAGATTAATGTCCACAAACTGAAGCCCTGGGCTTAATTTCCCTTTTATAGCCATCTAAAATTTAACAGTTTTAATATTTTTTTCCTCAGGCCGCTGCTTCTGTGAGGAATTTTGTGTCTACAAGAGAGTTGGGTGCCTGAGGGTGAGGATAGGGCTTAGACTCAAGACACTGAAACAAGATTCAGGCTAAAGCAATAATTTCCCCTACATTAAAGTTTTGCTAAAAGCCTACTCCACTTTTGAGCTAGTCCTTACAAGTCCCACTCATGGAGGAAAATGCCTCAACTTGGCTTCTAGATAGTGAAAGTGAAGTGTGAGAGGAAAAATATCTTCATAAAATCTGACAATATGTCTAAGGTTGTTGTGTGCCAAGACAAGTTTGGCTGGAAAAATCCATCTTGTTTTCCCAAAAGGCTATCTCTATGACCCCTCCTTCTATGTAAATTGTTTATAACTGTGTGATTCTAAAACTCAACATAAAAATTTGTCGTTCATTATTTGATTACATGAACATGTGCTGGCATCTACATTTTCTCATTCCTATAGCATTTTAGAAGTGCCCATAAATGAATCTCCTACTTATTATCTAGAAAAGCTTTCAATTAAACATCCCTGCAACATAATTTATACAGGCACTCCAGGATATAATAAAATCTCTAACCCTAATCTCAACCTGTGTCTTTTTTAAATCTAATTCAAAACATCTTTCAAATGATTTGTTTCCTTTTATTAAGCAAACAACGGGAAGTTTTGTCTTGTGAAAACGAAGAGAAGTGATCAGCACCGAAGAATTTTGACTCTACTCCTTTTCCTACCATGAGAGATGTGAGCTCTGTGAGCCGAGATCCCTCTCTCTCATCCTGACAGTGGTATGCGTGTGAGCGTGTGAGCGTGTGTGCGTGTACGTGTATGTGTGCGCATGCGCGTGCGTATGACTGTGTGTAGGTGGGTGCATGCATGCATACAAGCTCGTATGTTTGGCATGAAGAGAGATTAAGCTTAAGTTCCCGCTTTTGGTGTGGGACAAAGATTTGTCCCTGGTGTTCCAACATGGAAGTATGGAAATGAGGCAAGCTTCATGCAAATGATAACAAAGATCTGAATAACATTTACACTTTCACTTTTAGTTTATCCCAACAACAAACTGGTGAGGAAAGTAGGTTAGTTTCCGATGCTGTTCTGCCTATAGACTTTTCACCCCGTGGATGGTCACAGATAAAAACAAAGCTCTCCTGTCAGAACACACTACCTGGTACCAGCCGATAATGTTGGAACGTGTGCTGCTGCCTTTTGGATTAAAAACCTGCACTTTTTGCCATCCATGCATTTTTCTGTGTTTGTGTTTATTTTGAGACATTTTCCCAAACATCATTAACCACATAGGGTCTAATAAGTCCAAGAGCAGTGATAGTGTTAAAAGCCCTTGTCAAGATATACAATTACCATGGAAACAGAAGACATTTCTTAAAATTAAAAGTGGTCAGAAAAGGAAGAATGTTTCATGTGAATACAGAATGAATTATTCAAGAGGAGAAATGATTCTGAAGGACAAAGAACAAATCGCACCACGTACAAGAGTGCCGTCCCTGTGCCAATGGACAATACCAATGGGAGAAAGGAAGAGGGACACTCTTGGAGTCTCGTGTTAATTCCAGAAAGGGCTAAGCATTGAAGAAGTTTGAGGATTGGGAGATGGGGCCCTGCTGCTAAAACTCTTGTCTCTAACCTCTTCCAATGTGGTTTCCACCCACATGAGCGGTGAGGCGCTGTGAGCAAAAACCGTGGCTTCTACAGGACAGTAGAAGATCCCAAAGGAGGACAGTTATCTTCCTCCACAGACTTCCAGGAGATACAAACAAGGATGATTTGGGAGAAAGATATCATTCACTCACTCAATGCCTTTCTGTGTGTCAAGTGTTATTCTCTTACCTGGGTCCACACAGCATAGGAGATGTCTGAATATGAACACTTACATTAATTAAAAGCCTGGAGAAACTGATTCATTCTTCTATTCTTAGAAATGCATTTGGGACTGCAAGCTTAGTCACTTTGGACTTTTCAACAAATAGATTCACTTACAACTTGATTGTAAGTAGACGAGTTTCTATATTCGTATTTCTAGTCTACTGATAAGGAAAGTGAACTTTGGAGAGGTTAACAGACTTGCCCTACGAAGCCAGAGGTAGAATGAAAATTCAAAATCAGCTATTGACTTCAAACCAGAGCTCTTTTCTGCACCATCATGATTCTTAAATCATGGTTGAGCATTCTATCCCATAGATGGACCAAAAACTGATCCCCCAAATTACCCTCCTTTAGTTCTTTGAAGCAAATGGCATAGATTGAAGTAATGCCCTAGATTGTCCTTTTCACATGGGATGAGACAAACTTTCTAGTAACCCGCAACATATGTTACTAAGGACTATTAAAATATGGTATCATGATCAAAAATTAACACATTATTAGAGTTTACCAAGGACTTAATTCTATATTCTACTAAAAAGCTTGAATAGCACCAAAAGTGTATCAACTTTGCCATGTGACCTACTTAAAGACGCAGAGGTAGTTTGGAACTTCTGGAATGTTTAGTAAATATGCTGTACATTTTGAGTGTTGTTATCATGAGTAGCCTGGAGATTTCAACTTCTGACATTCTCACCTTTAAATATCATTCGTTGTTCACTTAATTTTAGAATCTTCATTTTAGTTTGCAGTGAGTTGTTGGGTTAATCCTATTGTGAATAGTAATGTATTAACAGTATCTTGATTCAAAATTACCCAATGACCAGATTTCAAGACATAGGTCCACGGAAGCTCAAAATAAGAATTTATTTTGCTAAAGCTCATATATGTAAAACATGCCCTTACCCAACAAAAGTACTTATAAAGAGACACTTTATTCCTTCTATCAAGTTATTTTTTATTGGAAAGTAAGAATAGGTAGGAGAATGAACACGGAGTATTTTCCACCTTTGCTTAAAAACATCTGATGTTGCTCCGCCCTCTAAAATATGATAGTACTGGTTACCTAATCAAGAGTTTCTCCCAATCCTTTGTCCCTAGCTGTCTCCCACCATAGAAGCTAGAAAATGAAGTATGTGCTGTCTTCATTTTTCTTAAAACCAGAGACAGTCACACGATCCTGTCTGCCCAGGAGATGTAAATGGAAGTCTTCTGGGGGATGTTACTTAGACAGGTTTTCTTTCCTGATGAATGGGGGTACCCCACCTCCACATTCTCCTGCCACAGATGACAATGCTTGTAACAAGAGCCAGTCTGCAACCAGCAGGAAAATAGAAACAGGATTAGGGGGATGCATTGTTAAAACCCTGAATCTATGCAGGCAGTTGTCTACCTATGAATTTCTTATAATGGGACAAAAAAATAACCACTATTTATTAAGGCCAATGGGAATTGCTTTGTGTTAGGATCCAAAAAGCATCTTCACTAATGCTTATGTACAAGTAAATAGGAATTTAGGCGCTGACTTTTGTGTATAATTCTTATTTATAGCATTGCTTTTGGGTGAGGGGAGTGTTCCGAGTTGAAACAGACTTATAAATAAAGAATTTGAAACCTAACTCCCTAACAGATAAACAAGTCCAAGTGTTCATTATGTCTCCCTTAACTCCATGCTCTCGCTAGCACTGACGTACACACACATCTGTGCACACACACACCTGCTCAAAGACCTATATTTGCCCCTATTACCTGGTGCTGGGATGATAAATTGGTTTCATCTCAGGCGCCAACACTGATAGATTGGTAGTGGCTGTCCGGATCACTATGCTGAGAATAATTTTGAGGCAGACAACACAACTCATGAGGAAGAGTGTTGCGATCAATCGGCCAAGTCTGCCATGAATGTGAGAAATGGACTGGCAGCACCTGTGTTTTCTAATAGCTGACCTGCTCCAGTGTATCAAATTTTAATTGCTCAACCTACTATAATCCTCTGTCTTCTCTTAATCCTGTAGATAGGAATTCAGTCTTTCAAACTGGCATGCTTGGTCCTTAGGTGGGCTCTCATTTACTAGCTAGAAAGTGAGGGTATCCTGAAGAAAACAATATCCAGCTAGGGATAAGCTGGAATTGTAAAGACATTCCAACTTAAGAAAACTTCCATATATGTTGCGCTGGCCACAGGCGTGCACCATTTGCCTCCCCCTTCCAAAAAGAGCCTGTCATTCAGCTGCAAGAAGTGCAGTTCAGCTACAGTTCCTGCAAAACTCACCTCCGCTTTCAAGCCAAGGGCACGTGCTTTAGGCAGACCCAGGCATGGAGCATGGTAGAGAGAGGGAGGTCACAGCCTGGCCATTTATACCCGATCCAGGCAATCTTTGTTCTGGAACTCCTGTTGTACTGGCTAATTCTTCGTAAGATTTGCACCACAGTCGGAGGCACTCCCACCTTGATTCTGCTTCCTTCTGCCTCTCCTTGCACAAGTGCCATTCCAGCATCCCCGCCCTTCTCTGCTCCTTCCCCCTTTATATTTCACAAGCCTCACACACTCCCAATTCTGTCAGGGTCTGTTTCCTGAAGGACCCAACTTAATACACGTACCGACTATGGATAGGTCTACTTAGATTCACGGGGCATCTATGTTAAATATACCACATTCCAGAAGAGGCAAAGTGCTCTGTTGGCTTTGACATTAGAGAGTGTGGATAAAAATCCCAGACGCTTACCACTGAGTGGCATGAAGTAGTTAGTGTCCTCATCGGGGTGCCTGGGTGGCTCAGTTGGTGGAGCGTTGAACTGGTTTGGGCTCAGGTCACGGTCTCAGGGTGTGAGATGGGGCCCTGCATCTGGCTCCGCGATCAGTGGGGAGTCTGCTTAAGATTCTCTCTCCCCCACTCCTCCTGCTGGCTCTCTCCCTCTAAAACAAACAAAATCTAAATAAATAAATAAGTAAGTTAGTGTCCTCATCTTTAAAATAAGGATGCTAAGGATGCTAATGGTGATTTTGCTGGGACTGTGTGAGGACTAAGTGAGATGATGGCCATGAAATTGGTTTCTAAACCATTAAGCGGGGCATACGTTTTAGTTATCACTATTTTATTCCAAGTTCTCTTAAATATCAGTTATCAGCTGATCAATTACCATTTCTTTACAAATCTTCATTGTGCCCTTAACCATGACACTGGTGCTGATGTAGGAAACGAGCTGGGCAAAGCCCCTGTTCTAGCAAAGCTTACATTTTCTAAATGAACCAAGTAACATATGAGGTTCATGTTAAAAATATTAAGAAGTGAGCAACAGTTCACTAACAGGGGAAGCCGTATCTCTGTGTTGGTTCAAGTTTAATTGCGGTTTGGTCTTGTCCCAGGATTTGTCTCTGTTGATGTTTCCTGCTGAACTGCCTTTCTTTCTTTTAGTTCCACCATCCTTGATGCTGTGAATCCTGCAGGAGGCTAACGGGCCAGCAATAGCTTCTTACCACACCCACGGCTCAGCTGGCCCAGCTACTTGCCTGACACACTTGCTATTTTTCTCTTTGCCTTTTTCTTCTTTATGGCCCTCACCCCCCCTTGCCTGAGTATTTGCTACATCTCACCTCTCTGCTCCTCTTTCTCTTGCCTTCGTTTGCGCATTTCCCCTTTGCTGTCGCCCTCAGTGGGAGAGGCTCTCTCTGTCTCTTCCAATGGCCTTGTCCTTTGCTGAGAGAGCAAACCTCCTGGCAGAAAAACAGGAAGATACGCCTCTCCGGAAATAAGGCCTCTGCTTCTAACATTTCCTGGAGTCTTATAGCCATGGGAATCAACATGTGTCTCTGCGAGGTCTGTTCACTTCAAATTAACTCAGGGCTCAACGAGGCAAAGAGGGATGTGGCCATCCATTACGGGCTGCGGTCAGAGCCAGCTGGTCACCATCCAGAGAGAGGCTGGCCAGAATGTCGCCGTGCTGACTGTACAATGTCAGACGTCTGCACAAAAGCAGAACCTTCTGGTCCAAAAAGCGAGTGTGTCACCACATTCTACACCCATAATTTTTATTTAAAAAAAATTTTTTTAAAGATTTTGCTTATTTATTTGACAGAGCAAGGGAGCACAAACAGGAGGAGCAGCGGAGGGAGAGGGAGAAGCAGGCTCCCCACTGAATAGGGAGCCCGATGTGGGGCTCGATCCCAGGACCCTGGGATCATGACCTGAGCTGAAGGCAGACACTTAACCGACTGAGCCACCTAGGCTCCCCTACACCTATGATTTTTAATATGGATTTTTTAGTTTTTACCTTAGTGTCTGGAAGCCAATGGACCAGTGGCTATCAAATTTTTTGACCATGCAGTACTGTTGGAAATAAACATATATATGTATAAACACACACACATTCATACATGTGTTTGTACACACATGTATTTAAATATCTGCAACAAAATTTTCCCAAAAGAATATTTATCCTTAATATATGTGGAGCTCAAATTGTTCTGTTTCTCTTTAGTCTACCACAATAGCTTTTTTAAAACTCTGGCCTTAACCCTGGGGATTTTTATTTTTTGGTGCCGTTTCTACTCAGTGTGGTCAAGGATACCTTCTTGGGCTAACGTTTGTACGTGCATAAAACAAAACTCATAGGATTACAAAGGAAATCAATTATTTTGCCATACATTCCCATCCTTGAGACTCTGGGGGTAGGGACAGCCATGTCCATGGACCCCAGGTTAAGAAAACCTGCATGACTAAACCGCCACAACCAACCGCTAAGCCGCAGCCTGCAGATTGGAAAATGTAGCTGTGGACAAAGGCTCAGAACACTTTATGGTAATTAAATATCTCAGGTGTTTATTATCCTGTCATGACTCAGACGTTCTCCTTTCCTCCCCTTTCCCAGTGCTGCCCCTTTTAGTCCCATCCCCGATCCCTACCGTACACACACACACACAGATCCTCAGGTCCCATATCTGGAATGAGACAGGGCACTGGACCACTGTGTCCAGCCCTTCCATCACCCCAGTCCCACTCTCTGACTGCCCCTCTGTCCCTGCCCCGCTGGTTCCGGTCTCAGAACTATTTCAGTGGCCCATCATCTCTGGGGGCCAGTGTTCACAATGGCGGCTTTCGCGGTTTTCTTCACGGCATTGTGACCCCACAGGTGCACTCTGCCCTGGAATGATGGTGGAGACTGGTGGTGGGACAGCCCAGAACCCCTCACCTTTATTTTCTACGGCTTCTGTGGAACTTTTGTGGCAGGTGTTTCCCTCTGAGAGGGGGCTCTGCCTCCTACCACAAGGCAGTGAGTCACAGGTCCCTCTGAACCTGCAGCTGCGGCTCACGGTGGTCAGCTCAGCACACTGTACCCCAATCCAGAGCAGCTCAAGCGACGGGGCACTGGGAGGAAACACAGTTACGGCCATAATGCGTGATGCCAGTGCTTTCCCAAATGGTTTTACTACTGAGGTTTCCCACAAACATTTGTACACTCCCATGAACAAAGAAGGAAGCGGAGGAGGAAGAAGAGGCTGTCTCCACTTCCTTTTTGGCACGAGAACAACTCTAGAATTATTCAAGCAACAGAGCTATCTGGAATAGGAACATTTCACTCCACCCAATACTCATAATTTTAAAAAATAGATTTTTCTGGGTTTTATCCTGATATCTAGTAGCCCATAGATCAGTGACTATAAAATGTTGGGTTGTTTGTTTTTTGGGGGTTTTCTGGTGTTCTGTTTTGTTTTGTTTTGACCCTGTTTTACAGTAAGGAATGCAAACGTGTAGAGCAGGGCCTCAGAGACATTCAAGCCTAGTTCGCGCAGATAGGAGGACACGGAGGCCCTGAAAGGGGATGGGACTTGCTCACAGTCACAAGGCAGGAAGGAGCAGACTGGGGCCTCAAATCCTGCCTTCTTCTCCAGCGCTCTCTCTCCCTTACTATCTCCGAAGGGGGTTTCTATTATAAAATCCATACCACAGAAATTAATTTTTTTAACCTGGAATTAATGTAACATTGGAGATTAACTATTCTGGAATTAAAATCATATTAAATTAAAAGAAAGAAATTAATTTTTTTGAATTCATGCCTTACCACTTCCCCCCCAAACATGTTTTAGAAGTTGAAAGATCACAAAGGCCACATAAAATTACCCAGAAGAACTGAAAAGGCAACTGATGACAGACGTCCTTATTTCAAAACCTCTGTTTTCCATGAAGACGACTTTTTTCCCCTCAGATGAAATTATAATTTTCTCTTTTGTTCCTGGTTTTCTTCTAACTGTGCCTAGGCCTTCCTCCTTAAAATAGTTTGAAATAATTATTTCTTCCTGTGTATTAAATCACCTTACAATGCTCCCTTTTTAGCAATAAAGTTCCAAGCCTTTTTTTAATCATCATTTTTTAACCCTTCATCCTTCTCCTAAATCACTTTTCCTATCCTATTCAGTGAATTATACAATTATTTTTTCAGCTTCCAAATGGGTTGCTATTTGTATGTGTCACAGTTTTCTTCTGAATGAGAAAACTCTTATTTCACACAATAGTGCCATTGCTTTTATTCCTATCACTGAGGGGGAAAAGATCAAGAACCAAACAATAAGACTTTTATTTACAGCCACTGCAGAGCTGTCTTGAAGGTCACGGCAAGCCTCTGCCATTGTGTGCTTCACCTTGGGCATGCCATCGGAGAGGCACAGAATGGCAGTGGTCCTCGGACCGTGGAGCCTCATCCCTCCATGGAAGAAGAAACCAAACCAATCAGGTCATCCCAGGACCGAACAGCTAGCTAGTGGCCTAGCGGCAGATCTAGACCTAAACCTCAGGCCTTCCTCCCAAGGCAAGCTCTTTGCCACTGCCCAGTGAAGTCCCGGTAATTCCTGCTGAGCTCCCCAGGTTCATCCCAGAGTAGTATTGCAATCCATCTGCGTTTATCCCCGAAGTACGGAGAAGACAGAATGTCACGACTCCTGGCTCAGCAACATGAATTTACATGAGAATCTGCATAGGCTGCTTGACTAGTTTCAAGTGGCTCCAACGCCAATCTTCAATCTGTCTTCAGAAGTTCTTCTATGTATCAGAATCCAGAAGCCGTCAGCACGATCATGCATGTGACCTTGTGGTCACCAGGGGAAGGGCTCTGGCATCAAACCAGGGCAAGTTCTGCATGTCTCCTGCCTCAGTTTCCCCATATATAAAAAGGATACTGACAGCAGCAGCTCATGCTGCTATTTTTGATGATTAAAGGAGAGAATGCATGGAAAGTGCTGGATATTTCTAACAACTCAATAAACACTAATGATTTTATCCTAGCTACCAATAAGGAAACACTACTTGACAGTAGTCTTCATAAAACTTTACAAGAAAATATAAAAGAGGAATTAGAGCGACTGCAACAGTCGCAGGGTGACACGCCAGAAATCATCCCGGGCTAGGAACTGGGAAATCAGAGCACCAGACCCTGCCACTGATGAGCTCTGTGGCCAATAAGAAGCAGGCTCATCTCTTTGGGTCTCAATTTTTTTTTTTAATCAGAAAATCTAATTCTAACCTCTAAATGGGGGAGAGAGACGTTCTGAGAAGTCCAGCTTCCCAGACTCCAAACCGGTCAAAGCAACCCCATCTCAAGTCAGAAGAAGGCAAACCTCTGCCCGGAGTCTCTATTCCCTTTGCAGTGAGAAAGCACTTGGTCTACCTTCATGGGAAAAGCAACTGCTGGGGGGACATCACTGTCCCTGGAGCAACCCAGGAATAATTCCATCCTCGCCTTCGTACGAGCCACCTGCCCGAGCCCAAGCCAGAGAAGAGAGCAGATGAACAATGAATGTCACAGCAATTAGTTTTGGCAATTAGGCAGGCAATTAGTGCTGCAGCATGTAGAATGGGAGGAGAAAGTAAATCAGCGCTGAGAGGTGACGGGGAAATATGATTAGGACATCAGGTTCCAGCGTCGCCCAGGTGGGAAGGTGTGGGGCAGGGTCCCAGCCTCCCCTTTTCCCACTGCTGCTGTGACAAAGGAGGCCGCTTTCCAGAGGCCTTGGGAAGCAGCTGCTTTCCCCGGGAGGGGCCTGCAGCCCAGTGTTCTAGCCTCGTTCTCAGGGTCACCTCACACTTGCAGGGTTCACTCTCAGCTCAAGCTCTTGCCAGTCTCTCGCCAGGGATTCTGCTTACAATGTCAAATAAATGGACAAGTAGTAGTTCCTGAGGATTTCCTTTCTTAGTTGGGAGTGTGTTTGGTTTTTTGTTTGTTTTCATTCTTTGTTTGAGAAGCTTTGGGAGTTGTTCTCTAGGGACAAATTAATCCCACATTTTGCTTGGGTCAGAGGGAGATATTATATAATTGTGTTGTACAGCGAAGGGAGATACTGAGCTTTAAAGTCAAACACCAGGGCTTGGGTGAAGGGCTGCTCCTTTCCAGCCTCTGAACTTTGGTTTCCTTAGCTCCAAAATGGGCCGAATAACAGGGTTGTCATGTAAAACTCGTGACACTTGGGTAGCTCTTCTCCAAACACAAATTAATTTCCCATTTTGGCCCCAGAGGCCTTGAAGAGGAGAACCAAGTGTCTGAGGAATGGCTGGACACGACCGTCAGGTAAGTCCCTTCCTACCCTGCAATTCTGAACTGGTACTTGAAGCTGCTTTTCCCATGATTAAGAACAGAGACCAACTTAGAAGGAGCCAGAAGTGAAATCAGGAATGTGCTGAGGTAGGAAGCACTGAGTCCAGCAGCAGTTTGTCTAACGGATGCACAGCGGTTCTTAGGGAACGTCGGGGCTGGGACCCTGGGGTAGATGTCCTATTTCCCAGTACTCAGTTGGGGTTCTGGTGACCCACCTAATCAAAGGCACCTTCAGGTTTTGTGAGGCCTGGAGATTAGACAACTATGGGAGCCCTCTGTTTTAAAGAGAATCCAGATATACAAATACAAAATTAGGCATGAAAGTGAATATTTACTTAGAATGAGAAAATAGATCATGACAGATTACAGGAGCGCTGGAGAATTAGGTCCCTTTCTTCTGCGATCTCTTCAAGCAATTTACCAGAAATGCTGACATAGAAATGTTTCTGATTGTAACACAGTCCTCTCTCCCCACCTGGAACCCTCCATAAGCTCTTAGCAATTCAGGCATTCATGGGCTCCCCACAAGTGAGGGAACTTGCAGCTTACAATTTATTGGTCTCGTGGTGTATCTTCCCCTGCACCTAACTAAATGCTTTTACAACTAGGCTTCTAACACGAGTAGTACTACCATAGTGTTAATGGAAAGCTAAAAAAGGGGACAGCTCCCAAAATCCCACCACCTTACCCAACCATCTGTTTCCTTTTTCCATGTTCCTTTTTCAGCCTGTGCTCATATACACATAATTTATGTACTTGAAATCATGGTACAGACACAACTTCATATTCTTTTTCACTTAACATGCTACCATTTCTCTACACTGCTCCATTGTCTTAATCAACGTGATATTTCAAGGCTGCATAATAATCCGCTATCCTGCCGTTGTTTGAAATTTGTATTATGTAAATGAGAATTATGAAGATAGGAACAGAATTTTAGCTTGACTATGGACAAATCTTACCACAACTTAAAAAAAAAAAATTAAAGAAGCAGAGACTCTAGCCCCATTGCAATTCACAGAAGCGTAAATAATCTGTCGATCTAAAGACAAAAAAAAACTCAGTCAAACCAATTATTAGGTGTGGGCAGATAAAGAAACTACCAGCAGGTTGGATTTCCACTTTTCAACTAATTTCTTCAGTCAAGCAATTGAAAATCCAGTGCGAATGACCCTTCTCATGGGGTTACTGAATAGAATAAACAGAGATTGCCGTGTGACTGGGAACTACAGTGGACATTTTTTTTTTCCTAAGGAATATTTCCTGACGGAAAGTATTCCTACTAGAGTCACACCATGCCAATTCTATGGCAATAATTTAATTATGCCAATTAGAATGCAAATTGTTCCATAAAGCACTATGAGGACCCTCGCTCTGAGAAACTTCTGAACAGAACATTTCAATAGTGCTCAGTAGTTTTGTGTGCCGGGGTGGAAATTAGGATTCAAGTACAATATGATTCATAACTTCAGGGAACGGCTGCTGTGGGTGGCTTGTGTCACCCACGTCCCGTTTTACCCCCAGGCTACGCCTCCTTACCTTTCACTTTCTGGGCTTCTCAGTGGGATGCGGCAAACAAACCAGCCTGTGGGGGACTGGCTTTGTAAACCCCCACATAAAACACTGGGGCGGTAAAGGTGTGCCAAAAGAATCAAAAGTTCCCATTCTAAATCCATCGAGTGCCATATCAGGTGGCAAGATCGGGGTTCGAAATGCCTTTTCCGTGGCTTGGAACCGTCTCCGCAGCCCATTTAATTCATAAGGAAAGCTGATTACGGCTCATCAAAACTCATTTTCAGTTTCATACCTAGATGGGTATGAGCCACCAAAACGATGGCTAAGTCATTTTTAGAATGAACCTTCACATTAAAGCAGCATGACTCACCTTATTGTGAGGTTCCTAATATATCAAAGGTTGTTGCAAAGGTCCCCTCTCGGATTTTAAAGCCGCATCTCTCATGTTTTCGTATTAGGGCAGGTTGGAGGATCTGACAGCATCTGACTGGAGACCTCGGTCTCCATTGCAGCTGAAAGTGTCTTAGATCCTACACTGTAACAATACTGAGGTTTAGACTCTTCCCAAGCCTCAATCTGTAACACCCCTCTCAGACTTCATGGCTTCGGTGCCTTGTATTGAGAGGTAAGATTTGGGGGGTAACTACAAAGAACTGATTTCACAGGGTCTCCTACGGTATTAATCTTCCCTCTGCATCAGCAACTCACCTAATGTCACAGGGATAGTGATGATCAAAGGGTTTCTGCCTGGCAAAGACAAAAATGTATACATTTTTTTTTTAATTTTATAAAAGCCAACATCTATGTGAACCAAAAACAGGGAATGACACTCTGACCAGCCAATTTTCTCATTGAAGCTTTTGTAAAATGAAATTTTCTTTGCTTCCTATTTTTATGCTGTCTTATAGTGTTGCTGGCACGGGTAACAATCACACTTGGCACTTCTGTCGTGCTTTTCATCCAAAGATTTCAAAGTGCTCCACAACAGGATTTCATCCTCACTGCAGGCCAGGGAGGAAGGTCAGTGCTATCATGCCTCGTGAGCAGATGGGAAGCCAAGAGGTGACATGACTTATTCGCACGCCCTGCAAAGCAGCGGGGGCAGAACCAGGTTAGAGCCCAAGCTTCCTCATTCCCAACTCAGTCGGCTATTCACCGGTCCTAGCTGATGTGGCCTCTTCTTCAAAGGGTTGAACATTTGGTCCAGCACGACACGTTATCAACAACTTGTTAAGTGTTTTACTGGAAAGCTACCACGCCAAGGTGACTGACCTCAAGGAGAAACCAGAAGCCCAAATAAAAAGGTCTGACTTGTTTTTAAGCACTCCTTTCCAGTCTTTAAGATCTTAGCCAAATAAACCTAAAGACTTAGTGCAAATCTCCCGAATGAAAAATGGCTACCAGATTTCAAGCCTTGAAAATATCAAAGTGCTGGCAAGGAAGTCAAGCGACAGGAGTCTTATACTCTGCAGCTGGGAATGTAATTAGTACAACCACTCAGGAAAACAATTCAGCGATAGCTTGTAAATTTGAATGGGCACATACACTTCAACCTAGCAATTTCATTCCCATGTATATACGTATATATATGTACATATGTACATATAATATAGATACATGCGCGTGTGTGTATATATGTATTCATGAAAGGAATTATTATCCAGGGTGGCAATGAATGAATTATATCGTTACATAAAATATGGATAAATCTTATATATAGTACTTAATTAAAAAAAGCAAGACTGAGAAGATGAGATGAAAGATTAATCTATTTTTATATAGCTCAAAAATATGAAAACCAAACATATGCTCAGTGGTACAAACATATACAGGATAAAAGTGGTTTTTAAGAAACAAGGGAATGATAAAGGCAAAAGCAGGATGGTAGCTACAACTTGGGAAAGGCAGAGATCTGAGACTGTGGCGTGTATTAGTCAAGATTCTGCAGAGAAACAGAACCAGTAGGATGTATATGGGAAGAGATTGATTATAAGGACTTAGCTCATGTGATTAGGGAGGCTAGGAAGTCCCACGCTCTGCCATCTGCAAGCTGGGGACCCAGGAAAGCCAGTGCTGTAATTCCATCCCAAAGGCCTGAGAACCAGAGGAGCCAATGGTGCAAATCCCAGCCAAGGGCAAGAGACCAATGTGCCAGCTCAGTAGGCAGGCAGGAAGCAAAATGGGCCAATTTTTCCATTCTCTTCCTTTTTGTTCTATTCGGGCCCTCAACAGATTGGATCATGCCCACCCACATTGAGAAGAGGGATCTACTTTATTGAGTTCGCCAATTCAAATGCTAATCTCATCCAGAAACACCTTCACAGACCCACTCAGGAATAAGGTTCAATCTGGGGCACCCTACGGTACAATAAAATTAGCCATTAGAGAGAGGAACCTAGTTCTTAGGCTGGGTGCTGGAGTCACAGGATTTTTTTTTTTTTTTACCATTTTTCTTCAAAATTACATATATGTAACACAAGTTCTTTTCAAATATTATAAAATAATGTTAAGTCTGATGAGTTAAGAGGGAAAAGAAAAAAAGACTTTTAAGGAAAGCCTATATGCCTCCCCATAGGGTTGTGTGCATGGATATGCGTGCACACAGGTGTGTGCAGTTTAATACGCTGCTTAAAGGTCAGAAACCTCCAAAACTTTTAAGGGTCACTATTTGAAAAATGTCTATCCAGCGATAAAGCAAGAGAAGTATTTGAAATAAGCATGACATTAAAAAGAGTCATTCCAGTTAGTCTATAAAGAATCTGTGTAACTCTAGAAGCAAGACATTGAAACAATATAAAATCTGGGGAAATATATGAACAAGGAATTTATAGGAAAGTTCCAAAGAGAAAGGCATAAAAGAGGTTTGAACTTTATTAGTAAACAAAGAAATACAGATTATTTAGGGTAACTTTTTTTTAACCTCTAACAATGATGAAGATTTAAAAAAGGACTTAGTGCTGACGGTTCAGTGGAACACGCATAACGATGTTGACATACAACCTTTTCCAGAAGCATTTTGGAGATAGGATTCAGGACCTCTAACAAAGCCCATAACTTTTCACCCAATAAGGTCCTGGAAACTTTTCCAAAAGAAAAGTCCAAAAGAAGTAATTAGAAACCTAAATACGTTCACAACAACATTATCTTTAACAGCAAACATGAGCCTAAATGCTGAACAACAGGAGAATGGTTCAGTAAAGTGTTATGCCTCCTTAATGTAAGTAGGAAACCGTTAGCAATGGTGTTTTCAAAAAGTATTTCTTGCTATGAGAGAATGCTCACACTAGATGAAAACCAGGATACAGAACTGTTTACATGGCACAGTTTTGGATTTGTAAAATATATGTATACACACACAAAAACCAAGAAAAACTCACGAAAGAGGTCGAAAGTATGAAACAGTAATCTGTGTTATATGAGCTCACATGTGGCTTTTCATTTCTCCTTTATTTTCTTCCGAAATTTCTAAATTTTCTTATTTTATAATAAAACATAGGTATTTTTTGAGATAAGGAAAAGTATCTACAGTAGAGGGACAGGCATTTCCTGTAACCCAGGGGTGCTGGGTCACAAAGGGTGCCCTGTGGGTTGCCCACCTCACCCTCCTTGCACGGGACTCTCCTGGTTTCAGCACTGAAAGGGTCACATCCTGGGAACCCTCTCCGCTGCAGGGAGAGGGGGACAGTTGGTCATTCCACCCCTGGGCCTAAAAGAATCACTGAAGTGGAAAGATTTCCCAACTGTAAAATGCAACAGTGGTCTCGACAATTCCTTCAGTCTCCCTATAGAACTGGCTATTTTGACCATGCAGATTTAGGAAGCTTTTTAAATAAGTCACGTCTTAAAGAGCTTGTTGAAAGGAAAGCAGATTGCAGAAATGCTAAGTAGGCTGGTTAAACGACGTTCTACAAGCTCTGAATGCGTACTCAAATAGGTCAGGAAACACGAACTACCTCTTGTCTTAGGGAAGAGAAGCCTATTTATCTCTCATTTCGTTTTCTGTGCTGTACGTATTCTTTCCCTTTGCAAGAGTGGGAGTGGCAGGTGTATCATGTCACCGGCGGAAAAGTGAGCTCGGGGGAATCAGCTTAGAGGGTGAGGCGGACTCCCTGGTTAGGGCCGAAGCTCTGTGGACGAATGAAGAATCAGGTTGGAGCTGCTTTTCTACCTGCCTTTTTCACACCATCACGACAAATCCTCTCCTGTGCTAAATCTACAGGAAGTTCTTCTGTATCTTCGCTTAGGAAAATATCTTGAAAAGTAGACTAGAACTACGATACTGAGTGAGCTCACAGCAATCTCTGTGCCACAGAGGAGCACTGTGGAGGCTAAGCAGTGGGTGGTAGGGATGTCACAGGCCTGTGTCAAGCCTTGCCACTCTGAGTATCGTTGGCCAGTCCTGTACCCACTCACTCTGCCTCAGTTTCCTCCCATATGAAAAGGGGATGCCAGTAGCACGCACGTCATAGCATTGTGAGGATTACATAGGTTCGTGGATAATAAGAGCTTGGAGGAGGGCTGGGAGAGGGGCGCACAGCTGGTTTACTGGGGAGCGCTCCTAAAATCAGCACCGGGTGTGGTAGAAGGAAGGAAGCAGCGCTGAGCAGAGGAAAAGGATGAGCTGTGACAGTCTTGACAGAGCCTCAGTGGGGACAGCCCCAGATCTGCCCTGGGCTGGGGAGGGAGGGTGCTTGGCCTTGATACCCTGCCATTTGTCAGATGATGACCCCTCAGAGAAGGGGTCATGACCATGGTGTGGCAGCTGTGAGTCTTGTCTCGGGCATCCTTCCACTGACCCAGGTGCTGGGATCTAAAATTCAGCGTTGTGTTTAAGTCTCCAGGGATGCTATGTCCCTTCCTCAGAGGTTGGGGACTGAGCTGATAGCTGATCTTATCTGCAGAAATCCCACCCCCCAGCCTTCCAGAACTTTCTTTAGATTTCACAACCATCTAGGATGCTTCCACCGATGAAGCATATTTTCCTTAATATTTTTTCACAAATATTTTCCTTAATATTTATGGCGAACACTGTGATGTGTTCTAATCTCCCTTTAGGAACAAATTTTAAAGTTTGCTTTTCCAATCTTCTTTACTTTATTTTTTGAATATATAAAACTTTACGTGATTCAGCAGCCAAAACTCAAAATAGTAAACAAATACACAAAAGCAATAAGTATACTCAGAGAATTCAGATGGACACCCTGAAAGGCAGAAACAGGGTAGAGGAATTGTGCTAGGCTAAGAGACTAAAGAAACATAGGGACCAACTGGTTCAAGGGGGAAAAAAAAAATCTATCAGCTATAACTTGTTACAAAAAAAACAATATGCTAACAATTGTTGATCTAGGTAAAGAACGCTGTACTATTCTTGGAGTCTTTCTGTGGATTTTGAAAGTTTTCAAAAATATAAATTCCGGGGAAAGGAAGAAATCTATCCTTGTTGAAATGTCTATTGCTTGGGTGCTTATTTATTTGCAAACGCGTTAAAACAGAAAAGACAATCTACATGGCCTGACGGGGAGGAAATAAGTCAGGCACTAAACTATGCCCTAATTTCCTCTAAGTCAAGCAGGAGTAAGTGGAGGGAGATCTCTCGATTTTAATATAAAACACTCTTTTCATTCTCAATGAAATTCTGGAGAGAAACCCATAATCTGTGAGCACTCAGAAAGGAAAGCAATGATCACTAGAAGACAACATATGTTCATGAAGAATAGGTCATGCATAATACACATTTCCCAGTAGGGAATATCAAAAGATATAATTTAATTACAACAAAGTATCCAAAAAAGCCCATCAGATTGGCTATGTGATTAAAAAGGAGAAATATAAGCCAGGTTGTTAACTGAGCTTTCCTTCCTATCCATCATTCCTTTACCCCTTCACTCATTCATTCAGTATCAATCATGCACCCAGCACTGCGCCAGACAACCACCCTATTGAAATAAACGAACACATTACTGTCAACTTAGACTCAAAGGCCATTTCTAAAAATGCTTCTAAAGTTGACCTGGGACCAAATGCATCAGGATCACATGTGGTGCTTGTTAGAAATGCACATTCCTGGAGTCCCATCCCATACTTACTGAATCAAAATTTCTGGAAATGAGACTTGGGAATCTGCATGTTTAACAAATGTCCCAGATAATTCTCTTGTACAATAAAGTTTGAGAACCACACTAACGTTATGTACCCTTTGTTCTGAAATCTTAAACATATTAATCAATGAATTAGGTGAACTCCAATATAAATTTTGCCTATCAAATTTGTAGATGACACATAGTTGGAGGAAAAGCTGATAAACCGTATTAAAGAATCAAACTTGAAAAAGACCTTGACAAAGGAGAAGGCTGGGATGAAATTAACAATATACAACTTAATAGGGTTAAATGTTAAGTTGTGCCTCTAAGTTCAAAGAATCAACTACTTAAATACAAGGTAGGAAAGCTCTGGACTGACAGCAGTTCACTTGAAAAAGATTTAAAGTTCAATGGGAGTCAAAAATGTGATATTACTTAAAAAAAACTTGTACAAATTTTAGGGTGCATTAATAGAAACTGAAATTAAGGAATGGAGAGGCAAGGTTGCACCCATCATATTTTGCATTGGCAGAGCACATCTATTTTTAAAATATTTAAATTTTTAAAAAGACATTGTCAAACTACAGTGTGTCCAAGGGAAGGTGACTAAAAGGTAGTCTAAAGGGAAGGTAGTAAAGTGTCTTCAACCCACATCCTATGAAGAATTAAGGAACAGAATATGTTTCACATGGTAAAATGAACATTCACGTGTCATGAGAGCTGACTTTATGAGACTGAAATCTATTGAGTTGTTGAGGAAGGAACTGATCATTCTGTGTGGTTCCCCAGGACAGACCTGAGAACACTGGGGCAAAGTTATAGGAAAGTTCTTTTTAGTTTAATGCAAGAAAAAAATTAATCTAAGTATGGTATGGACTGTTCCTTTTAGAGATGAATTTCAGCAATAGGTTAAAACAGAGGATTCCAATTAATAAATCAATCAAGGGAAGTCTAGCATGGATCAGTGGTGGGGGTGGGCTAGGAAGTAAGGAGTATGTTTAACTCAACCCTCTGTAATTGAAATACAAAAAAAAAAATTAAGTTAAAGGAAAGTAAATAAGAAAGGATCCTTGCCTTACACAGGTGGTCCCTTCAAAGATTCCATTCTTTAAATTTCTATATAAGTTTACCAAGAATTTTGATTGCCATGAAAAGCTTCAGACTCTTATCCGGTTATATTAGTTATTCATCCTTCCAAAGGAGTCCGTTTCTGACAACTTTTAGACGGACTGTTTTGGAAAAGGCAAGAGTCAGAATGCCCATGTCACACTTCCACAGTCCCTCAGAGAAAACCCAACCACGGTGAATCCTTAAACTGACATAATTTCAATCCTTATACTGTGTCATTCCACTAACCCAACAGCCAACCTCACCAGAAGTAGAAACTGAACTCCAGGGAAAAGGTGGAGGTTGGCTGGTGTTCTGGGAGGCAGCTTGTCACAAAATCTATGTCAAAATAGAGACCATGATGATTAGTTGAAGGGATTATATTCCTTCTTTTGGGGAGCTTTATATTTAATGCACAAACGAGTTTGGACATTTGGAAGAAGGAGCAGAGGCAAAAGATACAGAGAAAGTAAGCTGTATAGGCTATGAAAGACCACTGGATATACTTAAATTATTAGTAGGCAAATGCCATAAGGAGGCAGAAACCAAAAGATAGGGCAAGGAACGAGGAGCACGGTTGGCTGGCGGGAGTAGGAACTGCAGAAGCAGACATATTGACCCTTTGCCAGAGGGAACCTAAGAGCAGAGGTGGAAGCATTCAACTGCTGAGAAAAATAAATAAAAAGATAAATCAAGACAAATCATTTGCCAGAGCTGTCTGGGGTGTTTTTTAGCTAACTCTGTTCTTTGAACAACATTCCAATCTCTAACGATAACCTTTGTGCAGCTCTTAATATTGGCCTTATTTCTATGTAAATCCTATACAATACCTCTCTGGCTTTTCCATTTAACCAAAGAAACAGAAAAGAAAAGAATGTACTACCAGTAGTCTGGGACCCATACCAAGCAGTTTATCATCAGTTCAACATTTCTTTGCTGTCCCATGGTATTTTTATCTTTAAAATTTCATGAGAAATTTGCATTCTCCTCCGTAAGAGATCTGTACTAGTTTCTATATCAAAATAATGTTTAACCCATTGATTTAAATGAACAACTTAGGGAGATAGACCATTTCTTATTTTTTCTGTTCCTTCCCATAACTCCCAGCCAATAACTCATGTCATCCTCTGAGGTAGGACTACCTCAGTTTGAGAAACATGGTCTTACAATAAACTTACATTAGTTGAGGTTATCTGAATGTTCCCTGAGAGTAACTAATGTAGCAGTTTCAGGAGATGTAAGTGTGTGTACGTGTGTGTGTGTGTGTGTGTGTGTGTGTGTGTGTCCCATTCCAGAATCTTTTTTAAAAAATCTTTTTTTCTTTAAATTCAATTACCCAACATATAATACATCATTAGTTTTTTGATATAATGTTCGATTCATCAGTTGTATATAAGACCCAGTGCTCATCACATCATGTGCCCTTCTTAATGCCCATCACCCAGTCACCCCATCCCCCCACCCACCTCCCCTTCCACAACCCTCAGTTTGTTTCTGGGAGTCAAGAGTCTCTCATGGTTTGTCTCCCTCTCCGATTTCTTCCATTCAGTTCTCCCTCCCTTCTCCTATGATCCTCTGCACTTTTACTTATAGTCCACATGAGTGAAACCATATGATAATTGTCTTTTTCTGATTGACTTATTTCACTTAGCATAATACCCTCCAGAACCTCTTCTTAATCACAAAAGCCAGAACAGACAGCATTCTAGATGTTTTAAACACTTGTTAATTTATAATAAACACATGCTACAGAAAAATGGAATTTCATATTCAAACCCAGATATGTTTATTTGTAGATATTTTTACATCTTTCTGTGTATTAAAAGTAACTCTATTTTGCCTCTTTTCCTGAAGTCAGTGATGACTTCCCCTGCTTTACTGTAGGCCTGAAGAAAGTCCACCTTCTTTCATATAAACCTCACTGAAGAAATAACAGGAAGAAAAAGAAGAAAATCTAAGGATATGAACAGTACAAAGAAAATCAAGGATAAGGATTAGACCTAAAATTTGATCAAGGTGTAGAGTTGTAGGTAGAGTAATTTTTCCACCACAGTTTATTTAAAAATTAATTATGCTTTATGAATTTTTATTCTTTTACATGAAGTATTTTTTATATGAAGTGTCGTTGGTAGCTACTAAATGCTATTATTTATTAAAACTCTAATAAAAATTGGATTTTAAATATTGGCCTCCCATAAACTAAATTCAAATTAAGCCTAATATTTTCGAAGTTTATTTATTTATTTTTATAGTAATCTCTATACCCAACATGGGGCTCAAACTCATGACCCCCAGATGAAGAGCTGCACACTCTTCCAACTGAGCCAGCCAGGTGCCCCTAAATAATTAAGCCTAATGTTAATGGTGAGAGATTACAGGAGAGGAATAAGTCCATTGGGAAACCCACTTTTTATAAAAACTTTTATACATAACTAATCTGTTAAGAGATTGTGATTTTCCAAGTCACCTTTTTTGCCCATTGCTAGTGTCTATTTTCTTTAGAAACTGGTTCTTGCTTCCCAGGCACTATAAACATCCCATAAAATTTACTGAGATCCCACTAATAACTGCACACACCGCTCGAGTTCAAAAGCCCTTCCTAGACAGCAATGGGCACCACACAGAGGGAAGAGCACTAAGATACGGGCTTGTCCTTCAGGAGCCCACAGCCTGCAGAGAGGGAGGAGCGTATAAACACATAATTGCAGTGCCACGTGACACATGCACAAGGGGAAATGTGTACGAGGCACCCAGTCAGGAGGCTCAGAAGAGTCTTCACAAATGCAGTGGTCTGTAATGGGTAGGATTTTGACAGAATACCGGGGAAGGCTTTGACAGCTAAGTATCTGAAAGGAAGGTTCCAAGCAGAACTCCTCAGTGTGTGCGGAAGTATGGTGCAGCATGGTGGGGTTGAGGGACAGCTGTTACTTTAGTGGGACTGGGAGAGGTTATAGGAAATGAACTGTAGCATGAATGAGAAAAGAAATGGGGGCGTCAAGGCTAGATTCGTCATTTCTTCTCTCTGGGTGACCTTAGGCAAATTACCGGACTGTATGCTTCAGTTTCCTCATTTATAAAATTTCTTCCTAGGACTATGATGAAAACAGAATGAGATAAATTGAAGACTGTATGCAAGGATAGGCCCCCAGCACGCAGTGAAGACTAGCTGTTGCTGGTGTTTATGGAGTTTAACACAATTAAATACAAGAATGGGGATGCCAGGCCCACGACCTCACGGGACCACCTCAAACTCACTGCCATGCCAATACCCATGCACTGTGTGTGTGTGAGAGAGAGAGGTGGGGGTGGGGGAGATATGAACCTGGGAAGCAGGAAATTCATTCCACCTGTGTCTACTACTCTCCGACATCCAGATGAGTATGATATTTAAGGCATTTTCCATAATAAAATAAATATGTTCAAACTGCCCCTTTTCTTTTCATCCAAACACCTGGTTTGGACAACCATGGAGCTTAGAGACAGTGCCCACGTTTCTCGATTACCCCGCTCAGAAATCCACAGGAATATGGCAAACGAGCATACCTGTCCAACCGATGCCTGTTAGGGGGAAATACAATCCACGGTTTTCTAAACCGCTTTCTTGTGGTGGGACTGACACACAGAGAGATATCCGTAATTAATGTGTACCCCATGATGACTTTGGAGATAGGTATATATATCCATGAAACCATCAATGCCATAAACACATCCATTACCTCCAAAAGTTTTCTCCTGCCCTCTTATTATTATCTTTGTTTGCGATAAGAACAGTTAAGAGCTACTCTCTTAGCAAATTTTTAAAAGGTACAATATGGTATCATTAACTGTAAGCCCTTGGCTGTACAGTAGAGCTCCAGGGCTTACTCATCTTGCATAACCAAAACTTTATGTCCCTTAACTAATACCTCTCTGTTTCAGCCTCCGTTCAGCCCTGGCAACTACAGTTTTACTCTCTGTTTTGTGAGTTTGACTCCTTTAGATTCCTCATATAAATGGTATCATGTATTATTTGTTTTCCATATCTGGCTTACTTGGCTTAGTATAATGCCCTCCAGGTTTGTTGTCACAGGGGAAGCATTCCTTCTTTTTTAAAGCTGAAAAATGCTCTATTGTCTGTTTATACCGCATTTTTTACAATGTAGTCGTCCATCAATGGGCATTTAGCTTGTATCATGCCTTGACTATTATGAATAATGCTGCAATGAGCATGACGGTGCTGACATCTCTTTGAGCTCCTTATCTTAATTTCTTTGAGAATATACTCAGAAGTGGGATGCTGGATCATATGGTAGTTCTATTTTCAATTTCTTGAGGGAACTCCAAACTGTTTTCCGTAGTGGCTGCACAAATTTACATTCCCACCAACAGAGCACAAGGGTTCTCTTTTATTCGCAACAAAATACACTCTTAAAAAAAAGTCCTCACGTCAAAATCCAATCGGACCTCTTTCCGTTTTTCGATAGGATGGACAACTTCATTTCATTTATCTGAAAACCAATTTCCCCGAACTGTGGCCCTACGCTCGCTCCGCCCCCTTGGCTCCCTGTGCTGGTCAGTGGCATTATATATATCCAGCGCTCAGACCAGGAACTTGCAAGTCTTCCTTGATCCCCTCGCTCCTTCACTACCCACACTCAATCAGTTACTAAGACCCAGTAGACCTAACTCCAAAAGGCAAGCCTGTCTTCCTCCTTCCACTTCTCCTGTGGCTTCTTCAGTCCAGGTCCTCATTATTTCTATGTTCAGGCAACATAACTGTAAAAGCCTCCTCACTGGACTCCCTGCATCCAGCAGGGCCACCCCATGTGGCGGCAAAGAGCTCTAACATTACGTACCTCTACTTAAAACCCTTTCGAGGTGCTCTTTCATCTACAAAATGAAGTATGAACGGGGTGGATAAGGTCTTAACTGCTCTGACTTCACCTTCTTCTCTAACCTCATCTCCCACCACATAACACTTTGCATTGTGTGCTCTGATTATATCAAGCTACTGGCTGTTTCCCAGAAAAGCTCTTCCAGGGCTCCCTACTTTTGTACCTACAGACCTCTTTGTCTAGAACTTTGCTACTCAAACTGTGGTCCGTGGACCAACAACATTAGCATCACCCAGGAGCTTGTTAGAAATGCAGATTCTCAGGCTTCCCCAGACCTGCTGATGCAGAATCCGCTAATTTTAACAAGATACCAGGTGATTCCTGTACACACTAAAGTTTTAGAGTACTGCATAGAAGGCTCTTTCTGCCTACTTTGTTCATTCACTGGTTCTCAGGCTTAGAGACCCAGTGCCCCCTTTTTATATATTGAAAAAAGTAACCTGCCCTTTATAAATATTGTGATTATGTATCCACGCTCACAATATTAATAATCCAATATAATACTTTAACAATAATGTAAAAAAAGGCAAGTAATATAGAATAAAACATGTATTTCTATATGTTAATGGTGGGGCACAATTAGACTCAAAGACATAACAGAGGAATGAAATGTTTGCCTAGAATCACTGAGGACTGACAGATGCAAATAAAGACCAATTCAGGTGTATTGTATTGGTGACACAAATACCATGAGCAATGAGACAGTCAGTGATGTGACTTTTTAGGATGACGAACAAATCTTGGCAAAGTTCCAAAGAGCACAATCTTCCTTTGATGCACAAGGGAGTCGTATTTTTGGAAATATCAGTGTTTATTAAAACCGTGCAAAGCATACTTTGTGTTTACACATGACAAGAGTTAGATTTTAGACTCAGATAATTATAACCAGATTTTCGTCTACATGAATGTCTGGTGGGACATTCAAATGTCATGCTGGAGGCAGGGTGATTCTTTGTATACATGACTAACCCATAGCCGGACATAGAGCATCTCTGGCCTTCATACACTGAATGTTAGAGCCATCCTCCTATCAGTGACCATCAGTAACCCCCCTGAGATTTCCAAAGTTCCAGAGGGGACAATACCACTCCTGCGGAGAGCTGCTGGTCTGCCAGATCCACTCTAAGACGTCCTTCAAACCTCAGTGGACCCAGTCTCCCTCTCCAGCACTGGAGTTACCCTCCCTCTGTCCTCCAGTGGTGCTCTCTCGGCTCCCCTGAACACGGTTCTGGTCCAGCCCTGTGAAGTGCAGGAGGGCAGCTGTGTAGGGCAGAAATGTCTCTTAATCACCTTTGTGTCCTCCAGGGAATCACACAATCTGAAACTGAGTAAATGCTCAGCAAAAGTTATTAAGTAAATAACTTAAAAAACAAAATAAAAAAACGACTCTGAGAGCAGGTAGATTCGAGACACTCCCATCCATAACAACTGAAATGTTTTCTAATATACCTATTTTACCCTGAAGATAATAGGATAAAAACGGACATTTGGTAATCTTTCTTTTTTCTTCTTTATAACTCCAAGTATTTCTATAGTCTTTATTCTTTCATTTGATGTGTTCAGTACCAATTGTATGTCAGGCACTGAGCTGCACGTTCCTTTGAGTAATCTACGATGCATCACCAGAAAGAGCTAAGTACACAGCTCGGTATATTTAAATGCGACATTATGTCTCCCTGGTGGCACCAAGTGAAGGAGTGATTAATTCTGACCAGGTGATCTGGGATCCACATCTTCCATATATCATGGGGCAACACACATTTTGGGATGCTCATGTAAAAGCAATATGAAGAAATATATGATGACGCATCTCAAAATCTCTCAAAAAACAAAACGAAACAAAACCAAAAAAAAGCCCACAAAAACCAAAAACTGAAGACAGGCATTTCCTCAAAAGTTCACTCTTAAGGATACACCTGTCTGCCCTCTGTTGGGTGACTTGGGGCCCTACCTGACATCCACCATTAAAATTGGCCTCTCCAAGTGGGATGGCTTCATCACGGTACTCTGCTCAAACAGGAGACTTGGATTTAATATTATTTTTTTCCCTACTAACATGTTGAATTTGTTACTTACGCCCTGAGGAAATTTACCACTAAAAATATACTTCTCCAGTTCAAATAGTTAATAAAGCAGGTCTTGAATATATTTGTATCTTTAAGGGTTGGTTATGGGAATGGTGGTAAAAAATTAAAACTAAAATATTTTTGACAGTTCTAATAGTTAAGAATTACAACATATATATCTTCCTGGTTCTTCTCTGTCCCAGAATATTCCACAGCTCCTGGCATGTCTGAGGCATGTAACAAATGTTTGTTAAATGAATTAATCCATGCATACATAAATGAATGGTCTATATTTCTGTTTATTCTGAGCTTCAGAATTTTTTATTAAAATTACTCAGCTTCAGGGAAGTAACAAATGTTAAGGAAAGCAACTGCAAAGGGTTTTCCTTCCTATTCCAGACTAAATGCAGTCTTTGAGGCCCTAAAGATTCCTGGTCAGGGAAAGCTGTAACCTCTCAGGCCTAGCACAAAGGTGGCCTTTCTTTGTTTTCCTCCTTCTCTTCACTGGTTTCACGAGCTGGTGCCAGCTGAGTCGAGATGGCACGCGCTTTACACTTGAATGAAACACTCCCTGCCCTCGGTTCTGGGAGCTCCACTCTGCTGCCTCCATCTGCTGCTTCTGATAAATGCTCATATTCTAAATATATTACTATCAGCTCACTCCCAAAGTGGTTTGCCGGCTCTCCACGCAGCAAACAACCCCACTGGCACAGAGCCACTTCTTGGGTAGAAAGAATTTGGGCAGACAGAAGACATATCTCCCAGTGAGGAGAGATGAGAGAGAAGAGGGAGGAAATGGACTGGAGAAGCCAATAACGAAGACCTTGTCTGTGTCCTGCAGGTCTCCGGGGGGCCACGAGAATCAGCCTGTACAGCAGGCCCGGGCTCTCTATGCGGGGGTGAGGGTGGGAGTGAGCAGGTCTGAAGTGTAGTCATTCTGAGAACAGCAGAGGTGAAGTTGAAGACGACGCTTTGCTTTTTTTTTTTTCTGAAAATGAGTTGAACATTCTTAGCCTGGTCGTCTGACAACCCTCCATTATGAATAACCTCCAGGAAACTAAGATTCACAGGCATTTGCCTCCAGCCCTTTAACGCCTCCTCGGGCACATATACCATGTAAGCTGCTCTTCCAAGTCCCCCTGCTAGTTTCGGCTGCCAGTTGCCTCCCTTTCAATGTTTCGTCCTTCCAGCAACTGATCTCTAGCCAGCGTAATCACCAATTGCATTTGGGAAAGATGGAGTAACGCAGCGTGGAAGGTCTCCCTAAAGAGCACGTTCACAGCAGAAGCTACTAGGGTAGATGCTTATTCTCACACAGTTGTGGTATCATTGAACACTAGAGCTGGAAGGAGTGTTAGGAAACATCTAGTCCCATTCCTTTATCCTAAAGGCACCTTCAGGTTTCATGTTCCAAGGACTCCTGATACCCCTCCCCCACGGCCCCTTTCCCCCACCAAACCTCCTTGTCAGTTAGCCCACTTCAGTAGTGGCACTTACATTTCTCTAGTTGCTCAGGCTCAAAACCCTGGAGTCATCTGGCCTGGAGTCATCTGACCACACCCAACATCTGGCCCCAAGGCAATCCCGTGGGCTCCACCTTCCAAATAGAGCTGCTATCTTCCTCGCCACCTCTATTACTACAACCCTGGTCTCGGCCAACTTCGTCTCTCCAATGGACTCGGATTGTCTGAGCCCAAGGATCGGCTTCTGCCAAATCAGGCCTGCCATCTGCTTTTGTAAATAAGGTTTTTATAGGGACACAGCCGTATTCGTTGGTTTACCTGTGCTCCAACAGTAGTATCAGGGAGTTACAACAGAGATCTCGTGGCCTGCTGAAGACATTTACGGTCTCTGGCCAACCCCTGAAATAGCCTACTAAATTGAAAGTTGGATGATATCATTGCCCTGCTCGAAACCCTCTCGCTCAGACTCCAAGTCTTAGAGAGCCCGTGTGAAATGCCCCTGCCATGATCTTCTGACCTCGTCCCCCACTGCTCTGCCCTGTGCTCACTCTCCCTTGGCCACACTGTCTGCTCCCCTGCTCCTAGGCCTCTCTTCTTCCCGCAGCCTCCACTCTTCCTCAAATAAGCCAGGCGGCTCCTACTGCGGGACCTTGCACACTGTCCCCTCTGCCAGAAAGGATATCCGTGTTGACATTTGCCTGGCTTGCTCACTCTTTACTCACTCTTTATTCAAATGTCACCTTCTAGTGAGCCTCCTCGGACCACCTTTTTTAAAACGGCACTTCCTCCCCACCCCTCTGCACCACTTAATTTTTCCCCACCTCCATGTAACATACCCCATGTCCCTTATTTATTTTGCACGTTGTCTCTCCCCGCCTTCCCACTAAGATACAAGCTCTGTGAGGGCAGGGTTTTGTCTGGTTTGTTTTCCCAATACGCCCACAGTGCCCAGGTATGTATTAGGTGTTCAACAGCTGTTCTTGAATAAATAAATAAATCCTTAGAAGGAGTGATGCTACTGCAAATGTGAAATGTATCAGTGTCTCAGCCAGGGTTTCTATAAACATGCCTGCCTAGGAAAGATTCACCAGGGAGGTCAGGCAGAAATGACCTCTGCACTTGTCGGGGGCATTTTATTTCTCACTTGCCCACTTTCCTTTTTCCATCTTCTTTCCTACCACGTAACTAGAGGACTTCTGCTATTCCTTGAGTCTCTGGCTATAGTTCCTGTAGTATTTCAGATCTCACTCTTTTCTTTTCTGCCTATCATCATTAAAACATATCTTTCTGGCTTCTATTACCAAAAGACTCTGGCCTGTTCTCGTCTAAGCTTATAAACTCATTAAAGCCCAAATATTAATGAATAATAATGTCTCTACCTCCTAGAAAATAATTTGCATTTAAACAACTTTCAGTGCCTCAATCCAAAGAGGCCAGTGATGTGGGAATTCCCAGCAGGCAAAAGGCCTGGGCCAGCTGGGGTAGTCATGGAAAGGTCCCTCTAGCAAAATCAAATCAGAGCCCATAAGCAGCTGTCCACTTTGCCTCTATAGGATGAATCCAGTCATGTATATCCCCTTCAGATTATGTGTGCACACAGATACACAGGGTGTCAATTAGAGGCAGTGAGAATATCTTAACTTGCATGGAAATGAGCCTGTCACTAGTGATATATGTACACACTTACATATATTACTATCGATTCCTTCCCTTAGTGCTTTGATGGCTTTTCATCTAGCTTGCGGTCCCACTGGCACAAAGTCACTGCTTGGGGAGGAAAGGAAACTGGATAGGCCTAGTACTCAGCCTCCAAAGAGGCGAGACAGGGAAAGGAGATGACTATTGGAGCACAAATTACAAGCACACTCCATTGGTCTTCTGGGGCCATATTTATAATGCTCCAAAATACAGTGAAGGTTCAGAGAGAAGGTACAGGTTGAGAAATGCAATCTTTACACCAAAAAATAATACCACCAACAAATTTCTGGTTCCTAAGAATTTGTGCTATGCAAGGGAAGCAGTAGACATCCTTCGGCCATCTAGTATTCCGGAGACAATTAAGAGTCTTCTAAACAACTGAAGAAGAGGAATTCCTTTAGCAAATCTAACTGATTTGTCTGTCAAGAGCCCTCTTCCATCTCCAAAGGAAGGAGCATTCATACATACCCCATGGGCAAGAACGCTGTTTACTTAACCTTTTTAGGATAGAGCAGATTAATATGATCCCTCTACCTTAGTTTATCAGAACCGGCTCCAGGTGGTCTAGCCCATATGGCTGTCAAAAATGAACAAATAATTTTCTTTTGAATGATGTTGGAGTATGACTCGTTTTTTCCCCTACTCCACATACTGCTACTTAGGTGTCTCTGAATTTGTCATCTGGTGAAATGGGTATTGATCTGTCATTCCTCCAGGGAATCCCCGGTTTCGCTTACTTCCTTCTCTAGACAAAGAGACACAATTATGTGACCACATGGAAGATTTCAACCTTTTATCAAAATAGCATCTTTTTTTTTTAAGATTTTATTTATTTATTTGTCAGAAAGAGAGAGAGCACAAGCAGGCAGAGTGGCAGGCAGAGGCAGAGGGAGAAGCAGGCTTCCTGCTGAGCAAGGAGCCTGATGCAGGACTCTATCCCAGGACCCCGGGATCATGACCTGAGCCGAAGGCAGCTGCTTAACCAGCTGAGCCACCCAGGTGTCCCCAAAATGGCATCTTTTAAGTGGAAACGCACAAAAGATTAGCCCAGATTTCGGATGCTAAGTACTCTGATGGATAGACAAAAAGGCAGTTTGTAACCTACCATGAAACCAGTTTCTTAAACTACTTGTAAACCCACTATAGAACTAAGGTGATCCACAAGCCACTGTGAAGTACATGTTGCTTTTGATCAGAACGGAGGTAGGATATGCACTCTCTCGCTCTGTGATGTTAGAGAAACCCTGCTTCCATGTGAGATGCTTCTCTTGCAGCTGTTGGGTTATCTTCTGGGCACGGCCGCAGCCACGTACAAAGTGCCCCATGGCCCAGGAGAAGACTGGGGTTCCCAGGGATTCTCCACTATTCTATAGGTGAGTCTTTCCCACTAAATCCAAGGAGACAGAGCAGCTGATGGTAATGTTATCAAGATGGCTTACCTTCTAGGAGGACCTCCTGACTTCCAAGGTCAGGCCCCAAGCCAGTGACTCCCATTCTTTAGTATAAGACAGAATGGCTTGGAAGACTCCCTGAAACAATGATTGCTAGGTGCTACTCAAGAGTTTCTGGTTTAGTAGGTCTGGGACAGAGCCCAAGAACTTGCTTTTCTGACAAGTTCCCAGTGCCTACAACTGCTGCTGATCCAAACGCCACAGTTTGAGAACTATCCCTGTGAGAATGTTTCTTTCTTTCTTTTTTTTTTTTTAAGATTTTATTTATTTATTTCACAGAGGGAGAGAGATCACAAGGAGGCAGAGAGGCAGGCAGAGAGAGAGAGGGGGAAGCAGGCTCCTCGCTGAGCAGAGAGCCCGATGCCAGCCTCGATCCCAGGACCCTGAGGTCATGACCTGAGCCAAAGGCAGAGGCTTTAACCCACTGAGCCACCCAGGCACCCAAGAATAATGTTTCTATAACTTTCTCCTCTCCTCCTCCTGTTGTGGTTCATGGGGCCCGTGGTTGGGGAAGAGAGGGTAGAAGTCACAGCTGCAACAGCAGTACTTGGCACATGGGAGCCTTCAAGTCCAGGCTGCCATTCAAGACAGACAAATACGTGAGGTTACGGGCACATGGAATCAGGCAACCTTTCTCAGGATTCCAAATATGTACATCTGTCTTGTCTGGCAGTTTGATCCTAGTTTATCCATTCCACTTTTAAAGCCCATCTGATGATAGTTTGAGTCCGCTGGCCCACACCCATAGCAATTAGACCAGTATTAGAGAAGAGCAGATTGGCACATGTACCCAGAGAACTCATGTAGCATCAATAAGCAAACTTCACGAGGCACGGCGTCTTGAGTGATATTGCACAAGCGCCCATAGACAGGCAAGGGAGGGCATACGTAGAGAGCCCTGGTTTAGGTAGAGAACAAAGCTTTCTCAGCAGACATTCCTGGCTACTGCAGGTGGGGAACTCTTCTGAAACTAGAGATGAGACTACTAGCCTGAAATGCAGACAGCAACTCTGCAGCTAATTTCAAAGGACATTCACAGGCCCTAGTCTTTACTCCTCCCCCTCCTCCGGAAAACTTGCCCCTCTAAGGATACAAAAGACAGTCTTTGAAATCCATTTCTTTCTACACCTTGCCCATAGAGGAACAATAGTACGTAAAATGTTGCCAGTGGGGTTGGGACTAAGGAACAGGGAGGCTGCAGAGTGGTTTCGGTTAATGCCAGTATTTAACGGTGGTTTTGTATGTAAAAAAGGAAGTGGGGAGCTGCGTTAGCAGCTGAGAATATTTCTGAAGGGCTAGACTGTGTCATTAAATACTGTAGATGGTATCTGTCAGTAGACATGACACATTTATTTCTATTCTTGTTATGTATGCTTTGTAGGTCAGTTAGGGCTCTGCTTTGCCTCATCCTTACTCTAGGACCCAGGCTGAGGGGGCAGCCACTGTCTGGAGCATTGTCAAATACCCTAGTGGAGGGAAAGAAAGAATGGCAAATTACATTCTAGGTCTTATGCTTTGTCTGGGAATAACATACTTCACTGGCTACAATGGGTTGAACAGTATCCCCCCAAAAGTCACATCCATTCCTGGATCCTCAGACTGTGATCTTACTTTGAAAGAGGATCCTTGCAGATGTATTTGGCTAACTATTTGGAAATGATATCTCACTGGATTTACCATGGGCCCTGAATCAGATGCCTGGTATCCTTAGAGGAAGACAGAGAAGGCCATGGGAAGACGGATGCGAGAGCCTAGAATGTCCCAGGTTAAGCCAAGGAACTCCAAGGATTACCAGTGATGAGGGAGCAGAAGGCAAGCCGAGCGCAAAGCAACAAAGCTGACACCCCACACACCCCCTGTCCCTCAAGTGGGGTATGTGTGACATTCCTCAGGCACTCCTAGTTGCCCTAAAACTAAGGGAAGGGAAAAAAGAAACCAAATGCTTAACTGATGGAGATCACAGTCAGGCAGGAGATTAGTTTCCATCAGTTTACAAATACCTTAGTAATTTACAAGGCAAAAGCATTTTTACGAATAGCCGAACTTTCAGAAACCCATTGACTCAATTTCCTGGAGCCCTAACATCACCGTCCCCTCCATAATGATGTGGGAAACAAAGATTGAAAGGAAAGTAAATAAAATTAAATTTCTTTATAATCTGCACCCATTGACAAATAGTTGAAATAGGCAGAGAATATAATATTCCTCCAGGAGGCTTCCAACTGCTTAATATTAATGCCTTACTAGTGGGGGGGTGGGGGGGTGAACACTTTTGCTTGACAATAGCCAGGACTCCAGTATCCGGAGAGTCTTCTTTAGCATATGAAAGTCCTTTCAGACACCTCCCTTTGTCCGTACCTCCCCACAAC
>LNAC01000146.1:2269596-2384395 GCA_002007465.1 Ailurus styani
GTGGGGTGGCAGGAGCGCGCGTGCGCGCGGCCAGGCAGCCTGGGCGGCGGGTCCTGCTTGTGACGGACGGCGGCGTCCGGTCCTGCCCGTGACGGCGGTGGCGGCCGATCCTGCCTGTAACAGCTGCGGCGGCTGCTCCAGACACCTGCGGCGGCGCCGGCGGCGACCCCGCGGCGGCCGCGGAGATGTTGCCCCTGGTGGTGCTGCTGCTGGGCTCAGCGTGCTGCGGTGAGTGGCCCCGCTCTCCTGGCTCGGAGGCTCGTGTTTCGCCGCCCCCGAGGCGCCCCCGCGGGTGTGTGGGCTGCGCCCCGGCTGGCCCGGCGGCGCTCTGGAGAGGGTGGTCAGAGCGCCGGACGCGGGGCCCCGCTCGCTCCGGGTGCGATCGTAGGAGGGCCCGAGGGTAATCCTGCGCCCCCTTCCTTCCTTTCCCTCCTCCTCTTCCCCCAGCGTGAGAGCGGGGTTTATCTCCTTCCCCCGTACTCCACCTCCAGATGCACACGGAGCAAGGTTCTGAGCCGTGCATCTCTCGAGAAAATTAACTGTAGAGAGAAAGGGCGCGATCAGAGGCGAGGGGTGGCAACTGTTAGGGGCCCCCCTCTTTTGCACCCCTCTTCATCCTCGGAGCTCAAACGCATTTGGGGATGAAGGAGGGAGAGTGGGAGGGCCCGGGCCTCTTGGGATAGAAGTGCGCATTTTGGAGAAGTCTGCAAGACGGAATTTCTCCTGTTTGCCCTCCCACATGAAAAGAGAGTTAAAGAAACATAAAGGAACAATTAAGTTGCATTTTCAACCCAGCATTTAATCAGAAGAATCTTCTGACCCCCGTTTTTTAAAACCCTAGAAACAAGCTACCTGGAAACACTACTACCCCCACGCTCTGTCAGCCACTTTAATATAGTCCAAATTGTACGTTCAAGTTTTTCCACTTTATTTGGGTGAACCGTTTTAATAGTAATCCAGATTTCGCTTGAAATAGGAAGACCATAACGTCCAGTCAAAATGTATTTGCAACAGAGTGGGATTTGGTGTCTTTCAATGCCAAAGGCGGTTGGCCCCCCAGGCTTTTGGAATCCATTATGCTTCCCCCCCACCCAAGTATGCTTCGTCTGTAAAAAGTGAGGAATAGGAATTTTCGTGGTTCTGCAGCGCTTGTCACACTTTACATCTGTACAATCTTATGTGAACTTTTTGCAAGATTCAGTATTAGATTTGAGTAGCAGATGCAATTGTTATATTTAATTCTAGAATGCTAAATTAATTAGATTTTAAACTGATTATTAGTCTCACTGTGCCATTTATAAACGCTTGTGATTTCAAGCCATTTCCATTATGCCCTTAAATCCTTGCTTACCACTTTCTCCAATCTCTGAAACATCCTGGGTTGTTGGAGCCGTTATCTTTATTATCTAAAGAGTTGATCATTGGATAAGGTAGTATTTCTTGTCATCATCATTAATGGCTTGTTGCCATTACTATTACTATAGCGAAAATACTGCTTTCAGAAACCTGTTGTATGATCAGAAAGCCTTCATATGGAACCAAATTACAAATTTGTAATAAAATATCACTAATTTAGACTGTTGGCATCAAAGCTAGTCTGAAGAATAAAAAATGTAAAATCATATACTATATTAAAAAACAGTGGTCCTGTTTTCTAAGTAGATAGGAAAGAACTGCTATAGTGGTACTTTGGGGATAGGATTTCTGCTAGGCCTTACTTAATAATAGTTAAGTCACATATAATTAGCACTCATTTACATGCAGTATTAACATGTTCAGTTCTCTACAGAGTCACAGAATTCACAATTTATAGTATTTTATTGTACTTAATAATAATCTGAAAAACAAAATAGAAGCATTATACATTTGAGTTCTGTGAAGTGTTGACTATAAAACAAAGTGATAGCCTTTATCATGAGATATAGTGGATTTTGTGTGTTTAATATGTAGTTTTAAAAAAGACAGGTATGAAAATACGATAACAGTCTTTAGAACACAAGTCATTATCAACCAGGATATTTGAGAGACTGAATTTAGAATTCAAAATGAGTAAAACAGTCACAGATTTGTGTTTATTTGTACTGAAGTTTGATCTTCTTTCAGTTTCATTTATAGATGACTGATAATCAAAGGCATTTTTTGGAAGCCACTCAGTTTCAGTTGCCCTTTGTGGTAAAGGAAGTTACCTGAAATGCTCCCTCCGTCTACTTACAGGCAAACTGCAACCCCCCCTATTGGTTTATAAGATGCAGAATGAATTACTACGTTCCTTTCCTCTCCCATCCCCTATAAGTCCAATTATACTTTGTTTAAAAGCACATCAGTAGTTTCGGTAGTTTTTAGTAACTGGCAAATAAAACTTGACTTAGATAATAACGGTGACGTGGACTGTCTTTTCAGTGGTTGAAGAATTTTTCTTTGTATTCTAAATGAGCTTTTAAAATCAAGGGTACACATGATTAGAAAACAGTTTTATTTTCTAAGCCTGGTAGTGATTTGTCTTGCTTAAACGAAAATGTTTTCTTTTCTCTTAAAGAATATATTACTTTTAAACACAAGTTGCCATTTTAAGGAATTAAATGCCTATTTAAAAGTATTTATTTATGGGGCTACCCCAGCAGTCTAGAGGCAGTGTGTTAAAGCATTACACTAAATGCCTACCATTAGGACACTTGCTCATGCTGTCATCTATATTTTGGCAGATGTTTTATCTTTGCCACCGAGTTGTTAATGGAGATTTGAAAGGCCAGGTTCTAAAGAAGAAAGATAGATGTTTTTCCTAAGTTTGATAAATATTCTAAGTCCACAGTAATCACTCTTATTATTAAAGCCAGTTTGCATTTCCTAATGTTCATCCACCTATAGCCAAATAAGCATTTCTTTTAATACTTTAATGTTCCTTTTTGTGATAGTTTTCATATAAACATTTTAGCATCTTTTAGGTTTTTGCTGTTAGCTTTTGTATAAAAAAGATAAAAATCTCTATTTTGATATCTCGTGTCTCAGCCTAATGCACTCTTTCTTGCATTGTCATAAAGCAACTTTTACATTGTGTCCTAGTGCAGATAGTTCTTCCATGATAAAAGAACAAGAATAATAGTGTAGGATCAATGTTGTTGAACTCATTGTAGTACTAAAGTAAAAAAATACAGAGCACCCAAGAAATTTGATCCTGATATACCTAGACTGAGGCAATAGAACCTGGATTCTTCTCCTTCGTAGTTACATAGAGTTGAAACAGAAATTATAATATACCCTCCTCTATTGTATTTGTTATCTATGGGACAGTTAGATAAGACTCTGAATCTGATCAATCCCAGGTTTTGAGATACAAATTAAGAGAATAAATGTGCATATTTGAATACATGCCATGCTGACGTGGTAAAGGCAAGGCAAGCCATTTGGCAAGTGCAGGGTCTGTCAAAACTGCTTTTTCCGTTGCAAACTAATATAAGCCCATGCTATGTTCTAAGCACTTTGCAAGGCCCTCTTGGGTATAACAGATAAATTTCAGACCGTAGGCCTCTCAGTAACTTAAAATGTAGTTTACAAAAAGTAGGGATTTTTGTTTGTTTGCTTTTATCTCTTGGTGACATCTAATATATTTTAAATGCTTGGTAAGCCCATAATTCTGGATGTTACTGACTTGAAACTGCTCTCTCCCCTGTAATTGTAGGTTTATCACTTCTGTTCTTATAAGGCCACTTTAAATCTAGTGGGGAATTACTTTGAGTCAGAACTAAACACCTGGGCGCCTGGGTGGCTCAGTGGGTTAAAGCCTCTGCTTTCAGCTCAGGTCATGATCTCAGGGTCCTGGGATCGAGGCCCATATCGGGCTCTCTGCTCGGCAGGGAGCCTGCTTCCTCCTCTCTCTCTGCCTCTCTGCCTGCTTGTGATCTCTCTCTCTCTGTGTCAAATAAAGAAATAAAATCTTTAACTAAACACCTTGTGGACATGCCTGCTTTACCCTAGACCTTATTTGGTCTCTGTTGAGGAGAGATCTGTGTGAATCTCCCTTTTTGACCCTAATTGTAACCCAATTCAGTTTGAGACTAGTTATTCATAACTGGGGCTTAATCTGATGGCAAAAACTGGTAGGATTCACTTTCAATAGGTATCTTTGTTCATGAGCTTTGCTTCATTTACCTCAGTGAATGTTGGGCTTCTTCCCCATTCCTGAACATCCATTTCAAGCAGCTAATTAACTTCCTACTCCACTGCAAAAAATAGTGATGTGTGGTGTGGACTCTCTCAGCTTCCCTCCCACCATTACTAAACTTATCTACAATATCTTAAGCAACCATCTCATTCTCTTTCCTCCCTCAGTTTCAGAGGTTTACCTATTCACCTTTCTAAGGAAAGGTTCACCTGTCTACAGCTCTTTCATTTTCACCATTTTGGAGACCTGCCCAACTCAGCTTAATTCTTCAGTCTTTCATCTTAGATCTTTCCCTCTCCATTGGTTCCTTCACTTTAGCTTACACGCATGCTCAAGTTTTACCCCATATTACAAAACAAACTAGAAGAACCATAAAACCTTACCCTGGTTCCTGTCTCTTCACTTTTCCTGCTGCCTTCTCCTCTGCTTTCTTACATTGCAAAATTTATTGAAAGAGAATGCCTCTTCATTCTTCCCTCCCATTCCCTTCCCAAAAGCAATCTGACTTTTGATCCCATTGGTCTGTTGGCATTGTTGTAGATAAAAAAGCTAATGATGTAGTTTTCAGTCTAGAGGCTGTTTTTACTCATACTATTTAACATTTATTTTGTCCACATGAAGATCCTGCTTTGATGTCCACAGTGGTATTTTTTGCTGTTCTCACTTCTTTTTCTTACTTCCTTGGTTTATTCCTCTTTAACGGTTTTTCCATAAATTTTGGTGTTCCCCAACATTTTATCTCTGGTTCCTGCTCTGTTTGCTTTGCAGGGACTCTCTGGGCAGTCTTGTTTATGCTCACAATTTCACCTACCAGCTATGATCTTGGTGATTCTCAAGTCTTCATAGCTCTGACCTTTCTTCTTAAATCCAGATCCATATAACCTGGGGTCTACTGGACGTCCTTGTTTCATTGTACCACAGGTACTTTAATACTCAGCCTATTAAATATTGAAAGATTATTCCCCTGTAGATCTCCAAAATCTCTTCTCTATAAAATTCACAGTCTAATCAGTTACACATATTTTTAGTAAACAACATTAATTCGTTCCTCTTCTCCCTTATTTCCCACATCCAACTTATGTTGATATTCTTTGTTTTTTACTGTGATGTTTTGGCCTTTTCTCCAGGTGTCAATTACCTGGACTATTGCAGTGATCTCTTGATAGGTCTCCCTTTCCCATCTCCCTTCCTGCTCTTAATTCACCCTTTATGCTGCTGTATTTTTTTTTTTTTAAATGCAAGTAAATCCATGTGTCTTCCTGTTGTTTATATTATCAAGTCCCAGTTCCTCAGAATGGCATTCAGGGAAACCTTTACACTATTTCTTAACCATCCCTTTTTCCTAGAATTTACTTGAAGAGTCTTCTGCCTCCAATTATTCACTTTTCCGCATTCCTCTGCACATGTTATGTACTCTGCCTAGAAAAAGCCTTTCCTTTTCTATATAATTCCTATCATCCTTCAAGACCTAGTTTAAACATCATCCTCTAGGAAGATCATTCTTAAACACATTCATGTAATTTTTAAGAAACGTTTTCCACGCAATCTGCAACTGACTTGAGCAAGATTTTCCATTAAAATATGTAGCTTCTCCACTCTATAATCAGGTCTGTTGAAGTGAGAAGTAGTGGAGGATTTTTTTGGTATTTGGCAGAAGAGTGAATCCTCTCTGATACAATTCTCCTTTCTTGGTATTCATACTTTAAATGTTTTACATTTATAAGGAATGTACTGGTTTGTACTTGCTGGACTCTGGATCCATAGGATACCAAGTGAAGACATTGTCCTTGTTTCTCTACCTTTTGAGCCTAATGGTGAGATCAGTTAAGTAAAACAGTAATTTCAAGATTCAGTAGTAAGTGCAGTGACAACACTTGAACAGGGGACAATGGGAGCAATAAGAGGGAATGGATACGATTGAGCAGTGGTAGGAAAGAAGAACAGGATTGACCATCTCCCTTGGGTTCTAGCAGGAAGAACCAAAGTTAGCAAACTGTAGCTGCCATTTATTGAACATTTCCTATGTATATGAAAGCACTGCAATAAGAACTTAATATTTATTATCTCATGAAGTTTTAGCAGAGTCTCTATGAGGTATACACTACCTCAGTTCACGTTTTGTGGATGAGGAAACTGAGCAACAGAGGTTAAATAACTTGCTACAGGTTATACAAGGAGAAAGTACAAGTCTTGAGCCAAGGCCTGACTCCACAGTGTGTGCTCTTACCTGGACACTGGATGAAGAAGTGTTTGCCAGCATGTCCAAAGGCATGGATGGGGATGAAGGGCATTTGCATATTCTGGAACTGCAGGAGGTCATTATGATTGGAGCTTAGTTTGGAAATGAGGGAGTACCCGATCTGGGGCTGGACAGGATCTTGAAGGACCTAGTTTGTATTCCATTCTAATGCACTTAGAATTTAGCTTGAGACGGGGAGGGGGGTGTTGTTAAAGTATATTAGGCAGAAGAGTTCACATTTGCATTTAGAACAGTTATTTTGAGAACTGTGGAAAATACATCGGGACTGAGATGGGAAAACATTGAGGCTGGAGGTAGGGAGCTAGTTAAGAGGTTATGGCAATATCTCAAAAGAGAGATGATAAATGTCTAATACATACAACAGACATTGGGTCAAGGAACCATTAAATAGGTTGAGCCTACTAAGAATTCTTTATAGCTAAGGAGAGGGAGGAATGTCGCATGATTCTTATTAGGTCCAGGTCTGGTTGACTGATAGATAATAGAAAATACTTTGGATGGTGAGGATTTGGGAGGAGGCTAGGAAGCGGGTAAATAGGTTTTTGAAATGTTGACTTTGAATTAACTGTAGTACATTCAGGTGGAAATACAGAGCAGACAGTTGGCGTTCCAGGTCTGCAGTTAAGGAGAAAGTGGGGCCTGGTTAAACAAAAAGTATGTAGGTAGTTATAACTGTGGAGTAAGAGAGAATGCTGGGCTCCAGGGGGTTGGGAGGAGGCCAGTGCTGGATATGAAGTTTTGAGGAACACTAATATTTATTGTAAGTCAAGGAATAGATTTCAGTAAAGAAAGAAAACTGTAATGGGGTGAACAAAGCAGTAAGAGGAAATTCAGAATCAAGAGTTACCACAGAGGCCAAGAGATAAGAGCAAGAAAGGAGCTGCCTACTGGCTCAGGAACTATAGAGTTGTCAAGATAGAGACCAAACTGTGCACATTCCGTTTTTCACAAGGGATTATTGGGGGCTTTGGCAGGAACTGTTACAGTGAGGAAGAGGTAGAGGCCAGGTGGCAGAGACTTAAGTGAATAGGAGGTGAAGAAATGCATTTAGATTATTTTAGGATGCTAGGGAAGAGAGAGACAAGTACGAATAATTTTTAAAAAGTTGGTTAATATTTAAGCATTTTCTATATGTTAAAAAAACACCTGTGGATGGCATGGGGGAAGTAGGGAGCTAATAATCAACTAGGAAAAGTCCTTGGGGTGACTAGTGGGTGTGGAGGCAGAAATGAAAACTAACGGGCGAAGGGATACAACTGTGAAGAGGAGGAAGGTGAGGGGGTGTGGTTGCAGGTAAATTTATAGGTAGGAAGTATTGGAAGCTTCTGGCTTCTCATCTAAAGGGCTCAAGAAATATGGCTTCTTTGGAGAGTACAGGATAAGCTTTTGCAAAAGGGGAATGATTTAAGGGTTACAAAAAAGAGAGAGAGGTTTTGCATGGAACATGTAAAAAGATAAATGATCAAGGAGCAGATGGGCAGGAGCTATGACAGTCTTCTGTTGTTCCCCTAGTAGCAATGCAAATTTTCTTAGAAATCTGTAAGACTGATTAGTCTCCTGCTCATCTATAGCACTTTGTTCATACCGAAGGATAGCACTTATGACCTCCTGTTACAAAAAGTATGTATCACAGTTCCAAACGAGAATTGAAAGCTTCCAAAAGATAATTCCCTGTTTTTTCCATCACTGTGTCCCCTCATCCTATCACAATGTTTCAGGTCAGGTAATTCTCAATAAATGTTTTTTGCATTTGTACATTTCAGAGCTAGACTTGTGTGCTGTGACTACCATGTATTGAGCCTTCTCTGTAACATATAATAGCTGTTTTCAGGATGTGGTGGGAGATGGTTTCAGTTGGTGGTCCGTATTTACAGAGATTGTGAAGTCCAGTATTTTTGTCAGTTTATATAAAATAATTTCCCCATTTCATTTGTTAATTTATCTGTAGCTCTTGCATCACTGATGATTAGTTATATTTATCTATTCCTATCTGATTTAGGCTGCTATAGGCATATCTTGATTATTCAGAGTTTCCTTATTCATGTTAATTATCTATGTGCTTTTATTTGCTCTCTGTATTTTAAATCTTTTTTTCACTTTGATGTTTCATCAGAAAGCAGTAGGCAAAAGAGAGAAAACCCAAATCAGATAATTTTACTATTTAATAGTGTGTGTGTGTGTATATGTATACAGAATAATACACACACACACACACACACACATATATATATGCACATATATATATATAAATGTTTATAGAGGATGAAGCTGTCGTTAACAGCTGGTGGAGTGACATTTTTGGACTACACTTATTAATTAGTGCAAGGGTTATTCACGTTATGGCTTATCTAGGTCAAATTTACTTTGAATTTTATTGATACCATTTATTCTACTTAAATTGCTTCAGCTATAAGATTGTTCTATTGCAACAAAAAAAATGCAGTGCAATTAGTGCTTTCTGTATTCTTTAGAAAATTCATTCACTAAACGTAGGATGAAATTCTGGTTTTCACCAACCACTTCTTACTTAGAGCCTTCTAAAAAAGTTTGCTAGGATAACTGAGCTCTTCACTTGTATATCTTTTATTAAAGGGTAATTTTTAGAAATAATTTTTTAAATCTTGACTCAAATACATAATGATCATGTATCAAGGTTTTATTTCACATGTTAATTAACAAGTAAACCAGCAAGATGGTAAAACCATCTCAATTTTAAAAGAAATTGAGAGAACAGACACATTTATAGGCAATCAGGATGGTGAAATGAATTTTCAAGTAGATATGATATTATCCTCAGGGCAATAAATCGTGATTTTTTGAAATCTCTTCTTCCACCAGAGGGAAGTGAATTGCAGAACAGAGTTTATTTGTATCTCTATGGACATGAATCATTTGCATTGCCATCAGTTTTACCAAAATTATAAAATAGCTCAGACAGATTCACACAGTGAAAGGGATAGACCCCTACAGAATGAGATATTCCCAAGGAATTTGTCACACAATACCCAGCACTCCATTGAAAGGACACTCAAGTTATCTTTTTGTCCATTTCAAAACCTTTCACTGTATTTTCTAACACTTTCCTTTCTTTCTGATTCCAATATTGTACTTTTTTTCTCTCCTTTTTTAAAAAAAGATTTATTCATGGGGCATCTGGGTGGCTCAGTTGGTTAAGTGTCTGCCTTTGGCTCAGGTCATGATCCCAGGGTCCTGGGATGGAGCCCTGTGCCTGGCTCCCTGCTCAGTGGGGAGCATGCTTTACTCTCTTGCTCTTCCTCTGCTGCTGCTCATGTGCGGTCTCTTTCTCTCTCTTTCACTCACTCTCTCAAATAAATAAATAAAATCTAAAAAAAAAAAGAAATTTATTTATTTAAGAGAGAGGTGGGGGGCAGAAGGAGAGAGAGAATCTCAAACAGACTCCCCGCTCAGTGTGGAACCCGCTGTGGTGCTCAATCCCACAACTCTGAGCTCATGACCTGAGCCAAAACCAAGAGTTAGACGCTCAACTGACTGAGCCACCCAGGCACACTGAGTTCTCTCCTTTTCATACACTGTAATTCCTTCCCTCTCCACGCCCAGTGCTTCTTTCTCAGGGAAGACAATTCACAAGCCCAAGGCTTCGAAGAAATAAAAGTTTGGACCTGCCAATCAGAGCAGGTCCAGATCATTACATTAAAATGCTGTATCACCTAACCTTTATAGTATTGCCCCTCATGTTTATAGCATGGTATTGTTAGAGAGCACTTGCCCAGGTATTTTCTCTTTTGATGCTTACCACAATTCTGTGAAGTAGCCCAGCATTCGTTTTTGATCCTCTTACAGAGAGTAAACCAGGGCAGAGAAAAGTTAAAAGAACTGCTGAATTTGTACTCAGGCTTTCTGAACATTGTCCACTTCATATTCCACTCTTCATCCTAGCATTCAACTCACTGGGCAGTTACTGAATAATAATTATGTTCCTAGGATAGTATCTGATGCTCCTGATTTTTATTACCATTTTATAAATGTAGAAAGAAGAAATCTTAAGGATGAACTATGGAAGTTGATATTTTATTTCCATTTGTTAGTGCTTTGTTTTTTGAGGGATGAGCCAGCTAACTACTTAGGTAAAAGTTGATAAATGGCTGACCAGTATGGAAGATAGCTCTAATTCCTCCATATTCTCGCACATGTTAGATGAAAGGTAAGTGATTACATATCCTTTTCCAATCCCTCTTTTGTAAGGCAATGAAAGTTTATTCTCTAGAGAAGAATTGATAGAATATAGTAGTCTACCTTATCTGTAGGGGATATATTCCAAGACCACCAGTGGATACCTGAAGCCACAGATAGTACCAATCCTACATATACTATTTTTTTTCTGTATGTATCTATGATTAAATTTAATTTATCAATTAGGTACAGTAAGAGATTAACAATAATAATAAAATAGAACAGTTATAACAATGTGCTATAATTTATGTGAATGTGGTCTCTTGCTCTCTCTTTCAAAATATCTTATTGTACTATACTTACCCTTCTTCTTTTGATGATGTGAGATGATAAAATGGCTACTGATGAGATGATGAATGTAGGCAATATGATGTGACCTAGAGTTAGGTTCCATGTGTCAGAAGGAAGATAATCTGCTTCTAGACCGTGGTTGACCACTGGTAACAGAAACCAAAGAAAGCATAGCCATGGATAAGAGAGAACTAGTATATACTCTATTTATTAGCAGTATCAGCTCTTGATATTAACTTGTTTCTTAGCTTTTTTTGAGTGGTTAATGGTTCCTAGGAGGAAAGAATATCTGTAATATATATTTGGAAATTGTTTTCCATAGTTCCAGTGAAATATAGGGGTAGGAAGATGCCTTTCTGTTGTATATAATACTTTCTAATACTTACATACAAAATGACTATTGCTGTCTGTATTTTGCAATGGGAAAATAGCCACAGAGAATGTTTTTCTCCTTAGCATTCTAAGACTTTCCATCCTCTTGGAGAGATGTGATGTGATTCATCTGGCTTACTTTTTTGTATTAAAGTATAGTAGACCCCATCATCTTTTTTTGGAAATGCAACATAAAGATAGAGATAAACTTCCTATCAGTTTAGCAAGTTCTATTTGGAGGAAGTCTATACTGAATATAATATTTGGTTTGATTTTCTGTTAAAAATTTTTCCATGGTTAGGACAGTATTTTTCTACATATATCAGTAGGCAGTAATGATTACTTCAAAGCTTCCAAAGCTAGATACTACACCTACATGTTCCAACAGGATTGTGGAATTTATTCCCAAGATGTATGGTAATATATACTTTGTATTACTGAGATTGGGTAAGGAAAAGTTACAATGTTGTCTACCAGCTGTGCACATTAATATTAAAATAATTTGGGTTTTTTTTCACCTTGCCTGTCTTCTCTGTAGTTGCACTGTTTGCTTAAATGAACAAGTGAAACATTGCTCTTTATCTTAAAGATTTGTAACAACTTGAAGTATAGAATTCTATAATGAAATGAAACAATTTTCTTTTTCTTTTTCAGGTTCAGCTCAGCTAATATTTAACATAACCAAATCTGTAGAATACACTGCTTGCAATGAAAGTGTTATCATCCCATGCTTTGTTAATAATGTGGAGGCAACAAACATTAATGAAATGTATGTAAAGTGGAAATTAAAAGGAAAAGACATTTTCACCTTTAATGGAGCTCTACAAAAGACCACTCACGGCGATAAGTTTAAGAGTACAAAAATCGTACCACAAAAATTACTAACTGGCATTGCGTCTTTGGAGATGGATAAGGAAGAAGCTGTTGTAGGAAACTACACTTGTGAAGTAACCGAATTAAGCAGAGAAGGTGAAACCATCATAGAACTAAAATACCGAATTGGTAAGAATTCTCTAAAAGCTTCCTGTTTATTTGTCCTGTAGTATCCTGATCCTGTTAGAAAGGGGGCAAAATGGGCCTAGATACTCCTTTGAATCAAAAAACAGGCTATTAATAATAAATGTTGTTAAGATCATGAGTTTTATATTATTTGCTTTTCTACTTTTCAGAGTAAAACTCTTCGGTGTTGGTTAATTTATATATTGTGTGGTTCTCAAACTTTTGGTCCAAAGACTGTTCTGTTGGGGTGAGCAGTCCTGAGGTCATCTACTCTGCATTTCTGTTTGCTGCCATCAAAAGTACTTTCTTGCATGTGCTTAATTTTCTAGTCTTTTTCCAATTATTTGGCCTTTTTTTTTTTAACCTTACACTTTGATCAAGGGTTGACAGTCCCAGCCATGTTCCCTTTGCAGAGAATAGATTAGGAGAAACAGGAGATTAAAAAATCAAGTTATCATGGATGAGTCCTTGAGGTTTCCTATGCTTGGTTTTCCTTTGGTATTTTTTTCACTGGCCAAGATTTAGAAGAACTAGAGATCCAATCCAGTGTATTTGAATTCAGTCTTGATTATAGCTCCATGATTTTGCTCTTTCTTCACAAATGTGGCTTGGTGAGTTGTATAAAGCAGTAGTTAGCTGAAGTAAACAGCCTGCTTTCTTTTCTGTTCTTTCCCATGCCAGCTGATTTCTTCAACTACATACAAGTGCATTATGACTTTCTGTTTTGAAATACCTGTTTAAAATCACTAGACATATTACTGATTTTAGGATTAGAGCATACTTTGAGAACCTCTGCTTTAGATGGGACAGAATAATTCAGTTGGATCAACTCTTTGCCTTCTATTCTTCTAGTGTTCGTGGTTATAAAATGTCTGTTACCAGATTGAGAGTGGGCTGTTTAGTTTGATGGAATATTTTGACATGGTTTAGGATTAGGAATCAGAAAATCTGAATTCTGTCCCTTATTCTGCAACTTAATTATTTGCCTATATGATCTTGAGAAGTTTCTTCTCTGGTTCCAAGTTACCTTATTTCTGGGATGGGGATGAAAATAGATCCCTGCTTTTTTATGTGTCCTACAGTGTAGTGAGCATCAACTGAGATCTCTTGCGTGTAAGTTCTGTGTCAGCCATGGTGCGTTGCAAATATTGGTTGTGTTCCTAGGATGTTTATTTTATGAAGTAAGATAACAAGTTGTTGAAGGTGGCCTGGGGTATTGTGAGAGGGATTTCTGTACAGTGAGGAATGGGTAGGAGGTAGCTTAGAGCAGGTTGGCAGAATTTGGAAGGCGTTTCTTTTTTTTCTTTTCTTTTTTTTTTTAAAGGTTTTCTTTATTTATTTGACACAGAGAGGGAGAGAGATCACAAGTAGGCAAGTAGGTGGAGAGATAGGCAGAGAGAGAGGTGGAAGCAGGCTCCCTGCTGAGCAGAGAGCCTGATGCAGGGCTTGATCCCAGGACCCTGAGATCATGACCTGAGCTGAAGGCAGAGGCTTTAACCCACTGAGCCACCCAGGCACCCCTTGGAAGGCGTTTCTGCTAGAAAATTCTGCATCGTAACTTTTGTTTGATATTTGTTTGGACTAAGGAGCTTTTTTTAAAAAATGTAAACCTTTCAGCAGGGTCTAATCATTCAAACTCAGTGACTGGAATTATATAATCTAATACCTACCTGAAATTTTTCTGAAGGAATGTATACTTTTGTGGAAATGGAAAATTAAGACCAGGGAGAAGCAGTAATTTTGGAGTGGAGTGTCAGTCACTGAAAGGCAAACAGTTAAACTCTCGATATGAAATTTTTAAAGTCTTGATACTGGAATGAAGATGGATGGGGAAGAAATACCAATATCTGAGATAAAGACAAAGTTTATAATTTTATAAGTATGATTATTTTATCTTTTTTTGTTTTCAAAGTACCCTGTGAAAAAATGAGTTGTACTTACCTTTCGGGCCATTAAAAAGAGAAGGTATTGTTTTGTTGCAGGGAATGTAGAAAACTACCAGAGGTCTCAGACATTTGACTTTGCACTCAGTTTTATTTTTTGGAGTAATTAAAGGTTCGTAGGAAACTGCAAAGATAGAACAGAAAGGTGCTGTCTACTCTTTGCCCAGGTTCCCCCATTGATTACTGTAGTAAAATATCAAAACCAGTGGGTTCACAGTGGTACAATGTGTATATGTTTCTTTGTTATTTTATCGCATGTGTGTATTTAAATAACCATCACAACAATCAAGATACAGAACTACTGCATTGACACAAAGATCTCCCTCATGCAGCCTCTTTATAGTCACCTCCCTGCCCCCCTCCCCCGACTACCCCCAGCCTGGCAAGCATTAATGTGGTCTCTGTGGCTGTGATTTTGTCATTGTAACAATGTTGTGTAAGTGGAATCACATAGTATTTTGAGATTGGCTTTTTTCAGTCAGCACGGTGCCCTTGAGAACTATACAAGTTGTATCAGTAGTTCATTCTCTCTCTCTCTCTCTCTCTCTGTCCCTCTCTGTCTCTCTCTCTGTCTCTCTCTCTCTTTTGGCTAAGTAGTAGTATTCCATGGTATGGATATATCATAGCTTGTTTAACCATTCACCTGTTGTAGGACATTTTGGTTGTTTCCAGCTTTTGGCTATTACAAATGAAGCTACTGTGAGCAATCGTGTACAGGTTTCTTTGTGGACATAGTCTTCTTCATTTCTCTGGATAAATGCCCAGAAGTACGATTACTGGGTTATATGTAAGTATACGCTTAGTTTTTAAAGAAACTGCCAACTGTTTTCCAGAATGATTTTTTTCATTTTTTCTTATCAGCAGCATATGAGCAATCTATTTTCCCCACATCCTTGCCAGCATCTGGTGGTGTCTCTGTTTTGTACCCATTTTTGACTAGAGAAAGAAAGAAACCTCCTCTGCTCAAAAATGTTAATTTGGGGCAGGACTCTTACTGTGGAATACAAAGTTACTGTAGTAGAGACACTTACCCATCATGTGGACTTTGGGGATTTAGGCAGTAGAAACCATTTATACTATGTTGTGCTTTTTTTTTGCAAATGTAAGCATAAAGGAGGAATGGAAAGTACTTTATAGAGAATTCTACTTAGTGGAATGGGGAGTAATGGTGACCATTGTGCTCTTTTTTTTTGAGCACTAGGACTGAATATGTGGAAGCACTATATATGAATTAGAGTTTTATATACCTCTGGTGTCTGTGTTGTGTATAGTATCATATCATGGAAGGAGCACAGGACTTAATTTAGAAAGCTTTTTCTATACTTCACCATTTTCTAGTTTAAGAAAACTTGAGAAACCCAACCTATGTGGTCCTCAGTTTTATCTGTAAAATGGGGATACCAACCTCGTGACAGAATTGTTTGACATGTGTATAAGTTAGTATCTCTCTTAAAAAGATTGAGTACCTACCATGTGCCAGGCGCTGTGCTAGACACTATGGATTCAGCGGTGACTAAGACATGAATCCCTACTTTCAAGGAAATGAAAGCAGTATAAATAAGAATAGTAAAATAACTTAGCGTTTATTTGAGCACATACTAGATAATTCATGTATGTTGTATCCTATGATCTCAAGAACTCTAGGAGATAGACATAGGTCTTACCATTTAACAGATGAGAAAACGGGTGAGATTTAAAGTACTTGTTAAAGATTTGAGTCACAGCCAGGATTTTAACCTAGATCCGTCTGTCTCCAAAACCCAGGATTTTTACCATCATGCTGTGTGGTTTCTTTGAAAACACCTTGAAAGTAACCAAATAGTAAATCTAAATAATAGTTAAAAATTTTGTTATTAATATCTACCTTGATATTATTAATAATACAAACATTTGGAGGTTTAAAATTTTACGTTTCTCCAAGTAAGTTATTAAGGTTTTTGTTTTTTTTAAAAAAAGGTTAGTTCAAATTCAGTAGAGTTGCCATTTCCATTATTGTCAACATGATGAACATTATGCTTATGATGTTGGCATGAGGGCATTGCAAGATCCTTGCAATAGTTCTCTAGTGCTGTGTAACAAATAACAACTGTAATGGCTTAAAATAGCAACCATTTATTAGCTCACAGTTTTATAGGCCACAGTTCTGGTCATGGTGTAACTAGGTTCTCCACACGAGGTCTTACAAGGCTAAAATCAAGGTGTCAGCTAGCTGTGTTCTCATATGGAGTTCAGGGTCTGTTCCAAGCTTACATGATTGTGGTAGAATTCAGTTCCTTGTGCCTGTAGGACGGAGCTCCCTGTTCCACTAGGCACAGAGTCCACTAGGGCCTTCTTTCAGCTCCCAGAGGTTGCTTCATTCCTTGCCACATGGCCTCTTCCATATGTAAAGCCAGCAAAGAAGAGCCTTCCTCTGGTAGAATCCCTCTCACGTATTGAATTCATTTCCAGGAAGAACACAGACCTTGTTAAGGGCTCATTTGATTGCACCAACCTCCTCTCTCCCAAAGGCGGTTGCTCTTTTGTGAAGCCAACAGCTTGGACACCTTAATCACATCATTAAAATCCCTTTTGACATATGAAACAACATAATCATGGGGATGAAAGCCATCATATTCACTGGTCCATCCCTTCTTCAAGGGGGAGGGACTTACAAAAGGCTGATTGCAGGGAGCAGGGAGTTGGGGAACCACCTTAGAATTCTGGGCTATGTAAGTAGCCTAACCAAGTTGACAAGTCAGAAAAGTCATCACAGTCCTGAAACATCATGTAAAAATTTGGGTTGAATTTTAGTGTTGTAAATTTTACTGTGATATTCTTTTCTGGAAAATGTGTTTGTGAAGGTTTACCATATATATATTTGAAGGAAAGGCCCACTTATATTGACTAAAGTGATCTTTTCACTTTTTCCAGTTATGCCGTTTTGTACACAGTGATAAAAGAAATGAAGTGCTGGGTTTTTTATAACACCTAGGCTGGGAAGAAGAATTTAAACACTCATTCATAGACCATACCCTCTTAATATCATTTCTTTGCTTTTCCACTAATGACTTCATCTTCCTGAGAGTCTCACTACCTGAACAGGAATTGGGGAGGAGTAATGGGCAGAGTTGTCAGCCATAGCTTGAATGGAATAACATTGCCTTGGTTTATCTTTCTTAATTCTAAAGTGGAAAAATACCTGATATTGTTCTTAGTCCATTTTCTTTTGTTGTTCTTAGTCCATTTTAAGGTTTTTTCTTAGTGCCATAGACACTCAAAATTGGGAAGGACCTTAGAGAAGTATCTTGTCTCTTCTCCCATTGAGGAACAAGAGTTAAAGTCATCTGACAATAGTACCAAAACAAATCAATAGCTTAATGGGCATATAAGTGGTTTTATATAAAACATTGGCGTTTTTCCCCTAGCATCTCATTTGGTTCTTGAATGTCCAATTTAGTGATCCTCAGTCTCTCCACCTTGACCAATTAGAGATAACACATTCATGTCAGTGAGAAGAGATAAATTATGGCAGAGATGTGCAGCAGTGATTTTGAACTGAGAGAATGATGGAACATCCCCCCTCTGTGCATTGCACGTGCGCATGCATGTGCGTGCACACACACACACACACGCGCGGTGGAGAACATATTAAAATCTTGGGGTGGGGGCTGAGAAGGGAGCATGTGTGAAGTTTGAATAAAACTTCTGAAAAGTTTCAATTAAGAATCACTTAGACAATGGTATTTTTTGTTTTATAATCCCACCTTCTGTATGTCACTGAAATGTCTCCTAACACTTCTTATTTCCACAGAGAGGCTTGGAGTCCTCCAGTAGTCATTTAGTCTCTCACTGTCTAATTCACGAGTTACTTCTATCACGCCTTGGAAAGTTATCATTTAGACTTCTTACCTGAACACTTGACATGAGGAAACTTTTACTTCCCAAAGGATCTCGGTCTATTAATAGGCAATTCCAGTTCTAACTTAAGTCAGGCTAGAATTTGCAGTCCTGTAATTTCTGTCTCACGAGGAGGGCTATAGTATTTCCCTCCCAAGCTTCTATTCTTCTCTAAGGTTGAAATCTCCAGTTCTTCCAGCCATTGCTAATGGTTTCAGGATTCCCCATTCTAGTTACCTTCCTTTGGAACAATTCCCTGTTGTGTCTTTAAATGCGATGAGTGAAAATGTACTCGAGACTGTTTGTGGGTCATATCTTGCCTTCCTGCCACTACCCAATTGCTGCTGCAACTTTCTGATCGATCCTGCTTCTGTAATCCATTCTCCACATGGCTGGCGAAGATTTTAAGTGACTCATGGTAATTGTTCTCCATTTGAAGCTTTCCAATAAGTTAGCATTGCTCTTAAAATAAAATCCAAACTCTCATAGCAAGCTCTTAAGACCCAACGTGATCTTGCCCCAGCAAGATTCCCATCTCCTCTTGTATTACTAAATTCTAGCCACCATTTAGTTGCTTGAACTTGCTGTTCCTTTGGTGTTTCTTCTTCCCTGTCTTCATGTGGCTCAGGTCTAGTTCCTCACCCCAAAGACCTCTCCTTAATACCCACAAAAGTCTGATCTTCAGTTCCTTCCCCTTCTGTAGCTCATGGCCCCACCTGCCATGTTCACTGTCGGACCTCAAGTGTCTAGAATACCCTGTTAATGGTGTTATTTCCGTAAATATTCATGAAGTGAAAAATGAGTGGTCAGACCATGGTCAGACACATCTCGTATTAATAGGTTTCTATCAAATACATCCTGAGATTGTTTTGTTGCATAGAGAGAGAGGTCAGTGAAAGAACATTTCATTGTCAGCTCCTCTTAAACACATAGTGATTATTTTGATAAGATAGTGGCTGTATTTTGAATGTAGAGCCCATAAGATTTGCTGTGGGACAGGGTGTGGGGTGTGAGAGAAACCAAGGAGTCATGGATGACTGTAAGGTTTTTGGTCTGAGTAATTGGAGAATTCAGCACTACCAAAATGGGGAAACCTGAGAGGGGAGGTTTGGTGAAGTAGGCAGAGGGGAATCAGAAGTCCATTTGGGACATGAAAACTTCAGCTACTTAAGATCCTTGGTTTATTATAGATCTTGGATACCAGCCCTTTATCCATAAGGAGGGGGGTGGGGGGATGGGGTAACTGGGTGATGGTATTAAGGAGGGCATGTGTGGTGATGAGCACTGGGTGTTAATATGCAACTGTTGAATCATTGAACACTACATGAAAAACTCATGATGTACGATATGCTGGCTAATTGAACATAAAAATATAAAATGAAAATTTAAAAAGATCCTTAGTTCACTGTGCCTCAGTTTCTTCAGCTTTAAGGAGGGGTCAGTAATTACTCATACAATAATTGTGAGGATTTAAGGAGTTAATATAGACAACTCGAAATAAAAGAATAGAGAAAATGGATAGGGAAAATAAATTGATTAAGAATAGTCATTAGATCATAGAGCTTTCATCAAATCCTTTTGGGCATTAGATGTGAAAATCTAAACATAATTTACAAAATTTTTTCCTGGTAAGATTTTATGCCAAATTATAATAGATTTTCTCTGGTGTAGGAAGATACTCAGTAATACAGATGGAAATTAAGGTATTCATTCAGAGTATCTGAAAAATCTCTCTTTTGGTAGAGATCTGTAAAAAAAATGAAGCACAGTTCTCCATTCACTCACCAGACTATCTCATGACTATTAGAACCTTCAACAGCAAACCCACTGAGTCTCTACTGTGTACAGGGCAAAATGCTAAATTCTGAAAAGCTAATATCGCTGAGACAGAATTTATAATGTTATTATATTCTGTATATTGTGAACAGTTACCAGGTTTTAACATAAGGTTAATACAAGAAATATATCATTATGGTATGAAAGCCCACAAGGTTCTTCAAATACTGATATGGAATGGCAGAGCCCTGCAGGATTTGAATGAATAGGGTCGATTGCAGTGCTTGCTTTGGGCAGTGTTGAGGGATGTTCTTCGAACAGCAAATCCCCCATGTGCAGGCAAACTTTGAAATGCCTTTGGTGCATTTATTTGGCTTTATTGTTTTTTTTTTTTTTTAAGATTTTTATTTATTCATTTGACACAGAGAGAAAGATCACAAGTAGGCAGAGAGGCAGGCAGAGAGAGAGGAGGAAGCAGGCTCCCCGCCGAGCAGAGAGCCTGATGTGGGCCTCGATCCCAGGACCCTGGGATCATGACCTGAGTATTTGGCTTTATTGTTAAAGAAGAAAGTTCATAGATAAAATCGGTGTTCTTAAGTGTTAAGATGAAATGAAACTTAATGTTTTAAAAGTTCTCAAATTATTTGAAGTCTTAACGTTACAATTTCCTTCATATAGACTGTGTGGCTCTGTTTTCACTGTCTAGGTAACATGTGACCCACTTAGCAGAAACTTCCTTAATACCTAACATTATAATCATCATAGTGAAGGTTGACTGAGTATTTGGTACATAGCCAAGCTTTGTTTTAAGCTCTTTTCTTTTTTCTTTCTTTCTCTCTTTTTTTAAGATTTATTTATTTGAAAGAGTGAGAGGGAAAGCACAATTGGGGGGGGGGCGGGCTGGCAAGGGAGAGGGAGGATCAGACTCCCCGCTGAGCAGGGAGACCAATGTGGGACTCTTTCTCAGGACCCTGAGATCACAACCTGAGCAGAAGGCAGATGCCTAAGTGACTGAGCCACCCAGGTGCCCCCGTTTTAAGCCCTTTTCACATAGTAGCTTTGTTAATAGTTGCAACAGTCCTTCAATGCCTAGGTACTATGTTGTACTGGTTTAACAGTTGAGATCGCTAAAGAACAGAGAGGTGTTAATTTGTCCAAAATCACAAAGCTTGTAATGTAGAGTTAGGTTTCAAGCCAGGCAGCGTGGCTGCAGAGCCCTGTTCTCAGCACCTGTGCCATATTGTCTCCTTCCATAAATCATAGGTAGGGAAAATATGGAAAAAAAAACACTTAAACAAGCTTCTTGTTTCAGAAGTAAAATTTGCTGTATAAGTAAACTGTTTGTGTAATTGGTAATTATTTAAAGGCCACAGCTTTAATAAGTTATTTTTGCTTTCTGTCTTCACAAAAAAAATATATTGTTGACTATTCAGTGATGGGACTTAACACGATTGTAGTAAATACTAATTGTGATTTTTGTTTTCTTCCTAGTTTCATGGTTTTCTCCAAATGAAAATATCCTCATTGTTATTTTCCCAATTTTGGCTGTACTTCTGTCTTGGGGACAGTTTGGTATTGTGAGTAAGTATTTATTTCTATTTTTCATTTATGTTTTAATGATGAAAATGTTATTTCTGGGAGGTAATATTAGTGAAATATTTTATTTGAGTTGTATTAGGAAGTGCGATAATGTGATAATAATATACAGTCTCAGTATTCTTCTTAAAGTATATATTTTACCCCACAATTTACTACAGTTCACTTTTAATTCCTACTTTTTTTTTTAAACTTCTTAGGAATGAATAGTGGAAATCCTAGTAATAAGAACACCTTAAACTCATATATAAGAGTATAATGTTTTCAGAGCCTTTACACACATTGTTTTGGCAAAGAGATGGTCACAGCCCACATTAGTGTTATGGCAGGATATTGTCCTTTTGAACGTCAAGACTGCCCTCTCTTTATTTTCCTAGTTTGCACTTGTCTGTGTGCATATGTTCATCCTTGGAAAAGCCCCATCTGAACCGTGTTTTTGTCACCCTTACTGTGATTCTGCAACCCCTAAGGAAGTAGCAACGGGTGAATTGTGGTTTTTAATCATGTTTTGCTGTGATAATCATGTGACCAAATTTCTCAGAGTAAATCTTGTTGCTATTTCAGATTTAGCATTAACAATGTGGATTTGTCACTACTAGGTAAAAAGGTAATATGTATTCTGGTTGATACTTACACTCAACCATATTTCCCTACCAGTTTGGTAAAAGAAATTTACTAAATTGGTGAAGTTCTGAGGTGACAGTCTAAACATTTAAATTTCTAACATGTAAGATTTATTCCTTATCTCCCTATAGTGCAATGAAATGGTTAGTCATTGAAAGACAGTTAGCATTTATACAAGGCAAGGTGTGAATAATGCTGATCTCATTTATTTCATTCTGCATCCTTTAAAAAAGTGAAAGCTGGTAAAATGTAGTGGATTGGCCTATTGTGTATTTCATGAATTTTACTTTTACTCAGAAATCTAAAGTGATGAAAATGGAAGAGAGATGACTGATCATATATTCTGTGGGCTCTTCTCAATGTATGGCACTCTGGAAAATGCTTTATGATTTCAAAGCTGTTCTCAACTTTTGTCTAAAGCAAAGAAAGGGAAGAAAGGTCTAACAGTGACAACTGTCAAGATATTTCACAAGTTTTATTTTCAAAAAAGTGTCTAGACTTCTTGGGGAAATTTTCTTAGAATTTTGGTAAGCCTTTTATATCACGAAAAAGACTGATAGAGCATCAAGACCTATTCAGTCTTTCCTGGTGTTAGGGAAAGCCTTTATCTTTATTGGCAGACCCAGGCCTTAAGCCCATGTCATATGATTGAGGCAGAGAATAGCCTTTTTTTAAGATCATGAAATTATTTCACAGTAGTATGATTTGTTGCATTTGGATTGGTTCAAGTTTGCTGATCAGGGCATTATCATTAGTGACATTATTTTTATTGACTGAACCAGGAGTCAGTCTGTAAATATTAGCCATATTTTTTACAAGATAAGCTTTACAATTTTCCTGACTTAAAAAATAATAAATATCACTTTAGAACCCATTATACAATATAAGAAATTATAGAGCAAAAACAAAAATCTGAAATCTCCCAAACTAGAAATAAATTACTGGTATGTTCTAGGAAGTTTCATCCTTCCCTTTCAGTTTTTTTCTATGCATTTTTGTTATGTTTCTTTAAAGAAGAAAACCATAAATGGATTTATATAACTTATATACTTATATCCTGATTTCCCCCTTGTTTCCAGAAATCTTTTTATAGCTGCCTGTACTCTAATTTACTTAACTCTCATCTTTTTTTTTTTTTTAAAGATTTTATTTATTTATTTGACACACAGAGAGAGATCAGATCACAAGTCGCCAGAGAGGCAGGCAGAGAGAGGAGGAAGCAGGCTCTCTGCCGAGCAGAGAGCCTGATGTGGGCCTCGATCCCAGGACCCTGAGATCATGACCTGAGCTGAAAGCAGAGGCTTTAACCCACTGAGCCACCCAGGCGCCCTACTTAACTCTCATCTTGATAGCTATTAAGGATGTTTCCAAATTTTTTTGATACTGTGGAAATAATTCTGCTAAAGATAAGTAGGACTGGAAATGGCAGAAATATTTTAAGGCTCTTGATACATACTGCCAGAGTGTTTTCTTGAAACTTTGTATCAGTTACTGCAGATGAGAATATCTGTTTTTCACCTCATAATCCTGATATAATTCTAAAATCTTTGCTAATAATTTGATAGGTGAAAAAAATCTTGTTTTAATTTTCAGTTTGCATTAGATTGAATTCTCTTTAATATTTACTCCACTGATCATACTTTAAAGAACATGCTTATGAAGCTAAAAAAAATATTTTGGTGGGAGTATTTTATTTCAGCTCTCCTTAGAACAAGTAAATGTGGGGGGCAGGGTGGAAGAGGGCTTGTGTACTTGATTGACTCAGTTTGGACTCCCACTGGAAGGTGTTAATGATAGGAGTACTGACACATTCGTGGAACCCTTGCTCTAGATGCTAGGTAGCAGTGACCTCCGCAGTCACATTTACAGCTTAGAGGAACTCAGTGGGGGTGGGTGCCATCGTTATCATTCTTATTTTGTAGATAAAAACCTGAGGGGCAGGTAGGTTAGGCACACACACACACACACACACAGAAATAATGTCTGTCCCAGCTCTTCTCTGGTAGTACTGGGATTTGAACCAGTGTTGTTTACCACTACATTGTACTACCTCCCTGTCCTGAATTTATTTTGAGAACTTTTTTTTTCCATAAAGAATGAGCCTATACCTGGGTACACATACTCAGTACATGAAACTGACTGACAGAGCAGAACATAGATCTACTTTGCTTAATTTACTCAACAAGTATCTATTGATAGGGTGCCTAGTGATTGTTTCACACGGGCTTAGAGGCTCGAGATGTGGAATTGAAATGCACACTGCCTCCTGGATTTGTTGCACTTACATTTCAGTTGAGGAAACGTGTAAGTGTGCATGTTCTGCGGCTCCCGTCCCATTTTGAGGATGGTGATGGATCTAAGTCTACCTTTTTGGGGGTACCCTTTTTAAGAGGCCTCCTGTTTATGGCCTGGGATTCCACCAAACGGGAGAGCCCCTCTCTTTTCCACTTGTCATTTGGTTGTGTGTTTTTTTAGTGTGTGGTTAACGTAAAGCCCCTGAGTTATTAATAGTAACTCAGACCCATAACTTTCACTTTCTGAATTTCTAGTTGTTATTCACTGTTTCAGGTTACCATTTATGGTCTGTATTTGACCATAGGAGGCTTCCCTCAGTGGCTTTTCTAGTTCTAGTTCTATTGTCAGTCTTTTGATGGTTCAGGATTCAAATTGGACTTTCCATAGGCTAAACATGTGATAAAGAACAGGTTATACCTTCGTTTTTAGGAGAAAGAGTTACTTTCTACCAGAAATGTATTTTGAACTGTATCTCAGGATGCCATTGATCCTACTGAGGAAGAAGCCTGAGAAGACTTTGAAACTCCTGAAGCCAAGCCAGGACTTGGTGAGCCTTAGACCATGTTTTGAAGCAAAGGTTCCTTACAGGGAAATGTTCCTAAACATCTTTGCCTTTAAATTTTTTTTTTTTTAAGATTTTATTTATTTATTTGACACAGAGAGAGAGATTACAAGTAGGCAGAGAGACAGGCAGAGAGACAGGGAGAGGAGGAAGCAGGCTCCCTGCTGAGCAGAGAGCCCTATGCGGGCCTCCATCCCAGGACGCTGAGATCATGACCTGAGCCGAACGCAGAGGCTTTAACCCACGCAGAGGCTTTAACCCACTGAGCCACCCAGGCGCCCTCTTTGCCTTTATCTTAAACTTACAAACTTTTAAGCAGAATCTTAATGCTTAGCAAACAGCTCAGAGGGAACTTAGAACCAAACACTGAGTCTTAACCAAAGTCACAAATCTCTAGTAGTATTACATTTCAGGCACTTTCTTTTTGTTCTCAAAACTATACCAACTCACAGTTTCCCATGTCAAAGACAATTAAATTACTAGCTGATTACCAGGGTTCTTCTTTCTCAATCTTTGGTAGTACACCAGGTAATTTCTGTCATTAAGATGTTTGATAAGTGATTTCAAGTGTTGCCTACCAAGATCTCTAGTTCCTATAGGGTTAAGGGACTACAACATCCTGAAATTCTTTGAGTCAGTCATATCTATTTTGCTTTTCCTTCCTTTGAACTTGTCTTTACACAAAACAGACCATAAACATGACCAAGTAAGCTGAAACTCTGCAAAGCAATCTAAAATAAATGCAAAAAAATTACTATTGCTCCATGACCTTTAAAATTGTTGTCAAAACATTAAAAACCCTCTTACTGTCAGGATTAACACTATTAGGAAATGGAAAAAAAAAGTAAAACTATTTAGTACATGGTAAATTGAAACATTAGAAACACTGAGAATTAAAGTGTTCCATCAAGAGTAGTTTGAACGGTGCTTGCCTCCTTCTTGTTATATAACTTTGAATACAGAGCATCTTTTTTTATGCCTCAGTGAATTGTCATACTCCTTTTTTGGTTCGGATCAGCTTCCAACATTTTATCCTTTGCATTTATAGTGTTATACAATATCTCCAAAAATTTCTTTTATGTGAAGTTTTTTGCCAGAGTCACCACTTCTGGGACATCTGCATTCCTTTTGTCACAACCTACTCACTGTCCTCATTTATGCCAATAAGTTCACTTTTACTGAGTTTCTCTGACTGTATATCTAGAGTCTCTTGAATGACAGTCGTGTTGACATTCCCACAGTCAGCTACTTTGTGATGTCATTTACATTTTATTTGAAACTCACTTCCAACATTATTGCTTTGTATTTCTTTATTCTTTCATCTTTGCTGCCTTGTTTCCTCCTTTGATACTCCATTGTGAATATCACATTGATTTATTACTGGGAGACAAGGAGGTTACACCACACGTACTCTGCTGTCTGCACATGAACTGAGAGATGTTCAGTGAGTAGTCATCAACAGTCTTTGAAAGAAGTGACATGAGGGGGCGCCTGAGTAGCTCAGTGGGTTAAGGCCTTTGCCTTTAGCTCAGGTCATGATCTCAGGGTCCTGGGATGGAGCCCTGCATTGGGCTCTCTGCTCAGCAGGGAGCCTGCTTCCCTCTCTCTGCCTGCCTCTCTGCCTACTTGTGATCTCTCTCTCTCTGTCAAATAATTAAATAAATAAAATCTTTAAAAAAAAAAAGAAGTGACATGCTTGGTCACTGATGATGACACACATCTGATATTAACAGGGTAATTTGTGGACTGAAGATAGAGCAGTGAAGTTTGCACTTCATGCAGATACTCAGTTAATACATTCTGGTCTTGTGGTAACTGAAATTTGTACTGTGATTTGGGGGCATCTGTGTTATTTAACTAAACGATAGTAACTGAAATTCAGAAATACTGGAATTGGACCAAGCAAGGACTGCTGTAATTAATTTCAAATTCATGCATCCTAGGTATTCTTCCTGTCCTTTTCCAACTTTTGTAATCCTTGCTCAAGGTTATTCCATAAAGATTTTGGTTACTGTTCAGAGACATTTGGTTTGTATGTTCATGTGGAACTCATTGTTGGGAAATTCAAGGAAAAAAATTCCTCACAATAGCTTTCAGATCCTACTAAGTCTTTGAATCCAATTTTTAGGACTAGCTTTAAGTACTGAAAGTAATTAGACCATAGCACACATAAAAAGAATGTAATAGGACAGGGAATTTCTTTGTAGATTAGAAAAATCATTCTGAAGAAGTAAGGATATACTAACTTGAACTAGGAAAGTTCTGTCTAGGAAGGTAAAATATCATCAAGATAAATAATATTACAAAGAATCATTCTGTGATCTGGTTGATGGATTCTATTAATAGGACTTTTCTATTAAGTTTACTCTGAATTCTGTTCAATAATCTTGAACTTCCAGTGCTTTCCCTTGGTCCTCGTCACATAATTATCACAGTTGTTATTAAATGTTTTTATGCCCTGGTGTTATTGTAGGAGGAACTGAACAAAACTAGAGCTCGGCAATGTACTCTTAAAGGAATGCAGTTATTCCTTCAGCCCTTTCCAAATGCAAACGCCCCAACTTCCTGCATACATTCTGAAGTTATGGCACCATCAACAAGACCAGGTGAACATTTGGAACCAAGAAAAGGGAGTTAATATGTTGGACATCTTCTTCTTTAATCTTCTGTATTCAAAGTACTTATTGCACAGTGTCTGGGCTTATTCATTTCTGGGTCCTATAGACTAGGCATGTGTCAGTATTCATGTTTACAAAATTGTTTCATCAAAGCCAGTTGGATAGTATATGGAGTTTATTATAAGATTCTTTTACTTGCTTTTTGGCAAGTAATCAGTTTATAATTGGCATTAATGTTCCTTTTGCTCCAGCACCAGGTTCACAAAGCCTTCATGGTTTTTTTTTTAAATGAGTATGTTAAATTTTATAAAATAGTAATTTAAATTTAATTTTAATTTAACTTGAAATTAAATTTAAGTTAAAAATTTTGAGATTATAATTTCACTTTAAAAGTGATCAGATGTGCTTTATCCTGATTCAAAGACAATGTTGATCTGCAACTTAACATATACCAAAGAGATCCTCTAATTACTCTCCTAGAGTTGTCAGAAAATAGCACTATAATAATGAAATCAAACACATCTCCCTTTTTGATTTATTCTTAATCTGGTATGCATCACCCTTCACTGATTAGCCTTCTTATCTGACCAGCAACTCACTAATCACTCAGTAAGGGACAACCTAAATGTCATGTCTTTAAGCAGATATTGAATTCATAGATTTTTGGGTTTTGTTGGTTAGATAGACTGGACTGAGGTCTGTGTAGACCTATATGGGCATATTGAATCCCATCTTTGAGGCTGAAAGGGCATGAAAACTAAGGTGGTAGATTTTATTTGATCTCCAGGTTTATCTGGTAATTTCACTAGATTTTTATCAACCACAACCTACATTTCGTCTTATATGTCCTTTATATCAGTTACAGGGAGACGAGAAAACTTAAATGGAGTATCTATTTATAATATTAGTTGTTGCGTCAGGTGACTAAAGGAACATGTCATTTTTTATTCACATGAATTTGAAGATTAAATACACAAAGGGGCTTTTTAAGACTGAGTTAGACCCATACCTTGTATTTATTGAATTGGGAAAGAACATCAGGGAGTATCATTCCATCCACACTCCTGCTCCTTCCCAACACACACACACACACATACACACACACACACACACACACACACACACACACACACACACACACGAAAGTAAGGGCCTTGAGGTAGGTGTATTTGAATTTGGTTATTTTGTTCCATGCCAGCATTTAGAATAGTGATTATCACATAGCAGCTGCATAATCAATTTTTGTTGCATAATCTTCTACTTGTACCTTGATTTAGTTGGTATGATTTGGGCTAATAAAAGGGTCTGCTACATTGTAGGTGTGTAGTAAATATTTCTAAAATGAATTAATCAACCTAGCTCATTTCTGAGAAGTAGCTTGCTATACTTATTTTTATAGAATGTATAAAAGGGGGGAATTTTAGAATTCCTAATTTGTTGTAAAAAATGTGATAGTTTCCCCATGTATTTGGTATTCCTTTGTGGCAACATTAGGGTTTTAAGTCTGTGTTAAAGATATACATGCTGATAACACCAAATGCTGATGAGGACATGGAGCAGCAGGAACTCTCACTCACTGCTGATGGGAGTGCAAAGTGGTACGGCCACTTTGGAAGATAGTCCAGCAGTTTCTTGCAAAGCTAAACATATTCTTTTCATATGACCTGGAATGTGCTCATTGGTATTTATCCAAATAGAGTTGAAAACTTATGTCCATACAGAAACCTGCACATGGGTATTTATAGCAGCTTTACTGTTCTACAGTAGGTGAATGGATAAATAAACTATGGTGCATCCATGCAATGGGCTGTTATTCAGCAATAAAAAGAAATGAGCTGGCAAGCCATGAAAAGGCATGGAGGAGACTTAAATACATATTAAAAGAGGTCATTCTGAAAAGGCTACATACTGTATGATTCCAACTATATGACATTCTGGAAAAGGCAAACCTATGGGGACAAGAAAAGTATCAGTAATTGCCAGGGGTAAGGGTGGAGGAGAGAAGCACAGGCAGAGCACAGAAGATTTCTAGGGCAGTGAAAATACTCTGTATGATATCTTTTTTTTTTTTAAGTTTTTTTTTATTCATTTGACACAGAGAGAGAGATTACAAGTAGGCAGAGAGGCAGGCAGAGAGAGAGGGGAGGAAGCAGGCTCCCTGCTGAGCAGAGAGCAGAGCCCGATGTGGGCCTCGATCCCAGGACCCTGGGATCATGAACTGAGCCGAAGGCAGCGGCTTTAACCCACTGAGCCACCCAAGCGCCCTCTGTATGATATCTTAATGATGGATGGGTGTCGGTATACATTTATACAAACCCAGGAGCATACAACATGAAGGATGAACGCTAAGGGAAACCAGGGACTTTGGATGATTATGATGTGTCAGTGTAGGCTCTTCCTTGGTTGAAAATGTACTGTTCTGGTGAGCAGTGGTAATAATGGGGAAAGCTATGTATGTATGGGGATAGGGGATGTATCAAATTCTCTGTGCCTCCCTCTCCGTTTTGTCATAAACCTAAAACTACACTAAAAAAAATAAAGTCTTGGGGCTCCTGGGTGGCTCGGTGGATTAAAGCCTCTGCGTTTGGCTCAGGTCATGATCTCAGGGTCCTGGGATTGAGCCCCACATCAGGCTCCCTGCTCAGCAGGGAGCCTGCTTCCTCCTCCTCTCTGCCTGCCTCTCTGCCTACTTATGATCTCTCTTGCTGTCAAATAGATAAATAAACAATCTTAAAAAATAAATAAATAAAATAAAGTCTTAAAGTGAGGTGTTATTGCTCATATTTTATTTGCATATTGATTTCAGAACTTTTAGCTAAAGAGCACTCTTTCAAATCATTGCTGATTTTTATTTATTTATTTTTATTATTTATTTGTTTGTTTGTTTAAAAATTCTTTTTAGAGTGAGTGCATGTGAGCAGGGGGTGGGGGCAGAAGGAGAGGGAGAGAATCTTAAGCAGACTCCACACTGAGCATGGAGCCTGACACCAGGCTTGGTCTCACGACCCTGAGGTCAGGACCTGAGCTGAAATCAAGAGTTGATACTTAATCAACTAAAGCATCCAGGCACTGCAAAACATACTGTTTTTTTTTTTTTTAATCTTTTTTTTTTTTTTAAGATTTTTATTTATTTATTTCACAGCGGGAGAGAGATCACAAGGAGGCAGAGAGGCAGGCAGAGAGAGGGGGGAAGCAGGCTCCCTGCTGAGCAGAGAGCCCGATGCGGGCCTCGATCCCAGGACCCTGAGATCATGACCTGAGCCGAAAGCAGAGGCTTTAACCCACTGAGCCACCCAGGCGCCCTTTGTTTGTTTTTTTAATGAATATATAATGTATTATTTGCTTCAGGGGTACAGGTCTGTGAATCCTCAGTCTTACACAATTCACAGGGCTCACCATAGCACATTCCCTCCGCAGTATCCATCACCCAGCCATCCCATCCCTCTCACCACCTGCCCACTCCAGCAACCCTCAGTTTGTTTCCTGAGATTAAGAGTCTCTTATGGTTTATCTCCCTCCTGATCCCATCTTATTTCATTTTTTCCCTCCCTACCCCCCACGACCTCCTGCCCTGCCTCTCAAATTCCTCATATCAGAGAGATCATATAATTGTCTTTTTCTGATTGACTTATTTCACTTAGCTTAATACCCTCTAGTTCCATCCACATCATTGCAAATGGCAAGATTTCAGGGTTTTTGATGGCTGCATAGTATTCCTCTTTGTGTGTGTGTGTGTGTGTGTGTGTGTGNGTGTGTGTGTGTGTGTGTATTCCACATCTTTATCCATTAATCTGTTGATGGACATCTAGGTTCTTTCCATAGTTTGGCTATTGTGGACATTGCTGCTATAAACATTCGGGTGCACGTGCCCCTTCGGATCACTACATTTTTATCTTTAGGGTAAATACCTAGTAGTGGGATTGCTGGGTCGTAGGGTAGCTCTATTTTGAACTTCTTGAGGAACCTCCATACTGTTTTCCAGAGTGGCTGCACCAGCTTGCATTCCCACCAACAGTGTAGGAGGGTTCCCCTTTCTCTGCATCCTCGCCAACATCTGTCATTTCCCAGCTTGTTAAATTTAGCCATTCTGACTGGTGTGAGGTGGTATCTCACTCTGGTTTTGATTTGTATTTCCCTGATGCTGAGTGATGTTGAGCACTTTTTCATGTGTCTTTTGCCCATTTGGATGTCTTCTTTGCAGAAATGTCTGTTCATGTATTCTGCCCGTTTCGTGATTGGATTATTTGTTCTTCGGGTGTTGAGTTTGATAAGTTCTTCATAGATGTTGGATACTAGCCCTTTATCTTACATGTCATTTGCAAATATCTTTTCCCATTCTGTCACTTGTCTTTTGCTTTTGTTGACTGTTTCCTTTGCTGTGCAAAAGTTTTTGATCTTGATGAAGTCCCAATAGTTCATTTTTGCCCTTGGTTCCCTTAAGCATACTGATTTTTAAAATTACATAGATTGTCTTGCCTAACAGTGGGGGAGTTTGATAAAAGCCTGCAGTTAAGGGCATGTTATATTATCTTTATTTTAATGCTAAGTGTTTAGGAAATTACTTGAATTTATTTTGTTACATTTAAAGTTTTGATAGATTTGGTAAATAAGGGTAAGTCTACTTAATAAAGGACTAGAAAAAATCACCAATAACAGATCCTTGAGATTATTGAGTTCTCTGGCATCTGTGTCAGATTTCTGACCCTTCAGCTATACTGAAAAAATTGTGAGCTGAGTTGGCAACAAGGTGTTTTCTCCACACTTACCATGGGACCTACAGAGGTACATCATAAGCAAGAAAATGAGTCAGTAGAAACTCTTTTTAAAGGTTCACTAAAGAAAACGTGGAGATACTCTTTCATTGCCTATGGTTGCATAAGTTAGACCCCACTAATTATTTGATAGAAATGGCTGCTTAATTTAAGGAAGAGGAAGGTAGCCTTGAGAAGAAATAGTAGTTGAACCAATTAACAGGAACAACAGCTACCTCCAACATGGAGTGTATTTATATGCCAAAGTCTGAAAAGGCCATTCTACAGTAAAACACTGTCAATAGTAGCATTTGCTGGTGGTTTATTTTGGTGGCTATTGTTGGCATTATTTTCCTCCTAGAGCTCTTCTGAGTCTGAAAAGATGGAATTTTATATGAAGTTCACACTCTGATTTTTGTTAAGAATGATATGTCTGCCTTTTTGCGTAAACTTCTACTATACTCCAAGGTGGAATTTTTGCTGCTTGATCTTAGTAGCTAGATCTTCTCTGTGTTGAGTTAAACCTGGAAGAGTCTCAAATGTTTGACTGATTGTGAAGTACATTTGAAACACTGCTTCTATTTTATAATCCCTTTGAAGAACTTTAAAATTCTATTTAGATAACAGTATGCATAGGTCTAAATGGAAAACCTGATGTATGTCTAGAGAAAGTTTTTTTTTTTTTAATTTTGTGACCTATACTTCGAATTTCATCCTAGACAGCGTTTGAGCTTAGAAAATAGGAAAGATGTGAAAATCTGTGCCCTATAATAAGTCAGGAACATGACTGAGTCATAGTCATAAGTTTCAAGGCTGGATGGATCAAATGAAAGCTTGGGGAACTTGCCAGATTGATTCTCACTCTTTTCTGAAGAATGTGGACTCGGTTACTCAGCTTCAGGATGAATTATTGCTTAGCCCTCCATCTCCCCCTAAAGAGAATAAAGTTGAGGTTAGAATCTATAGGATGATTGCCACCTAAAATAGGTAGAGATGTAAAAAATCTCCAGGTGCCTGCATCGTACCTTAACATCTGTAACCATAGGTTACAGTGAAACCCTTGGTTTTACTACCTTATATGTAGATTTTGTTATGTTCGTTTAAGGGTTTATTTATTCTTTTTAGTATGTTTGACCTATTTGTCATTTTAATAGAAGCAAGTTAAATGCTAGCTACAATATTTAAAAAAGTCTTCCCCTCAAGACTCTCATTGATTAATGGTGAGGAAAATATCATGTGTATGAAACAGCAGAATTTCAGTGCTACACTCTGCTACTCAGTCTGCTTTAGGTTACTTTTATCAACTTTCTTGGTGAAAAATTAATTTTAATATTAACCAAACAAAACCCAAAAGGTGAATATGTAGGAAAAGAAATACAGTTAACCCTTGAACAATATGGGTTTGAATTCTGTGGGTCTGCTTATAATGTGGATTTTTTTTTATGGTTCAATACTATAAATGTATTTTCCCTTCTTTCTGATTTTCTTAATAACATTTTCCTTTCTCTAGCTTACTTTACTATAAAAATACAGTATCTAATACATATACAAAATATGTGTTACTTTATGTTATTGGTAAGGCTTCTGGTTGACAGTGGCTATTAGTAGTGCAGTTTCAGGGGTGTCAAAAGTGATACTCAGATTTTCAGCTGCACAGGGTTGGGGAGGTCAGTGCCCCTAACCCCTGTGTTGTTTAAGGGGCAACTATAATATTTTAAAACTTATCTATTATATTATTCCAGGGAAGGTACCAGATACTTGACAGTAGAGCTAGCATCAAAAATAGTAACATGTATGATGAGTGCTATTATTTGTGGTTTATTTTCAAGAAATTATTTTAAATGAACAATTTAAGCATTTTTTACCATCCGGATATCAAGAGGGTGTGATTTGTCCAGTGTTTATACTCCTTTTTCAAAACAAAATTATCTAGAATTCCAAATGCTTTCCTAATTTTATATAAGATGAAATAAGGTTCTTTTTTCTCAGTCTTATTAAATAGCCAGTTATTTCTCATCAGTGTTATGTATATCAGTTGTAAACCTGAGGCAGCTTCCCTCCTCAGGGAACATTTAACAATGTCTGGAGACATTTTTGATTGGCACCACTGGGGGGCTGTTAACGGCATGTAGTGAGTAGAAGCCAGGGATACTAGTAAACATTGTATAATGCACAGAACAGCCCCCCTCCCCTGTGCCCCAGGAGTTATCTGGCCCAAAATGTAATAATGCCTTAATTAAGAAAGACTGTTATATAGAACTTCATTCCTTAAAGTGTAGAATAAAGTGTCACCTTTAAATTCAGTATCCATATTTATACTACCATGACAATATTTAGACATGTGACTTATTATGAAAAGGATTTGAGATGGTTTGATATGATATGAAGGAGTTGTTCCTTAGAGACTATTTAATTATAGTAAGTTATCAGTCTGTTCCTGTACTTTATAGGTTACAGAAGTGACTTTTTGTGATTGGGTTCATGTAATTCTTTGTTTTCTTTTAAAGCAATTAAATATAAATCCAGTCTCGTGAAGGAGAAAACCATTCTTTTATTTGTTGGTGGACTAGTGCTCACTATAGTTGTCATTGTCGGAGCCATTCTTTTCGTCCCAGGTAAGAAACATGATTATACGAGGGAGACAGGATTGATGGAGATGAGGGCCTCTTCGGGGGGTGGTGGGGGGGTGTTAGTTTCCTAGGGCTGCTGTAACATAAAACCACAAAGTGAGTGTCCTAAAACAGTAGAAATTTCCTCACCATTCTGGAGTCCATAAATCTGAAATAAAGTTGTCATCAGGGCCATAATCCCACGTGAGGCTCTAGGGGAGAATCCATTTTTTGCCTCTTCTAGCTTCTGGTATTTGCTGGCAGTCTGCAACTCCTTGGCTTGTAGTACCATAATTCCAGTTTCTGGCTGCATGGTGTCTTTGTCAAATCTCCTCTGCCTCTGTTTTACAAAGACACTTGTCATTGCATTTAGGGTCCATCTGGATAATCCAGGGTAAACTCCTCTTTTCAGGATCCTTCACTTAATCATCCTTTGCTATATAAGTAATACTCTTTTGCCACATAAGTTAATCTTCACAGATTCTGGGGCTTTGGAGGTGGACATAACTTTAGGGCCATCATTCAATCCACTGTAAAGGCAAACTTCATTTGCCAAGACATGGAAGTGGGAATGAATATGGGAAGTCTGTCTGAAACCACTTGTGTTTGGAGGATGGGAATGGGAGTGGAAAGAAAGTGTATATGGCACATGGAAAGATGGCAAAGATAGCCTGGGACCCATAGTGTAGACTGGAGAGAACCACCGTCCTTTCTGAACTGAATGCAATATAGGTGTAATGTTTAGGAATGTAAGTTTGGCAGCTCACTTTGCCTCTGGAGTTAGAACACAGGGAGGAAGGAGATGAACTCCGAAGATCACTTGAGAAAACGACTTGTTTTGACTTTGGGACAGATTGAAGGGAGGGAAGTGAAGCGAAGGGAGTGGCCAGAGGTGACTCGAGAGTTTCTCCCTGGAATTCTATAAGGTGGTTGAAGACGCAGAGCCCGTTTAAGGTTTTGACATGTCGAGACTTAGATATTGGTGTTTCCATGTCATAAGATTGGTCTTAATCTGAAAACAGTCATTTCGTGTGAAGTTGTGGGAGAAATTTATTTTTAAACCTTTTTAACTTTGTAAGAGAAGTATTGAGACTAATATATTTAGTAAGTTTAAGTACTCTAACTTCCTGTAGAGTAGGAAGTACATAGGATAACATCTTAAATATTATTTTTATTAACAGGTGAATATTCAACAAAGAATTCTTGCGGACTTGGTTTAATTGTAATTCCTACAGTGATATTAATATTACTTCAGTACTGTGTGTTTATAATAGGTGAGTATTTATTACAGCATGATTTTGTCTACCTTTTTCATTTTAAAACATTTTTGGTTGGAATATTTCTTGTATGATTTTCTTTTTTTACAACTCAATAAAAGTTGGCTTATTAAAATATTTTCCAAGCTATTCTTAGTGACATTTTCCCTGTATGGATTAAATTTAAGGTTAGTTTAGGTTTTTAAGGCATTCTGTTATTTTATAAAAACTAATTTTCATATATCTTTGATGCTCGGCAGTGGATTTATCAAATTATGTTACATAATTTCTTAACGATTATCCTCATAATTTTATTTCAGTTTTTTCAAGTAGATCTTAAACATACTTTTTCTTTTTTGCTAAGCCTCTCTGTTCAAAAAATAGCTCTATAAAATAGGGTTATCGATTAAAAATAGTGGAAATATGTATCTTTTTTAGTTATTGGCAAATCTTAACATTGTAGTTTTAAAAGATGATACAGATACCCAACCTATAGTTGATATAATCTTCACTGCTTTTTTGGAGTCAATCACTAACATATTTTGTCATTATTGCAGTCTGTTTTTTTCTATTTGTACATTTAACTCTTGGCCTTAGAGCTTATCCCTGACTTGATTAAAATTTATTAATTTGTTATAAAATCACCGATCTGGACACATAAGACAGAGGTTGTGATGTTTACAATGGCGTGTTTGCAGAGCGGTTCTTTCCACCAGAGTGATTTTATGTGCATGTGGCAAAGTCATGCATAATAGCCATTCATACCGTAAAATGCACAAGTGTGATAAAAGCAGCACTGTTCTAAGATTTTGGGTAAAAAGCACCAATCCAGTTTAGCTCACTGTGAAAATAAAAGACTGCTGAATGTATGAATCTGGAACTAACTACTTGTGTGAAAAGGCAAAGTTTAGATCTTTGAGAAAGAAGCTACCACCTGACAAATCCGGTGTCAGTCTTTGGTCACTGGATGTTATTTTTGATTGCACAGAATACAAGGAGGTGTGATTGCTTCTTATGTGCCCTCAATCCACTCTTTCCTCCTCCAGGTGTTTGGATGTCTCCCTTCACCATTGCCATATTAATCCTTCAGGTACTGGGCTATGTGCTTTCTGTGGTTGGACTAAGCCTCTGTGTCTCAGGTATGTATCACGTTCTTCTCTAGTCCCAATTTATCTTACTAGGAATTTCTCTTGGATAGAGCTCTTCTTCCTTTATCCATTCACCTGCTGAAGGACATCCTGGCTGCTTTCACTTTTTGATGATTAAGAATAAAGCTACTTATAAACATCGTGTGCATGTTTTTGTGTGGACATAAGTTTTCAACTTCATTTAAGTAAATACCAAGGAGTGTGATTGCTGGATTGTTAAGAATATATTTAGTTTTGTAACAAATCACCAACCTGTCTTCCAAAGTGGCTGTGCCATTTTGCATTTCCACCAGTGGCGAATTAGAGTTCCTGCTACTCCACATCCTTGCCAGCATTTGGTGTTGTGAGCTTTTCTTTTTTTAATGCTCATTTTTTCCCCCCACCAAGAATACAGTGTTTTCCATATTGCCATGAGAATACTGACTGTATGTAGCTTGTGGGCTGATTATCCTTGGCATCCAAACTGGTACACCTGTATTTGTGGGAGAATTTTTTTTTAAATAACCAGGCTCCAGTTGGTTAGAACTTCTAGCTCTTACATACTATTTTCCATTAGTCTTGATGTGATAAGGTACATGTTATGCAAATGAAAAATTTTTTTCTTTTAATAATTTGGAATAATTTCACTGAATTAATGATAAATATATAATAGAGATAATTTTTGTTTCCTAAAGGATTAGAAAAGGATTATTCTCCTTAAAACTTGATATGCTACCATTTTTGTTGGGTCTTTTTAAAAGTTCACTTATTTCATGTAGATTTCTAACATAAAATTTCACTTGTTTTTACAGAGTGCACCCCAGTGCATGGCCCTCTTCTGATTTCAGGTTTGGGTATTATAGCTCTAGCAGAATTACTTGGATTAGTTTATATGAAACTTGTCGGTAAGTCAATCTTATTTTTGTTCGCCTATGCCAAGAATTTCAAATATATAATTTGGAAAATTCTTTTGATTGGATCTTATAATTTATGACTAAGGAAATTTATCAGTGTTTCCAAAAATGAGAAAATACCATGAATGCAGCTCAATTTTTTAAATAATAAAATTGGAATGATTTGGGGGTGATGAAAGTGGATAGAAGTAATATGAATTAATGAAAAGTTTAGATTATAAACTAGTTTTAAAGAAAATGGCTTTGTTTTAGAATATATAGACTTTTTTATACCAACTAAAAGGAGAGAATGTTGAGAATTCAGTAGGAAAGGATTTTTAATTGGCCCATTGGTTCTATGAGCACTAGCTCTTTCACAGAGACCTATTTGTTACTTGCTGTTCTTACAGACTGTTTACAGACCTTGACACCCCTAAATAGACAGGTCGAAATTCAAAATCTATCACTTTTGTTAAAGAACAGTGTCCTCTGACTTTACTTGACTTTAAAATATTTTTAGTTAAAACTAATATAATAAAGGCATGGAGTTTTAAAATTTAGGGGCTTACTACCTTTTTAAAAATTTATTTATTTATTTGTTTTAAAAATCCAGTGTAATTAACATACAGTGTTATGTTAGCTTCAGGTGTACAATACAATGACTCAGCAGTTCTGTACATTGTGCTCATCATGATGAGTGTACTCTTTAACTTTAATCCCCATCACCGGTTTCACACATCCCCCACCCACCTCCCCTCTGGCAACCACCAGTTTGCTCTCTATAGTTAAGAATCTTATTTTTTGTCTCTTTTTCCTTTGTTTGTTTTGTTTCTTAAATTCTAGATATGAATGACATATGGTATTTGTCTTTCTCAGACTGATTTCACTTAGCATTATATCCCCTAGATCCATCCATGTTGCATTTACTACTTTTAAAATCAATTGTTAGTAAGTGGGGAATTAGCTAATTGTTTTTGAACTTCATATTTAATCTGCCGATTTTCAAATAAGAGATTTCTATATAAATTCTTATTTTTTATATATAGAGGCAGGTGCTTTTGGCTAATATATTGTCTTATTTAAGCTAAAAATATTCCCTATAATTGGTTTACATTAATATCCCTTTAAAAATTTTTTTTTTATTTAAGAAGTAAAGCAAACTCTTAAGCATTTGTCAAAATAATCTAAAGTTACCAAATAATGGAGTAAGAAAAATCAGTGTTTCTGCTTTAGGTAGACTTTACTGTGTTTCTAAAAATTAATATAAACCTTGAATTGTTATAGTCAAATAATTTTCCATATGACTCACTTAATACTCTCAAAGAAATTTTACCTTTGTTTCTGAACTTCAGCTTTTCTGACTGATCAGTGAGTTCAATTTTGTTACATATTCTTTGTCCCTATTTAGTTAATGCTTATTAGATAAACAATTAAAGTACTTAACTAAAATCTCCCTATCTTTGGTTCATGTGTTCCTAAGTCAGACTCGTTACCCCAATGAAATTTTCTTAGTTCATGACTCTTAAGTCCATAAAACACAATGAAGACTTCCAGCAGAATGGTATTCATTTGGTAGCTGTCAGAAGCACCACATTATAAACGTTGATGCATACTCTATTTTTGTTGAGTATTCTCATCACCATTTGTATGGTTCTTGAAGTTGACGCTGCTGGTTATGTTGCTTCCTAAGAATGAATGCTTGAGAACAGTATGTGACCTGCAGCATGGTGTCGTATTAGGTGTCTTTGCCAGGTAGTCAGCTCTTTGTTAATTTTATTCCTCATTATCTGGATCATCCTCCCTTTTATTCTCATGCTCCCCCGAGCCTTCCATGTCTAAAGAATGACGCTCAGTAGAGTTGCCAACAGGTCTGGAATGCTGACTCAGGTGGAAATAGGCATCGTCTAACTGCCACGTCCCTGGCCCTGCTCTCTCCCTTCTCCATCGTTTACGTTCCAAAGAAGCTTGTGAAACCACTGTAATTATATACATACATACTGTTCTCACCTTAAAAATCAAACTGAAAGTGAAATCTTGAAAAGTTCCCCAAATTATTTTTTCTTTACCATAGTTTAGCATATAAATATATCACATAAGTTAAGAGTTAAGTCTAATTTTATTGGCATTTTGAGAATATTCTAAATTAACTTTCCAAATCAACTTGTCTGATGTCAGAATTCAGAGGCACACCTTCGGTCAGTTGAAGGTCAAGAAGAGAAAAGGTACAGGAAAGTTGCTCTTTAGATAATGTGGTAGAATGGGAAAATTGATGTGTTTTTCTTAAAGTAATCTTAATGTGTAATTGTGAGTATATGTAACATTAAGGTTGCAAATTTTAGCATTTCTATCAGGAGGTAAAAATTGTAAATGTTTCCAAAATAAATTTTACTCATTGCTGATGCTCTGTTTTGGAAAAGTTTAATGAATGTGTCTTGACTTAAATGCAATAAAATCCTCAGGGTTTTTTTTGTTGTTGTTGTCATTGTTAAAATGCGAGCTAACTCTTTAAGAGTGAGTTAATGACCCTATGAGAATTTTAACTTTTGTTTGTTTTTATTATTTCCAAGCTTAAATTTGTAGCCTTAATTGTTACTCTAGAAGTAAGATTTTTCTATTTCATTTCCTATGGTCTTTTTAAACCCTAAGTTTTGCAAAATGAAATTGGGGCTAGAAATAACAATGTGAGATCATACAGAAAATTAAATAGAACTAACTAAACTCACTAGAGTTAGGCTTTTGTTTGTATGCAGCATTAATATCCATTATTTATAAGAGTCAGTACTTGTTAATTTTTTTTAAAGCCATTACCACTTAGTTCAATATAAGCGCATATAAATAAGCACTTTATATGTATCAGTATGTTTTGATACAAATCAACCTACTAATACACAGAAGCCATATTTATCACAACATCCTAGTTGTTTTAGAATGATATGGAATATATATATACATATGTGTGTGTGTGTGTGTCTGTGTGTATAATCCAGTAATATTTTATAGCCCATTGTTAAGGAGAGGTGAGTCTGATATCAGTAGGAAAAATATTCCTGAAAATTCAAAACCTGGAAATACATTTATACTGTGTGGTCAAATGTTTCAGGGAGAGAAGAATAAATCAAGAAGAAACCTTGCAAGGGAGCTCATATGGACTCCTTAGGGCTTGTGGTTTAAAAATAAATAGATAAATAATAAGTATATTATTATATATAAATATATTATATAAATATATATTATATAATATATTTATAGATAATAATATATTATATAAATATACATTATATAAATTGTTTTGTATAATGTATGTTTATAAATATATATAAAATATATAGTTTACATATGTATTTTTATATATAATACATAAATGTTTAACTACATACATTTGTGTAGCTGTCAATGCCTTAGCAATGATAGTAGCAAGTAAACCATAGTAATTTTGTCACAATGATCATATGTCTATGGAAGAAATTAACTCAAATGAAATTAACTTTTGCACTTTGGGGTTTTATACTATTAGAGGGAGCCACAGCTGACTCTTTTCCCTCTTATTCATTGTTCTTTATTGAGGTCTTTCTCAAAATGGTCCAGCCAAACTGTGATGTTCCTTGGACCTGAGAATTGGGACTCAGAAACTATTCTTTACACATTATTAAGACAGAAGAGGAGTTACTTGAAAGTTCTTAGTAATAATTCTGATAAATAAATTTATGATCTCAAAAATGTAGATCTAAAATCTTAACCTCTGGGGCGCCTGGGTGGCTCAGTGGGTTAAAGCCTCTGCCTTCAGCTCGGGTCATGATCTCAGGGTCATGGGATCGAGCCCCGCATCGGGCTCCATGTTCAGCAGGGAGCCTGCCTCCTCCTCTCTCTGCCTGCCTCTCAGACTACTTGTGATCTCTCTCTCTGTCAAATAAATAAATAAAATCTTAAAATAAAATAAAATAAAATAAAATCTTAACCTCTGACCCTTCACACTACCAGTCAGAAATTTTCGCAGCTGTTTTCTTTTCCTTGATAGAACATAGAGGGCATGGTTTAGTTGAAGTAAGTTGTATATATATGTAACTACCATGATGAACCCTGACAAAGTTATGTGATTCTGCTTGGCTTCTTCGGGAGGCTGCTAAATGTGACTCACCCATATTCCCAAACCATTTCATTCCATACTATTATTTTTTTTAAAGATTTTATTAATTTTTTAAGTAATCTTTACCCATCGTGGGGCTCGAACCCACAACCCTGAGATCAAGAGTCACACGCTCTACTGACTGAGCCAGCTAGGCATCCCACTGTGTACTACTTTAAAAAGTGGTTTCCTTGTTTGGCTGCCAGGATCATACCACTCCCCAAGTTCCTCTAGTAAGGGAGCTTTACTTTAAAGCCGCACATGATACTAACAGAAAAGGGAATCTCCGAAGAGTTGGGACACAACCAGGCCTTACCTGGACTGAAACAGTAAGCAGTTTAGGAATTGGAAGGATCCAATGCATTTCTAAGAACTGAGCCATCATGTTGCCCTCTAAGTAATAGGAGTTAGTGCCGATCTGCCGGTTATATTATTGAGTTCTCTGGTTCTTTCCCTACAAGCTTATCCTCCTCTTTGTGGCCTTATCTTGTATTTTATTCTTGTCTTCTCACTGATAGTTTCTCTTACCTTTCTCTTTAAGCCTTGAGCTTCTCTCCTGGCTTGCTGTCTTCTTGTCACCTTTCTTTCCATCTACAACTTTCTGGTCTTCTTTCTGTTTCTTCTCTTCGGGCTCTAGTGAGAAAGAGAAAGTTTTCAGGCTAGTCAGTCACTGTGGTCTCTGTTTAAGAGAGCCTGTCAGCTTCTGGCTAGTTTGTACACTGGCTGCCCTTGGGTAGGGTCTCACTCCCGTTGCCCATCAGTTTTGGAAGCTTCGAAGGAGTGGGCATGGAGGAGGAGTGGCCAGAAGTAGAGAGCACAGAACCCTGGAGCAGTCCCTGGGGCTTGCCTGAGTGCTCTCAATCAAATCCAAGCTTCCATCCAACCCCCAGGACAGTATAAGTGACTGTCCCGTAGCATCAGCCTTCTATATGGACTGGCTCCCAGGTTGTTGCTGGTTGATACTTTTGTTTATGGAGGACTCATTCTGTATTTAGGACTGGCTTGAGCTGCCCTGGGATCTTCTCACTTGGCTTTTGTAAGGAAGTTCTCTCTTTTTCCCAGTGCAGCTAGAGTAATGTTTTTTCCCTTTGTCACTTTCTTCATGCCCTATATTCCTTCATCTCCATTAACCAGTCTGTTCAGAAGCAGTGCCAAGGGTAACTTGGAAAGCTGAGAAGGAATACATAGGGAAGAAGTTGATTGTGTCTAAAACTAGCTGCTTAGAATAATTCATTAAACTTAGAAGGATCTGAATATTTTCTTTAGTTTGTTGGCTATTCGGAGCTTTGAAAACTGGAAAGATGGAAGCAGAAGACTGGGCTACAAGGAACAGGAACAGTTGAGCTAAGGGCAGGCAATGGAGTAGCGGGCGGAGATTGGTCATTGCCACATTCTGTCCAGTTTCTGGCTGGGCTGAGTAGGGGAGGGTGTAGAGTCCACAGTAAGGGTGAACAGATGATAGCATTTTTCAACAAGAAGTGTAACAAATGGCTGATATGGGGGAAGATAGCATGTACAAATGAGAGAAGGTAGATGTTCATTATTTGATGTAGATGGATCATTTGATCATTTTATTCTATCAATGCATATAATCATTTGAAATTAATCATTATATGGTCATTGAAATGAAACATTATATTGTCTTCATTTGTATAATTTATTCAGTTCATTTTTTCAATTTTTAATTATATCAGCTTCCAATCAGAAGACTATACAACCTCCTAGGGTAAGTTAAACTTTCTTAAGTGAATTGGGAATGATCACTTGATGGTTTTGACTGAGGAATGGTCATAGAGATATTGAAGCCTTTTGCTCTCTGTTTAGTAGTATAACATCAGAGTAAGAGAATATGGAAGTCATTTCATAAGTTTGCATGAATATATCCAGCTCTGTTTTAAAACCTGCTTGGTCATTTTAGTTGCAATAGAATAGAATTAGTGATTCCTTAAAATTGTGCTGACTACTCAAGTGACTTCTCTCTTTCTCAGAACTGGAAAGTTCATGTGTAAGAATAATGGTTATTATCTCTGCTGAAGGAAGCTGATGGCAATATCCTGCTTCGTCTGTTGGCTCCATTTGATGTGCATATACAAAATGATATTTCAGCCTTTAAAATGAGGGAGAGAGATTCGTGTGAAATTTATTTCATTAAAAATAATCTATAAAATAAATGTAGATATTTCTGGAACATATCTGTTCTGAGTTATAATTTATTTCCCTTCTTCCCTCATTTTATAAGTATTTTTCTTCCTCTGTACTACACTCTAGTTTTCACTCTGTCTTGGATACCTTTAAAAGCTATCTAAGAAAATTCCAAGAAAAGGAGCAAATTTAAGAGATAAACTGAAATGGATAAATGAGCACATGAAGAAAAAACAAAAAAGAAAAAACTAACCCTGTGGAGACTGGTCATGGGACAGGCCCAAGAACTATTTTCTTGAAAGAAGGTCTGAAGAGGTCACCTTCCTAGAAAGGTGTAATAGCTTTATCTGGAAGGCCAAAATCGAGACTCCTGTCTGTGGCAGGAAGTGGAGATTACATATACTCCTTAGGCCTGGCGAGCCTCAGAAGTCATGCCTGAGAGACAACGGGGGCCTAGGGTGAATCTTGCCACAGGTGTTCATGCTAAAAAGATAGGTGCTGTAGCTACACTGGTCACCAGTAGCCAGCAGTGTTTAAAGTGCCTCTGTTGGAGGTAATCCAACCATTGGACCCTTAAATCTTAACACATTTTCTTTCCTCGTTACTGAATTCAGTTTGCATGATTTGAGGATGATTCTGTTTTGGTCTCACCTCTTGTTTAACTCTTTTATTTATTATTGTATTGCTATTTATGTTTGCACTCTTTGAGAAGTTAAAATTTCTTGAACTGCAAGAGGCAGAATGGGTGGAAAATTCTGCATAGAAAAAATATTAAGATTAATACAGTTACTATTAAACTATTAGGTAAACTTGGCAAGCTTTGTTTTTCTAAGCTTTATTGCCTTATTCTGGTTTCAGACTGTAAGATTCACTCTTTACTATATAGTTTAAATGTTAGCATATACAAATTTTAGTATAAAAGGACATGAACTAAATTCCATTTTTATGTAAATATATTTTAAATATTTTCCAGAAAGCTGTAGAGGAGCCCCTTAATGGTATGTGGTTATTACAAACTTGTATATTCTTCTTGATCCATTACCTGATCGTAATTTGATTAGCCTCCCAAAGCAGTTAGAATGCTCCATCTATGCCTTGGGAAAAGTCTGGGGTTTTTTGTTTTGTTTTATTTTTGCCTTGACCCTTCTTTTCTTGATTATTCAGAGTACTGCTATTATACTTAACTCTGAGAAAAATGCCCTGTTCAGTATCTCTCCAGTAGTTGCTTGCTCTAGCCAAGCAATATTTGGGCAAGGGGACCTTTGTCTTATATTAGCCAAGATGAAGTGTAACACCTCCAATAGAGAAGAATCTCAATTAATTTCAGTTTTGGATTATAAGTTTCAGATTCAGGCTGTCACCATGGAATGAGCCCCAAGCATCTCACTTTCTTTCTCCCTAAATCTAGATCTATGTTCCCAACTGTTTTTGTTTCCTTTGTGGAGTCTGTGGGTATGATCCACAGAAAGGCTTTTATAATAAAGTAATAGACTTAAAATTAATTTGACTTTATAGCTGTGGAATAGTTAGCATGATATTACTGCATATTTACTTATTTAGAAATGATTTCTAATTGTGGAATCTTACTAACTGCCTGCTTGGCTTGTTACTAATTCTTAGCATTTAAAGAATCAAAAGGAATGATGAATGATGGTAAGTATAAAATGCACCTACAATTATAGATTGGTTACAATATGAACGTTGAAAAGGAATAAAATGGCTTCTTGAAAGTATGCTCTTATATGTAAAAGGGACACTGTCAAATCATAAAGGTCTGCGTGTCTTGATTTGTAAAACTTAAACCTCTTAGAAGTTACAAGACAAGTGCTGGAAAAGCTGTAGGGTGTCACTCATCAGACCCTCCAGTAATATTGCTTATAGCAAAGAGAAATTACCGCTTTTTTAAAAAACATTTTTCAGCTGCAGTATCTGTAACTTTTAAATGCTTTTTAGAAGATGCATAGATAATCTGGCATAAATCTTTATCATCTTGACAGAGTTTCTTTTGTGCTTGTGTTGGCCGTTTGTTGCATTTAATTCATGGGGACTTAATATCTCTGCTTTTCTAAGCAGGACTCAGTTCTGTCCTTTCGGGAGAGGGTTTAAGAGAGAAATGTTTAGTCATTCGAGCTTTTGCTTCTTGTTTTGGAACTCTGGGCTAATAACTTCTAATTTTTATTGAATATTTCAAGGACATATTTGTTAGTTTTAAAAAATAATAAATCTGAGATAGTGCTGTAAGTATTTGTTTTGATTGTCTCTTAAGATGCTGTGATACTTCAGTTATGTTAACATTTTAATGACTTTATGTTTTTATCTTATCAAAATGTCTTCATGCCTTTGATATTTGCAGTCATTCCTTGATCATGTAAATAGTTTGCTATTTTACCACTTAAACATCCGTGACCTACCTCCTCACCTCTGTGGCAAAGTGCAGCCATTAACACGGGCTGCGTTCCCCTGAGAGCAGTTACTTTTTGCATAAGATTTTGATAAGATGTCGATTATGTGTTGGTGGACAGAGTTTAAAACAAGGCTTAGGCCGTGTCCAACAAGGAATCACAGAGCAATTCCACTTTTGTAAGTTTGTGTCACGGTTGCAGCCTTTATTTAACAAAGATGTGTGTTTTGTTTGCCAACCACCACCCTCTGAGAAAACAAAAAATTGGAGTTGGTAGGAATAAACTAAATGACATTTAAAAAAAGAACTTGTCCCTGGAATAGTGGCATGGTTTATCCATGTTTACATTCTCGTGGTTTAGTTTTTAATTTCCTTGCTCTTTTCCTGTTGTGGTGTCACCCTTCTGCAGCTGTATGAGGAAACGAAACTCTTCTCTGTTTTCAGGAAACTAGTACAAGGGCCTCAAGTGGCTCTTCCATTTTTTTAGAACCTCTGTATCAGTAGCTAGAGTAGTTTTTGTGTGTTCATAGCACACAAAATCTATGATGACCTTTGAAACTCTCTTACTTTTGCTATTATTTAGCTGTTTAGAATTCGTTGTGTTTTTTTGTTTGTTTTTGTTTTTAAAAACCTGTGTTTCTGGTGGGCTTGATGCTCACAGTGTGTCTGCCTGGTCAGTAAGTGAGTTTCAGACTAACCTTCTAGTGACCACAGTATGATTTTCTCTTCCTCTTGGCCCAAATCAACATTTTATTTCACTTACATCATACAGGTCTGAAATGAATGGGATAGAGTATTATTCTGTGATCAATATCTTTTGCTTTGAAAAATCAACATCTCTTGGCTTCTCAGCTAACCCAGCAAACTGAGATTACCAGACTTTGTTGATTTTTATTTTCATTTGGCATTGACTGGCCTTTTACTTACTACAACTAAAAAGGCTGATGATTTGCCGGGCTTATGTCTGTGACCTTTGCAAATCTAAGATTAAATACTTTTTCTTTATTTTTAGATATCGTATATGTGACAATTCCAGTTTTTTAAAAATACATCAACTTGTTAATGCATAGAAAATAGACATGAATAGTGATTATATGTTCATTTTTCAATTTTCCAGAGTAACTGAAGTGAAGTGATGGACTCTGATTTGGAAAGTAGTAAGACGTGAAAGGAATACAATTGTGTTTGAGCACCATGGCCTTGATTCACTGTTCAGGAGAAGAAAACAAGAAAAATAACTGGTTCTCATCTGTGGAAAAAAATAAATCATTGACCCTTAAATGATTATTGTTACAGTTAAGTTTTTATTCAAAGCATTTGTAATGTAGTTAATAAAAGAATTATTATCTGTGTTGTGTGCCCAATTGAGATCCAGTTTTTTGTTGTTATTTTTACTCAATTAGGGGCAAGAGTAGAGTGGCCAACTTCCAAGAATGATGCCTTTCAGATCCTCGGGCCTCTTGACTTTAGGTCACCAGTTTGAACTGGTTCAAGGTGAGAATTACCTGCGCTCCCCTTGTGGTTTCCCAGAGAGGTTTATGAAGAACAGTGGCTTCCATAGAACCTTAGCAAACTCAGGTTCACAGCCACGTTGGCAGTTATGGCTGGTGTTAGCCGAATACGGTTTGTACCACTTCTGGGTCAAAGGAATAACGAATTGAAGTACAGACAGGAGTTCGCTTGGGAACACCTCGATTGCCGCCTGCGTGTGATGCGATCCGGCAGGAGATCATGGTCTTCATTCTTGGGGGTTGCCATTCACACATTCTTCTTCGACATACAGTGTAATGAATCCTTTCCAGATTTAGGGTAGTTTTATTGATGGATGTGTTTTTCTTTTATTCACACAACCCTTTAAATCCTCTCTTGTCCTCCCGTTATTTGCTTCTGCTGTACGAGATGTAGCACCTTTTCTCCTCTTTGAACATGGTCCAGTGACACGGTAGCATCACTGCAGAAAGGAGCCAGACTTATTCTCAAAGAACTATGTTCACACTTTTCAGCAAAAATAGCGATGGTTGTAACATATGTATTTCCTTCCTCGGATTTGAAGGCACAATCTACAGTGTTTCTTCACTTCTTTTCTGATCTGGGGCATGAAAAACCAAGATTGAGATTTGAACTATAAGTCTCCTGCATGGCAACATAATGTGTGTCCCCGTCAGGCCGACAAGCCCGCCCAAGACAGGGTGGTTTTGTTACCATTGTATCTGTGTTGCATGATAAACACTCATCATCTTCCTCGTGTAGTCCTGCCTCCGTAAGCCTGTCACTCTAAGATCAGAAAGTAAAGCAAACCCCCCACATTTCCTATCCCCGTTAGAAGAAGATTAACGTTCTGACAGTCGTGATCGCCTGGAGTACTTTTAGCTTCTTAGCACTCGTTTTCTTCCTTCATGTGTGTGTGTGTGTGTGTGCGCGCGCGCGTGCGCGCACACACGCGCGCACATGTATAAGTTAGGCACATGCATCTTCTGTACGGACAACAGCAGGGTACCTACAGGAGAGCAAATGTTAACTTCATGCTTTTAGTAACAACATTAAAAAAGATCTTTATTGGGTGGGATTATATTCGATGCGACTATTTGATCACTTAAAACTTCAAAAACTTCTAGGTAATTTGCCAAGCTTTTTGCTCACAGTACCCTCTAAAAATACTAATAATTCTTCCTGTCTATGTAATAATAAGGCATTCATATCTGTAGTTACATTACTAATAGTTATTTCTTAGTCCACTCAGTGTTCCCATGTGCCTCTTTTATGCCAAATTAATTGTCATATTTCATGTTGGGACCAAGCGGTTTGTCTGTGGCAAACCTTCTGACCTGTTGATGCTTCTCAGAAAACTGAGCAGACTATGAAGACAGCTCTTCTTGGAAAAAAAGAAAATATTTTCTTTCCTAATTGTGTTGCTGTCCAAAATATTATCATATGTAGAAGGAGCTGTATTCCTTTATATAAATCTGATGGCTCTTGCTGCTCTTTTTTCCTCTGAAAATATATTTTACTAATATTGTTTGTTACTTTAAAAATCAATTTTGATGAAAGGAGGAGAAAAGCAGATGAACTTGAAAAAGATCCAGATACCTATTCTCTATTAAGAAAAAGTAGGGCATGAAAATCTTTATAGCAAACTTTTTTATAAACTCAAGTTGTATCTTTTAATATGCAATAAGCTCTCATTTATTTAGGGTCCAGCCTTGGGACCCATCCGTCACCCTTTGTGTTCTCTTTAACACTGCCTGTCTTTTGAGGCACTCACTGCCCTAGACAACACACAGGGGAAGCAGGAGAGAGAGGTCAGTTGACATCAACTCTTGCTCTTACTAGTTGTCAGCTTCTCTGGAAAAGAGACCACATCAGCAGGAGCCCTCTTGCTCGGGCGTCATTGGGCCAGTTCATTCCCTTTAAATCAGACTTGCAGTGGCTCCCGATTTTTTGTCACACCAAATGAGAATTGTTAGCAATGTTTTGAGCATCATGTATCTGTCCCCCACCCACCGACAACCTGCTTTTTACTCAGTAATTCAATTTGTGCCATTGACTCTTCTGCTCGATTTTATTTAGTGTACGTTCTCTGGTGCCACTTGTCATTTTTGCAACAACTTTTCCAACATTTTTGGTCAAATCCGAATTTTCATCTTCAAAACATTGTCCTCCAGTCCTCCCTCCCCTCCTGGCTCTCATCTGTAGCTCACCCCCTTCCGTGTCGCCGCCTCTTTTATCTTTTGTAGACCTTTCTTAGTACTTCATGTGTGTCTGCTGAGTTCTGTCTGGTTTTTTGTCTTGCTGCTCTCAATTTTGAAATTCTGTTACGGCAAGAGGTTTTCCCCCCCTTTCTCTTCCTGCAGTGTTTTGCATACATTAGGTGTTCAGTGCATAAGTTGGATGATTGGAAGTTGGCTATATGCAGATTCCCCACTATTTTCAGTAGGGTGATCTTGATAGTTTTCTTTTTTGACAAATTTCACATGCCCTGAAAACCTTTAAAGGTGATGACTTTTCACCTGGAAACACCAAGTCTGTTTTGTTTAAATTTCTGAGAATGTCAAAATGAAAAAATAAGGCTATCCCCAAATTTGAGAGTATTGCTCATGCCAGGATGCTATAGTGAATTTAGTAAACTACCAACCAAATTGTGATTTGAGTTAATAAAGCTCAAAAAGTGATGTTTACTCCTCCATCTCATTAAGAATCAAGCTCTGTATCACCTAGATATTTTTTGTCCTAAAAGAGGTATTCAAAAACAGATCTATGGGATGTGTATGGAAATACATACTCCTTTACTTACCTGCCATTGGAAACCGGAGAAATGATTGTTGGACGACCCTTTCTCTTTTTATTATGTTTTATTTAATGGAGAGTTTGTTTAGAAACCTTAGTTTCACATGTGTCATATTTTCAAAATCACTAACTGCCATCACCCACTGGGGTCCTTTGTTAAGTCATTTTCTGTAGCTAATAGGGATAATCCAGGTAACTTTTAAGAGATAAGCAGTGAACAGGAAGTTTTCCTGCCTTTGGCTTTTGACAGCTCTTACTTATCATTTAAGACCAGCTTTCCCATAAATTTAGCCTTTTGAAAAAAAAGAGCATTTGTAATAAGCTTCTCTGTAAGGCAACATCAGTGGAATCTTAAAAGTGTCGTCATCAGGGTTGGTGAGAGAAGGAAACACTTCTGTTTTATTAAATGGAGCATTATTTACAAAAAGCCATTGTTGAGATTTAGATCCGACATCATATAAATATCCATTAACCATTCTAAATAAAGAAAACTCCAGTGTTGCTATGTGCAAGATCCTCTCCTGGGGCTTTTTTCCATAGCAATTAAAGGTGTGCTATTTGTCAGTAGCCATTTTTTGCAGTGATTTAAAGACCAAAGTTGTTTTACAGCTGTGTTACCGTTAAAGGTTTTTTTTATATGTATTAAATCAATTTATCACTGTTTGAAGCTTTGAATATCTGCAATCTTTGCCAAGATACTTTTTTTATTTAAAAACATAACTTTGTAAATATTACCCTGTAATATTCTATATACTTAATAAAACATTTTAAGCTATTTTGTTGGGCTATTTCTATTGCTGTTAAAGCAGACCACAAACACATTCCTAAGAAATTTAGTTCATTTTATCTTCAAGTTGTCCATATTCTAGGTAACAATGCAAAGGATCACTTAAAATATTAATTTATAAATTCTTTTTTTAAAATACATTAACCAATAAGCAAACTTTTAATTGGAACATAGTTTTAACAAGTTTTAAACAAGTCCGTCATGTTGAACGTCCCCATGGTCCGGTGTGAACGTCACTTGGAAAACAAGAGCCCTGGTTCCAGTCCTGGCTGTTCTGCTGGCCAGCAGAGAACCTTGGCACGTCTCCCCACATCTCCATGTCCCTCCTCACCTGTGGAGAGAAACTTCTTCCAAGACTGAGCTGTACATTAAAAAAGTTCTCCCTTTTAACTGGTTATCACTTAGGACTATTTTGATTACCAGTGAAAGAAAACCTGTATCGAAGAAAAATGGGATTTATTGGCTAATGTAATTGAAAACTCAAGTGCACAAACTGGATACTGGGCCTCAAAACAGTGTCCTAAGGATTCACGGTGTCCCCAGCTCTCAAGCTAGCTCTGCTGTCCCAGACCCACTAGGGTCCAGGAACCCACCAAGGTCAGGGAACATGGGAGGGACAAAAAAGAGTGCATCTCTCGCTCAGTAGTCCTACCCACCCCAAACTGTCCCTCCGTGCTGCGACTGGGTCCCGAGCCTCCCTCTCTCACTCACCGACGCCAGGCATCCCTGACCCTCCCACCGGGGTGGCCCGACACCCTCAGCTGGCCTGGAATGGAGACTGTGGGTGCCCTCCGGGGTGGGGGTGGGGACTGAGGGGAAGTAAACTTGCAGCCGGAGTTGGGGGGTTGGTACCAAATGATGAGATGACATTAGACTTCTGAGCACAGCCTTCCTAGCCGGCACTGCATGCCTTGCAGGTATGTACTCCACGATTCTGGGTTATATGTGTGATTGTCGACTGTTTGAATGGAAAATAATATTTGGCAGCTAGGTACCATCTCATTTCTTACCTCATAGGCAATTTAATTTTTTATGCATTTATGAGGGCTTTTTCACTCCCAGCAGGAGTAACTAATGGAGTTGAGGAAGCATTTAAATGGCCTGCCGCCTGCACTGAGGGCTGCTCTGTGTAGCACGGAACTGTACTCTACCTGATTAGGACTCCCGCGGAGGGGGAGGCTTGCAGACGCAACTGGATTTCATTTCTAAGCGGCTCCTCTCCAGCTCAAGGCTTCAAGTCTGACAGCTTTAGAAAACGCCGGATTATGGTAACACCATCTATGTAGGACATGCTTTCACCGGTAGCTCAGAGGTTTGAGCACAGTTGACCGTGGTGGTGTGAGCAGCGAGGCTGTGCCAGAACTCTACGCCCCGTGTTTATTTTGTGCATGTAAGGTTCGTGCTCAAGCACCCATCCACTAAAGCCGGGGGGCAAAAGGGGGGGATGAAGTATTTAACCCTGAGTTATGGATAATTGGACGGATTATTTAATGTTGAAGACAGCACCACTGACTGCGTAGAAGCAAGAGGACCTAATAATGAGAGCCCCACTCACGGCGCACCCATTCCCGTAGTCAGTCTTTTGACTAGAACGCGGCCGCCTTCAGCTCTGGTAATAGCCAGTTGTGGAGGACCAATGAGAAACGCTTGCTAAGGAGTCCAATTTGGAGAGAAATGATGTAGAAATCTGAAAACTGCAGTCTGATGTCAGTCTTGATGCCAGGGAGCGTGCTAGATGTGCAGATCTGCAGAGCCACTGCTCTTCTCTTCTGGACGTTGTCCTACACACAGCGCAGCGAGAGGCCCCGGGTTCCTTCTCCTAGCATCATCCTATTTGATCATAGACCTACCTTCCAGAAAAGACCACTTCCTGATTTTCTTTGAATTGCCTGCAAAATTCCTCAAGATTAAACCAACAACATACAGAAGCTGATCAACATCCTAAACAAATGGATTGTTGGCAAAATTTAAGTGTAATTTGCTTAAAATATGGAGTATATCTTCCGTGGAAGCTCTCTACTTATTTACTTTTTAAATATATAGCAATTTGGCAATTTCAGCATATGTACCAGATTGTGTGGGGCGATATCTCTCACACTGAGGACAACTGGAAAGTACTAGAATCTTTGCCCTTCCACTGCTATACCTCATTCCCCACTGGTTGTGGGACTAGCTTCCCCAGTGCCTTGGGTGAGAGTCCTGTGGTGGCAGGTCAACCACCCCCCGCCCCCCAGTAATGCTTCTCACTCTCTAGGGAATTTCCACTCCCAATTCAACCAGGCATTTCTAGAATATAATGTTCATAAGCCCCATTTTTGCAAGCTAGAGGACGCATGTATTTGGTTACCTGAAAAAAAACCTTTTTTTAATTGCGATGTTATCAAGTGTTTAATTCTCGCAGTTGAATTGGTTGGGTATGTATCTTGGATTTTTAAAATTCGATTATCCTGGATTCAGTAGAGCCCACATCTCTTCATATCTTTAGCTGTATGCCTGGCTATCAACAGGGATTGTTCTGGTAACAAATGTTACTAAATGGAGTAGAAAATGCTACTCTGGATCCTCTGCGGGGATATATTTGAGAGCATCAGCACATATCAGTTGTTCCCATTTTCACTCAGAGAAAGTTGTCAGAAAGTCATGGAATTTTTCGTTATGCTTTAAGCTGATTATGGGGCATTTATTAATTGCCTAAAAAAATTGTGACTGAAATCACACCAAAAAAATTCTTAATTATCTTTTCAAAAGCATCACACTTCATAACATTAAATGCTCTTGTATTATTTTTATGTTTCCGGCAAAGTATTAAATATAGTCTCCTGGAAGACGTTGTCCGAAAGGTTTGACCTGAAGAATTACCAAACCTCGTCCTTAGGCTTCCTGATGAGAATTGTTTTTCTTTGCTGAACGAACTGACTAGATGTAGGAGAGAGATCCAACAAGCTCCCTCCCTGAAAGCACCTGGGAACCTCCGAAAGAGCCATGATATAGTGATAGGAAGGTCTCGGAACAACCTTTTCCTGAGTCGCCAGATCCGCTGAGAGGCTACTCAGTCGCTTTAACTCGTGTTAATGAGTTAAATCCCCACATGGGCCAGTTCCTTACTTATAGGACTGGGTCCTGCTCCTCAAAGCACTCCAAGTGCCCCTTTGGGTCAAGTACCCTTGCGCAGAGAAGAGCTGCGTTCATGAGCCCAAGCTCTCTCCATGTGGACACAAACTGCCATGGCAGCCAGATGGGGGTAAACAGCTCCATGCAAAACGGTGCCTCGGAATGCCTCGCTCAAAGCAACTGGGCGCAGCAGCCGAGAGATTCATTCATTCATATAAAGACCAGAGCATTAGTTTTCCCCGATGAAGCAAAGCCACCACGATCATTTGTACTATACGTAGATAACAAGTTTATTTAAAAAAACAAACAAACAAAAAACACAACAGGAAAAAAACCCAAATTCCCAAGTCAACAGATTCCAAGAGCCCGGATGGCGCCCAGATGAGCCTGGCAGTGACACAGGTGTGGATGAAAGCGGCATTTTCAGAGCTGGCCTTCTCTGGTTCTCCAGGGTGTTTGCATTCTTCAGCTTGGAGATAGAAATAAGGGTTGACATCTCAAGGTGAGGAGAGAGAGAGCGGCACGTATTCGTCAAAAGACCCAACAAGATAATAGATTCTTTTTTTTTTTTTTAAGCTGTTGTTGAGTGTAACTTACTTATCGTTTCAAAGGGCTTTTTTCTAAAATGAAATCTTCTCAAGCAATAGTTAAGAAATCTAGAAACACCCCCCCCCACCGCGCCCCCGGGTGACTGGAGTTAGAGTCCTGTCAGGGATTTAAATCTAATTATTAGCCTGAGAGTAAAGAGAGAACCAGCCGAGTGTCAGCCTGGAAAACAGTACTAGCCATGGTATTGTTCATCAGCCCAGTCATTAGTGTCTTACAGCGCCGTTCAGCACATGTATTCTGACTCTTGAAAGAAGGCCACAGAGGTTTCAGTTTTCCTGATAGTTTCTTTTTCTCTGGAGTCAAGATGCTTCCTCCCCTTCTGCATGCCATCTCGTCTGAACCCCCCGGTTGAACCTGGAGCCTGCTCTCAGGGTGGAAACTTAGAGGAGAGGTAACAATGCAGAGTCAGAGCACCCCATGCCCAACACGCCCCCCAGCTGTGTGACCCTGGGCAAGTGAACTGACTTCTCTGTGCCTCTATGTCTTCCTTCGTCAAAAGAAGATTCAATGTGAAGACTGAAAGACATCAGGTACGTGAAGTACTCAGTCCAGTGCCTGACTCAGCATAAGCACTCAGGAACTGTAAGCTATTTTTATTTTTCCTCTTCTTATTAAACAAGGGTGAATGAGGGGGAAAAAAAAGAAACCTGGTATGACAGTCTAGAGATGAGCATAACATATAGTGGAATATGTATTTTCCTATGCAGGGTTATTGCCAAAGAAGCAAATAGAACATGACTGGGAGTCTAAAATGATATGACAAGGACAGCTACATTGCAGATGTGGGCACTCCAAGCAAAATTTCTTGTCAGGGCACCCTCTGGTTCCGTTCACGAGACGAGAGTACAGGAGGGGATGTTTGAGAAGGAGAGTGGGTAATCCTATTTACCCTCTCCCAGAATGCAAAGAAGATGGAAGAGAAGGAGCTTATCCTTGTAGTACAAGGAGAGTCTTTGGAAACCCACTTCCGCCAGTTTTTCTCGGCTCATCCATTTATGCATTCCTGTCAGTGGCTGATTCTCAAGACTTCTCAAAATATGTTAAGAGCAGGCCCTCCAATCACGCTAGATAGAATACTTAGATGAAGAACTTAGAGCTGCCTTCAGGCTAATAACCAGTAGAAACGAAATCCAAGCTTATAGGAGTGAAGATGGATGTGGGAAATATTGAGGCCTGGTAAATAGCATTTCACAAATGGAATAGTATTTCCAAGGCTTCACAATTTGCAGTCAGGGGATTTTGATAAGGCTTAGGTTATACTGTAATCAGCCCATTCTCTGAAATGATTAGAGCCTTTGCACCATCCTGGGTGGCTACAGAAAGCAAAAAAGGCAGCGGGAGACATGCCGAGAATTGGAAGTAGCTTCCATTTCCTACTTCTCCGCCTACTCATATGGCCACGGACGATGCCCAGTTCGGGGGGGGTTGGCGGTGGGGATCAAAAGCCAAGTGAGGCTCGCAGCCTGTCCTGTGTGCAGAGTATGGAGACCTGCTTTGGAAAGGGTTTGATTAAAGGCCCTCAGTGAATTGGAAGGCCTGGTTTTCTATTAAGGCTTTAATGTTTACAATATTATACACTCTCCATAGGGAGGGAATCTGAGCTGTCCTATGTCGATGTTTCAGCTTCTGACTCCTAACTTGGCAAGAGATGGGTGGTGAATCAGTATGTCACAGTCTGTTAAAAGATGCTTCACTGTTTATGTTTGTTGGGTGTTTAGAAATGCAATAACTATACTGGAGTCTTTTCTTAGTCTGTCATCTGTTTCCGAGGGAACAGAAAGGGATTCAGAGAGCCAATCACAATGCCATATTCACACCCAAAAGTGGGCGCCGGTGCCCTCCGTGAGGGACAGCGCCATTCCATGCTACTGGATAAAGAGCATTTTATAAACACACCCCCCCTCTCATTTCTTCCTCCAAACCAATCCCTCACTTCCTTCTACCCGGAAAAAAGTACGACATGGATCGTGGCACGGTCAATGAATTTTCAGTGGAAAGGATGTTCTGAGCAGTGAAAAATATAAATAAATTGGTTCTATGCTGAAATTAACTGTGGAACCAGGAAGATAAACACAGCACAACTAATTGCATCCAAGCAAGATTAACAAGAATGCTCTTCTATGGAAAGAAAGAAAAAAATCCACAGCATTAACGGAAATTAAGCAATATCTCACTGAAACTAGTAAATAAATATATATCGGTATGTTTAATTAAAAGCAAGACTCTCTTCCGTCTTGTTTCTTACTGAGCTGCTTAAATTAAGGAAGTCTAATGTTAAATGGGAAAAGTCAACTCAGGACACCTTGTCACCTGCATTTAATCGAGACTTCTGTGTCTCATCCAAACTCATAAGACAGGTCGCAGCAAGGGCGAATGTAGGAGTCTTGAGTGAACTTCCCATGGCTTCCCTTTTACAGTCTCTAGATCTCCAGCTTGGAGATAGAAATCTGAGAGTCTTGTGACTGGAAAGCCACTTACCCTATTTTCACCCTGTGATTTTGATGAAAAGATAACCGTATCAGGCTAATAATAAGCAAAGCTTCTCTCTATAGCAATAGCTAAAATTATTCATTTGTTGTTTTTCTAATAATAAAAGTTTTGCAGAAATGCTGAGCAAAGCATTTACCTGAGGTTTTGCTTCTTTTCATCTCAGTTTCCTGCAGTGTTCTAGAAAACACAGAATCCATTAAAGGTCAGATTTTGAGTGGAAGACAGTTTGGGGGAATTGTTCCCTTGTGCTTTGTCTAAATACCTTACCACGGTCCATTTTCAGTTGTTTTCTCTCCAGCTACTAAGAACCCAAGGTGACATTTGACTTAATCCTCCTTGCTGAGTTCAGTCATGGCCACTCCTGGGGGGTGGGGATGGGGAAGGCAGAGGCCCTCTCCCTCAAGGCACCCGAAGACTCTGGCAGCACAGGAGCAAATGGGGGCGGGTAGCAGGAGGCCACTGCACTGAGACCCTTTGAGCTGTGCATTGGGCTTTTGTCTCCCCACTTCCCAGGAATGTTGCCGGGACTGGTGGACAGATAAGCCAGGTAACTGTCGGACACCTCAAAGTCTTTGGAAGACTGAAGTTGTGACATGTAAATCAACTGATTTCATGATTACTAGGCAAACCTCTTTCTTTCCTTCTTCATCCTGTGAGGTCTTTGTTCATCTTTTGTAAAAGTCTTGTCACCCACTCACTTTGCCACCCTGGGGAATAAGAGATTAGCAACTATTTTTTGAGCACCTGCTCCGTGCAGGCACCATGCATGGACCCGAGGATACGGCCAGATTCAGAAAGACAGACTCTCTGAGCTGGGGTGGACAATGTAGTAAGTTTCTGACTGCTTCCCAGCCTTGATTCCCCGAGTGGTTACATAGGAAAGGAACAAAAATGAAAATAAGAATCCCCACTTCCAGATGTCTTTTGAGAACTCCACGTAATAACGTATACAAAGGTGTTGAGTGCAATATAGCTAGGGTTTAGTTGATGTAACTCGTTCAGTCAGTAGCAGTGAAAGAAAAAATCTAAATCCATGCAACTCCCCATTTCTTAGAAATTTATACCTTTTTGTAAAAGATTATTGGTGGGTAGAGTTGAGCTCTTGGATTTCCCTCCTTTTTTTTTTTTTTAATATTTATTTGTTTATTTGAGGAGGGGGTGAGGAGGGCCAAAGGGAAGAGCCCCCAACCTGGGCCTCAATCGCATGACCCAGAGATGAGGACTTGAGCTGAAATCAAGGATGCTTAACCACCTGTGCCAGCCAGGCACCCCTAAGCTCTTGATTTTTAAAAAAGTGAGTGATTTAGGGGACACCTGGGTGGCTCTGTCGGTTTAAAGCGTCTGCCTTTGGTTCAGGTCATGATTCCAGGGTCCTGGGATCAAGTCCTGCATTGGGCTCCCTGCTCAGCGGGGAGCCTGTTTCTCCCTCTGCCTGCAGTTCATCCTGCTTGTGCCCTGGCTCTCCCCCGACCCCGTGATTGATAAATCAATAAATAAAAGTGAGTTGATATAGGATCAAATAGCAGATTACAGGTTAGGAATCCCAGGACGAGCTGTTCTCTAGGCCATGCCTCCAGAAAACCTGCCATCAGAGGAGCAAACCCTGGGCTGGAGGGTGAAGTGTGCAGTCTTCAAGACCCCTGAGGGGAGGATGGGGGGGGAGCCGAAGACCCTGTGCAGACTGACTTTGCCTCTCCACCCTACCTGTGGGAGCAGCTCTGTGCAAACCCGTGCGGACCCCGGGAAATGCCTCGGCCAGGCTGGTCCTCAGACCAAATTTGCTTGGCATGGTCTGATAGGCTCCAGGCGCATGGGTGATTGATTCCAAACCCTGGTGACAAAATAAGCAACACACCTTTTTTCCTGGATGGATCTGGGGCAATTTCTGCTCACATGCAGAGAACAACAAGAGAATGTTCCCAAAGTCCCCACCTGTTTTCCTTCCGGCCTTCCCCAGTTTTCCCAGCCTCAGCTCTGAGTGTTTGGCCACGTAGTCTGTTCCAGGGCCCACTTAGCCTGTAGAGGAGGCTCAGAGGGGTGAAGTGTGCCCAGTGGGAGGCAGAGATGGCAGGCTGGAGGAGACAGCGTTGGATGGTGAGGTGGGAAGCCTAGGCTCCCACCCCTCAGCTCTCACCAAGGAGTTGGGGACTCCTGCAAGGTTGGCTGGGCTTTTTGCATCTCAGTTTCTACATGTGTAAGATGAGGGGCTTGGCCTAGAGGCCATGAGGGCTCACCCCAGCACTGCTGGCCTGGCATCTGTGCTATGAGGCTTGTCAGGACAACAGGAAAGCATTTCTTCTCTAATCACCCAACAGGAAGTCAGGAGGTGGCTTACAGGAGCCGGTGCCCCAGCAACTACCTCAAGGTGACATAAAGACCCTAGGAGAGAAATGCTGCTGAGACAAGGAGGTCGCCCATCTGTCCAGCCTGCACCAGCCCCCTGGAACCCCCCAAAGACACAAGGCCCAAGCCAAGGTCAAAGACATGGCCTTCCCAGTTACTGGATTCCCAAGGCTCCCAGCGGCATTAGGAGGGCTACCTGGAAGGCCAAATTTGGAGTAATTTGTCAAGAACTCTTCAACATTCAGGATACTGTATGGAAGGTGGGATGCCAATGGGCCACAGGCAGGTGGGTTTTATTTGGTGTATACAGAATTTTAAACATCTACACCATTAAAAGAAGAAGAAAACCCAGCAAAAACAGGAGGTTCTACATTTAAAAAAATCTGGATTTCCAGCTGTTGTTAAAGGGGAAGATGTCGCCGCACTGACTACACAGGCTCACACACTGTGGATCAGCTGGGGTGGCCCAGTTTCTGCCCTTCTGGGTGGGGCGCACGCTCCCCGGGTCTTCACAGCTCCTTCCACAAGCTGCTACTTTAGCCTGCATTTTAGTATTTTTACCTGTAATAGGGAAATAATTTCTCTGTGCTCACGAATCCATGAGAAATGAGAAAATAAAACGTACCCAGAGGGTCATGTGCTTTACAGCAAGTAGAGAACGCATCTTCTGTGGAAGGACAGGGGTGAGGTCAGTGTTTTCCACACAATTCCCCAGCACGCTCCATTCACTGGCCTTACCTGGCCTGGCTCTTGAAAGCATTTTATTCTCATCCTCTCCCTGGAAAGTCGGGAGGAGGAAAATCGGCAGATAGCCTGCAACTTCCCTCCAGCGCTTCCCCCTCCGGAGTTATCCAAGGTCAGGGCAGGATTGCCTTGGCACTTCATCTTGGCAGGAGTTTGGTTGTCCTTAGCCCTTGCTGGCTTCGTCACCTGCAGCCAACTTCAGTCCCATCCAGCAGTTTTAAGGCAGGTGGGCATTTGGTAAACTGATTGAGCCTGTTGGCTGGAAGTACTAACAATGTGAATTTCTACCATGATCTTCTCTGTCTTTCATACAGATGAGAAAACTCAGGCTCAGACAGGTAGTGAACTTGCTGACAGGGTGGAATACTAGCAGTGGCAGGGCTAGAGGGAATGTTGAGAAGTCACGTTTCCTTGTCCCCCCCCACCCCCACTGGGAGCACAAGGTGTCCTTCCCCACGACCCCCTCCCCTTCTTTCCACCCTGTGTGCAGTATGCACCCACAATAGCCATCAGGCTGTAAGCTGGCCAGCTCCTCCCCGCCTCTCTCCAGAGTGCCCCTCCTCTAGCAGATGGGGCGGTGCAGGGAGAGGAGCCAGCTGGTGTCTGCTCGCTGTGGGCCTGCTGCCTGGGAGGCGGCCCCTGCCAGCCACTGCCGAGCGAGCCTGACGAGGAGGTGCGGTGGCCTGGAGTCCGAGGACAGGCCAGAAGGTCTCCTGGTTTTCTATGTACGGCTGCCCAGTGTTACCTGGTTCCTAGCAGGGAGAGCCTGGGAAAAGGGGTAGACACTCATCTGAGCTCTGAAATGGAAGGGAGACCACTAGGCCAGGATGAAGAGAAGCCAGACCAGTAATATCACAAGGCACAGAAAGTGTAGAAGCGTCCTAGAAAAAGAGCAACCCACCACGTGGGCATTGATGGGGCAAACAGCCTGCCCTGGATGTGGGTTCTGGGGGCCTATTCTCCAGTCACTCTCGCTCTGTCGATATTTGATAAGCACCGATTGTGTACTGGGTACCTACACAGGCACACAGTTTCCCCGGCATCCCTGGCCAAGGCCACAGGGTCCACAGAGGAGCCTATTTGCTGAGTCTGAGTCAGACTTGCAGAAAACCCTGAAGAAGTTCTGAGGCTTCTGTGTCTGAAGTTCCAAGTCAGTGTGGAAGCCAATTCCGCTGCTATGGACAGAATGTGAGCCCACTGTGACAGGATCTGGAGGCAGGGCCTTTGGGATGTGACTGGGGTTGCATTAGGTAACAGGGGTGGGGCCATCATGATGGGAGTAATGCCCTTTATAAAAAGGGAAGAAAAAATTCTGGAAAAGGACTTTCACCAGATGCTTAATCTGCCAGAACTTTGATCTGGGACTTCCCAGCCTCCAGAACTGTGAGAAATCAATGTTTGTTGTGTAAGGCACCCAGTCTGTGGTATTTTGTCAGAGTGGATGGAGCTGACTGAGTCATCACCCAAACTCAGTTCTTTGGCAAGAGATCCACCAGATGATAGCTTTGCAGAATGACCAGTTAACTTCAGGTACCCGTCAAAAGACAGCAAAAACTTTCACCCGCTGTGTGTACCAATGGAGCCTGAACTGAGCTCTAGAAAAATGGTAAAAACTTAATTCCTACTGTGTCCTAACACTGCATTAGGGGCTTTTATATATGTTGTTCTTTCACTTAAATCTTGAAACCCCCAACACAAGTTTTCTCCTGCTTATTTTATTCATAAGGAGCGTGAGGCTCAGAGAGGATAAGAAACACATCCAAGGTCACCCAGTTGGGAACTGATAGAGCCAGGTTTCAACCCAGTTCTTTCTGGCCCAAAGCCCAGTCTCTCTTCTCTGCAGCTGTGCATGGGAAGGGCGTGCTGGAGAAACCTTTTTTGGTCTCAGACTGTTGAATTCACCTTGAATCACTGGAAGCCTTTTAAACCAGCTGCACAGTTTCTAAAGAGGGTACCCATAGTTGACTTCTTCTGCAGTATCTTCTTCCAGATGACTGAGACACACTTCTTGGTGATAAGACCAGATTAACCTATTTCAACTCGATGGCTGGACTCTGACACACTTAAATAAAAGAAAAAAAGGTCCATCAGAGACAAAACTCACAGTTATACGGAACACAATAATATCCTGCCTTAGGAAACCTTCAGGTTTTACAACCAAATATTTACTTTAGATCCAAAAGAAAATAAGAATCACCATTCTTACTTTATTCTAAAATACACAGTTTAGATACTCTGAAATCAAGGTGTGTCTTAAAATCGATGTATAATTTTAACACGGCAATCTTTTCTCTTCTTCTTTCACACCCCTCATGAGCTCTGACCTTCAAGTCAGGAGAATTCAAAAGCTGCAATTCAAACAATTGTGTGTCTTCAAAGCAATGGCATCTTAGAAAGAAAATATGAAGTAATGATAAGTCTGCCCAGAGAGCACTAATTTGTTCTTACATCCCCCGATATTCTGTGTATGCAACATGATTTCAATATATGCTGTTAAGAGAAGAAATACCTCAGTAAAAGAGGCACTGAAATTTTGTCATAGGAAAAAATTCAATCATATACCAAAGCATAGTGTATTATAATGAACTCCCATCACCTAGCTGCAGTATTTTCTTTTCTTTTTTAAGATTTTATTTATTTATTTGACAGAGAGAGAGAGAGATCACAAGTACGCAGAGAGGCAGGCAGAGAGAGAGGAGGAAGCAGGCTCTCTGCTCAGCAGGGAGCCTGATGCAGGGCTAGATCCCAGGACCCTGAGATCATGACCTGAGCCGAAGAAGGCTTAACCCACTGAGCCACCCAGGCGCCTCCAGCTGCAGTATTTTCAATTTCTGGTCTATCTTGTTTCCTGCTCTACTCCTTTCCAGCCCCAGATCATTCTGAAGCAAACCGCAGGTTCCGGGGCATTTCATTGCTAAATGTTCACACATATGTAAAAGACAAAGACCACCCTTTTTGAAAATAATGATGACAGCATTATCACACCTCCGTAAAAATCATCAGATCCCTTTAAAATCAATACTAATATGTCCCTAATATGATCTCATATCCATTGAGTATTTACATTTCCCTGATTATCCTGTAAATAGTGTCTCTTGTACTCATTCTCACTCTCTCTGTTATTTCTTCTTATTTCCTTTGTTGAGGTTCCAAATCAAGAGCATACTCTTTTTCCCTATTTGCTGTGTTGTTGTTGAAGGGACCAGGTCTCTCTGTCTCGATGTTTCCCATGGCTTGTATTCTGCTGATGACACCCTCATGACATTGTTTAATTTGTTCCCCTTTCTTCTATATTTCCTGTAAAGAGGTACAAAGAGCTGAGTGTTTGCACAAACTTTATTTGGGGTTTTTTTGTTTGTTTTTTTGGTGGGTTTTTTTTGCTTTGGTTTTTTTGTGTGCGTGTGGGTTTTTGGTTTTTTTTTTTGGCTTTGTTTTGTTTTGTTTTGTTTTTTGCGCTTGCATTAGGAGGTACATAGTGCCTGGTTGTCTCCATCTTCGGATGATGATGACTGCCTGGGTCAAAACCAGCACTTCTGAAATGACCGTCCCATTTACTGAAACTACCTCTAAAATATTATATAAAAAATAATGAATCTGAGATGCTGGATATGCCACGGTTCAGTTTTAGGTCCTTCTGATTACACAGAAGAGCAATTCCTTTGGGTTGGCCCAAATAACAGGAGCACAGTCATCTGGAGTCATGTGAGAGTCGTGGACCCAGGCAAATTTCCTTTAATGAAACAGCGTTATGGAAACTTGTGTTTCAGTTGAAAAAAAATGGGGAGGGAGGAAATGGGACTCCAAGAATCACTGTAACAAAAATCATTATTTATAGTGTTAAGTGTAGAGCTAGAATACTTAAATGGACACATACAAATGCCTCATGGGATTCCATCGAGCTCTTGGTCAACCATGATGCCGTAGGCCATCAACAGTGCAGCGCTCACACATTTCCATCACTGTATCACCTGAGACCAACAGATCTTTCTCTGTGCCCACACGGTCTACTTCTGTATTGGTCATGAGAGTCTGTACAAGTCCCCTAGTTAATCAAATCATGTTATGTTCCATATATCGCAGGAAACTCATCTGTGCACACACATAGTGATAAGAAACATAAGGATCTTACAGGCATTTAGGGAAAAAGCCAAGTGTATGAGCAGACCTCCCAGGGGCATCACCTGGGTCCCAGGCAGCTGCCTGGACCAGAGTAGCTACTTCTGTGGCTACTAGTGCACCTCTGTGTGTTCTGTTCTTTTTGGCTCTGTGCCCTTCTCTTCCCAGTATAGACTAGCTTTGTTATGCTTTGCTCTACTTATCTCTGTTGGCGAGATAGGCATTAGAATGGCCAACACATACAACAGACACTTTCAAACTCTTCTGATTACCATTTGATAAATTTTCATCATAACCAAGTACACACACACATAGTTGTGTAGGTGAATGTGTATGTTGTGATGTAGATACAGAGATGCACACACGTCCATACGTGTCTCATCATTCAGACTCAAGTTTCACACACTATCACCCTTGCTTTGTGTGAGATATTCTGATTTTTAAAATTCTATTCCTTTGTTTAAAAACTATTGGGTGTGGCCCACTAAATTGATTTCAAAACCCACTGTTGGATCATAACTTTCATCTTGAAAAGCTATACCCTACAGTGAAGGTATAAATCAAAGGGCATCGCGAATAAAGTCCTTGGGAGCTAGACTGATTGCAAATATAAGAACTAAGACTCTTAGAAGACTGGTATATCGTTACAGTGTGCATTCAGTCAGAAGCCATTGATTCAAACTGAAGTGGTCAGATGGCTCTTTGGTTGTCATTTGTGATCAGGTTGATCCAGGGAGTGAAGATATCAGGAAGAGCAGCCCACCACCCCTGCAAGCGTCTGGAGCTTGGTCTCTCCTATCACTTCTGTGACGGATCTGGACTTCTCAACACTAACTGTCCATCACACGGTCTCAGTTCTATTGTTCTAGTACGACAGGGCACACCGTGCCCTCTGGAGCCACAAAGGGGAGAAAATATTCCCTCCAATATTCCTGCATGATAAATTCTTCCACCTCTACATATAACTCTGCTTATAGGGCTTGTCTTTTTGGCTTTTTTAATGTCCCAACAATGACAGGAGGACTGACTTGAAGAGCAATAACACTCCTGTGCAGCCAACTCACATTGCCTTATATTTTTCACCTCTTTTTACATAGAGAACTCCCAGCCAGGGGGGTGAGGGCGGGGAGGATAAGAGGAAAGGAAAAACCACATGGCATCAATAAGTTTACCCTCGAGATTCTGTCACTTTCTTAGGTGGTGTCTTTACAATATAAATTTTTTGGGCATTCTGCTCAGATCTTAAGATGTTTGGGCAGAAATCAACCCCCCCACACACCCCCGGCTTTTATTCAGTACCATCTTCCAACACACGCATACACACAAATGCAAGAAGTGATTTGTATGACAGGGTTAATTTCCCATTTCCTAGGAGCAGGGAGCCCTTTCTCCAGAATGTGATCAACTTAGAGGTGTTAGTGTATGAGTTTAATAATATTTTCAGTAACTAGAAAGGAGGAAATAACTCATGAGTCATGAAAAACCTGAAAAGATTATTCTGGTGTTTGTTTATCTTGAACTAAATTTGCAGGGAAATAAAATCACTCTGGCAGCTAAAACTGCACACTCACATTCTTTTGTATGAATTAATTATACTTAACTGCTCTGTAATGTCCTGATTAATTATTTCCTGTTCCAGTCAGTTGATTGTGCATTTTTGATACCAAACCTGCATCATGATGAGAATCTTGGACCTATTTCTCATGTTGCTTGAGGCCCCCATAGAGCTGATTTGAAAAAGTAGCCGCAAAGGAAGCCAGTGTCTTCATCAGCAACCAAGGAGGGCAGAGTCAGCACAGGCAGGGACAGTGCAGCTGTATTTTGCGCCCAGGGTACAGGGCCACCACTTACACACAGGCAGCAGGGAGACGGAGCATTTAATGCTTCACTATTTGTGAGAAACATAACTGTCGCCCTGCACAAACACTAGGTACTTGTCTTTCACCAATAGGCTCTCTGATGTGTCTGGAGTGATGGAGTTGTAGGGGAGGAAAATTTTCCCTTCTTTCCTTCTAGGTTCTTTGGCTGGTTTAATAATTAAGTTGGCATATTAACAGAAGGGGAAAAAGTTAATTTCATAGGTATGGGAACCCCAAAGATACGAGGCTCTCAGACAGTCAGGCAATTGAAGCTCATATGCAATCCGAGCTAAGGAGAGGGTTTAGGGTTCTAGGACTTCAAAGGGGAGGAAGACAATTCACAGAAAGCTGGGAAGAGCAAATGCTTGGTACATACATGTTTGCATGCCATACAGATAAGTCTTTCTGATATAAAAAGTTATCTCTGGGAATCAGGAATAGCTCTCTTCCTGGTACAGGCCCTCTATTTAAATTCTTTTAAGCAGTCAAGGGAAAGGGAAAGGAAGAAAGGAAGAAAGAAGGAAGGAAGGAAGGGAGGGAGGATCGGAGGGAGGGAGGGAGGAAGGAAGGGAGGGAGGAAGGAAAAGTGAGAGAGAGAGAAAGAGAGAGGGAAGGAGGGAGGGAAGGAGAAAGAGATTAAAAAAGCAATTCTTTTCGTGTCTGTTAGGACATGATTGCCTTCAGCTCAAAATCGTCTACATGTCAAAATGGTGTCCCATATTCCACTCCATGTCAGGGCTTTAGAAAGCAGGCTGGATTGCCAGGTAAGTCCTGGGAGACAGAAAAAGCTGAGTATATCAGTTTTTTATTGCTGCTACAACAAATGACCCCAACCTTAGTGGTGTCACACAACACAAGTTGATTATCTTATAGTTCTATACATCAGAAATCCTAATATCAAGATGTCAGCATCTTTTAAAGGCCCCAGGGGACATTCTGTTTCCTTGCCTTTTCCAGTTTCTATAGGCTGCCACCCACTTTGGCTGGTGTCTCCTTCTTCCATCTTTAAAACCAGCAGATGGTTCTCTCTCGTTCTCTGACTTCTTGCTTCTGTCCATGCATCTCTCTCTCACTTCCCTGGCCTTCCATTTCCCCCATAAGGACTCTGGCAATTACATCGGGTTCCGACAACCCACAGCAATCCCACCACACCCGCTGTCTCAAAATCATCAATCATGTCAGTCCCTTGGCTGTGGAAGGTACATGGTCACCTGGACATCTTTGGGGGAGTTATTATTCTGCCTTTTGCACTGAGTATCCAGACTCAGAAAGAGCCCATGTAGGTCAGGCCAGAGCTTGTCGTGGTGGGTCAGTGTTAGCCAGATGACACAGGCACCAGCCAACAAGAGGGTGGAGCAGAAGTCAGCAGGTATGAGTTCTTATCTTGGACGGTTGACTTAAACGATACACCCAAGCCATCCTGCTACTTACCTGATGAAAGGCTGATATGCATTCAGCTTGCCCTAAAACCATAGAGCTGTTACTGCAATAATGCAAGATACTAAATTAGCTTGTAAATGTGAACTGACGACAGCAGAAAGTTGACACCAAGAACCTGAACAATGGGAGGGCCATAGAGGTAAGTTACTGAAATCAGCCAAAAAGGTTGATTTTTTTTTGAAGCTATGCAGGAAATGGGTTAATGCCACGCTACGGTTAGCATTCACACATTTGAAAGAAGAGTATGAGGGTCAGGAAGGTTAATAAGCTTTGGAGCAGAGAGGCACAAAGAGGTCAGGGTAGGCTGAGGCCCCACCTTGCCCCTCTACCCTGACAAACCCACTGAGCCTGTCCCCAACAAGAGATGGACACTTCAGACACAGGTCCAAGGTCCCTTAAGTCCTCAAGTTGTGTAACTCACTGCTCTTTTCTCTGAACCCAGGCTCTCCATGAAGCCTGAGATAATTGGTCTTCCCAGGGAGCCCCCCACGCAGGGAGAGGATGAGCTGTCAGTCTCTGGTCTGCTTGCCAGATCAGCTCTGTTTCTCATAGAAAATTAACAAACTGGCATGCTGGTTTGCATATATTAATGCCTTGGGAGTTTAGCTAGCATGAATCAGCACCTGAAAGCTGTCAATCTCCAGTCTGCATGACAGATAGACACTCTAATTTCTCATGGAAATGACTAAATGGCTCTGCTGGTTTATATTTATTAATGCCTTGTGAGTTTAGTTAGCATGAGTCAGTATCTAAACACTGATCAGCTCAGGGGTCCCTGCAAGAGTTGATCTGCAGTAAATTCTCCAAGATCTTCCTCTAACATAAAAAGTCCCACCCTATCACCTGCCCCCACCCTCATCATATTTTCCAACCCTCATCCTGGGCCATTTCCTTGCCCATCTCCATGGGGTCTGCTTACACAGAGTACAATGTGAAAGGCAGACCCTGGGGTTGTGCAGTCTTGCCCTGAAGAATTCCCAAGGTCCTTTTGAGGTTTCGCTTCAATGCTGCTCCTTCAAAGCCTCTCAGAACCCCTCAGTGCTCTCCAGGCCTTCCTGGCTTACTTCAAAGAATCCTGCAATTCCCTTTTTGTACACATCAGCCTCATTTACCATCTGTCTTCCCCACCAGGAAGTGGACCAGGTTCCCTTTCCTCCTCTTAGATGCCCAGGGCCCAGCACAGTGCCTGGCACAGAGTAGGTGCTCAATAAATAACTGTTGGTTGGGGCACCTGGGTGGCTCAGTGGGTTAAAGCCTCTGCCTTCGGCTCAGGTCATGATCTCAGGGTCCTGGGATGGAGCCCCGCATCGGGCTCTCTGCTCAGGAGGGAGTCTGCTTCCTCCTCTCTCTCTGCCTGCCTCTCCGCCTACTTGTGATCTGATTTCTCTCTGCGTCAAATAAATAAAATCTTTAAAAATAAATAAATAAATAAATAACTGTTGGCTGAATCCATAGATGTTGCCCCGACCTCCCTTCTTATGCCTCTTCTCAGCCACCACAGAGTGGAAAATGGATGCTCACACGCCGAGAGATTCAGGAGGAGATACTATAAATTAAGGGAAAGTTCACATTCAAGATAAGACAGAGAATGACTCTGTAGAGTTAACAGGAGTCTGTCTTCCAAGGAGCGATGGAGAGACAGCCCCTGAGGACAGACTGTGACAGGACAACGCTGTGGCAGTGACAGGGCAGCAATGAGGCATCTCTAACCAACAGCCGGACATTTCTCTTTGAATGTCCTCGCATTACCACAACTCAGCATGTCCCAAAGCAAGCTCAGAGTCTTGCCCATCTGGACCCATCCCCCTACCAGCGTTCCTATTTCTGGGTGTTTTCCAGGATCTTCACTTTGGAGTTGTTTAAGATTCTGGGCTCTTCAAAGTTCATACCCATTACTAAACCAACAACTCCTTTGGGCTGGGCACCCTGCCCAGGTGCCCGGTTCCCCCACTCTCGTGGCCCTGCCGTCTCACCTCTGAAGCCCCAGTCTGTCATTCTCAGGCCACGTCTGTTCCTCCACTATAGTGAACACGGCCCACCCCTCTCCCTGTAGATGTCCGTGCTTCTCCTGCCCCCATCCTTCCGTTTGGCTTGGGCTGTCCTCTCTTCGCTGACCCCTGCTTTAAACCCCACCTATTGTTGACAGCCCTGCTGAAGTCCCAAGGCCCTTATGAAACACTCTTCAATTATTTCAACCCACACGTGGAGACTCACAGAGCAGAAGCGTGTGTTCAGAGGACTTAGACCTCAGGGTGCAGTTCTCTGTACAGCTCAGGAAACTGGGGCTGGCACAGCCCAAACTCGCTCCCTCTCTGAAGCCACCCTTTTTCTTTACCATTCCTCATGGCGCCATCTCACCAGCTATCTGTATTCTTACTGCTTCCCATCTCCCTTATGGGGAGGTTGGCTTCAGGAGCGCAAGGAATTTCTATTAGGCATTTTCTGTAGCAACCTTAGGGTCTCATTCTGTGGTGGGTTTAGAAGGCTCTCAATGGAAAGAAATTCAGAGAAAGTCGGTTGTGGTGAGTACGGGTGTGGCAGCCCCCGTTATCTGCAGGGGATATGTTCCAAGATCTCCAGTGGAGACCTGAAATCACAGGTAGTGCAAATCCTATATACCCTATGTTTTTTCTTGTACATACACACCTATGATTTTATAGATTAGGCACAGCAAGAGATTAACAACAATAATAAAATAGAACAGTTATAACAATATACTGTAATAAAAGTTATGTTAACATGTGGTCTCTCTTTCTCAAAATATCTTATTGTGCTATACACATCGTTCTCAAGATGACATGATATGACAAGGTACCCACATGATGAGATGAAGTGAGGTGAATGACAAGGCATTGTGACATAGTGTTAGGCTACTACTGACCTTCTGATGATACATCAGAAGGAAATCATCTGCCTCGGGGCTGCGGTGACCAGGGTAACTGACACCACAGAAAGTGATACTGTGGGAGGGTGGGGTGTGTGTGTGTGGGGGGGCTACTCTATAAGGAAATTAAAGAAGAAAGAATTTCATCGTGGGTATTTCCAATCAGTGCTAGGTGACAAGGAGGCCTAACTCTCTGGGACTCAGCCCACTTTTGAATCAGATAGCCTGGTCTGACATACCTCTCTCATGGACCTGATCCCTCAGGTCCTGAAAAAGCTGACTACTGAAGGCTATTTACTGAACAGACTTCTCACAAGTTGATAGTGTAGTAGGTTAAATAATGGCTCCCAGAAGGTCTCAGAAGGTATGTAACCTCCTAAATCCCATAATCTGTGGTCATGATCTTCTTTGGAAAAAGCATCTTTGCAAATGAAATTAAGGACCTTGAGATGAGATCACCTGGATTACTCAGGTAAGCCCTACATCCAATGATGAGTGTCCTCTTAAGGGACAAAAAAGAAGAGGAGAAGGCCGTGTGAAGATAGAAGCAGAGTCTGGAGTGCTGCAGTCACTGTCCAAGGAACACCTGGAGCCACCCAAAGCTGGAAGAAGCAAAGAAGGATTCTCCCCTAGAGCCTTTGGAAGGAATCTGGCCCTGCTGCCATCTTGATTTCTGACTTCTGGCCTCCAGAAGTCTGAGAGAATAAATAAATGTCTCTTGCTTTAAGCTAACTGGTCTTGGGAATTTGTTTCAGCAGCCTTAGGACACAAATATATGGGAACCTGGAAAGTGCATCTGTCTTTCCACCCTGTCCACAAAAACATCAGTGGAGCAGTTAAGCATAAAAAGGTCATTATAACTGGAAATGATGAAGGTTGGAATAGTTTTCCCAGCGTGTACAGTGCACTTAAAGGAGAGGCACTTGTCCAATCAGTACTGGAATGGGGCTGGGGCAAAAGAAAGGGGCAAAGAGAGACAAGGCGAAGGAAGATATTCACAGAAGGCTTCTGGAAGAAGGAGACCCTTAACTGAGTCTTGAAGAATGAGGAGTTAGCTGGGTGAGGAAGCTGGAGGTGTCCCATGGTGCCACAGCACAGAGATCACTATGAGAGAACCCGGTGTACAGTAGAAGTGCAGAGGCCAGACGGTCTAGGTCTTTGAGGGGTCCGATCTCTGAGGGCTTTCTAGATCACATGAAGAAGGGAAGACTTTTCTCTTGCACGTGATTGTCAACTGGGGCAGCACCAGGGCTTGTCTGAGTTGGTGTGCACATTTCTTTATTGTCACAATGACTAGGGGGTTTCTCCTGGCACTTAGTAGCCTGCATCCAGGGACATTTAACTTCCTACAGTGTCGGTGGACTGTCCAGCACAGTGAAGAATTTCTTGTCCTTCCAAAACTTTCAAAAGAGTCACATCATCTTGAGAAGAACTGCTGGTAATAATACAAAACCACTGAAGGGGTGTGAACAGGCAAGTGACCTGACAGGGAAGTGCAGACAGGTGTGGGGTGAAATGGGAGGGTCAGATTCAGAAGGACAGGAGTGATGGCCTGAGAAAAATTAGGAGGCCAAGGTCCAAGGACAGTGAAGTCCTGATGAAGAGATAAAGACCGGAGCCAGCAGCAGCAGCAGCAGAAGGGATGGTGGAAGGGGAAGGAAGGAGGGCATTGGGAGGCAAATTCAAGAGACATTTAGGCAAAAAAAAGAGGAATTTGTATTTGAAAAAGAGACTGAATCTCATATTTCTAATTCAGAGGTGTCATTAACAGATATTAAGAATAAAAAGAGAGTTACTGGATCACAATTCAATTTGGGACTTGATGATATTGAGTTGCCTGTGAGATAGTGAAGCAGAAATGCCCATTAGGCAATTGAAACCTAGCATTCAAAGAATGGTGTGAATGTTGTAATCTCTAGAGTATTTTCAAACAGACTAGCAGAAGGTGGTTTCCATAAGCGGACAATTTGAAGCCTGGAAAATTACTAGTCTCACCCTAAATGGATTGGGTGCTTACAATTCCATGGCATTTCACAAGAATTTGATCCCCTTTTTATTTAAAGGACAAAAGAAACTCTTGACCTCAAATGAAGGGCTTTGTTTGCACTCAGATTAGTTTACAAAGGAAGATGACCACTCAGGTGATAGGGTTCATGCCTCTTGTATAACAAGGAACTAGACTGGTTTTATGAAAAAACAGTTGGGAGAAGCAAAGCATTAGAGTGGTTTAGACAACTAAGACTGGAGTAAATATTGACTCGTGGCCTTTGAAAGAGGATTCTAGACTAAAGAAGGTGGCATTTCATTTTCAAATCATTGTTCTTTGTTGTGCTACTTGGAACACTTGAGATGTTTCTATTAGCTTATGTTTGATTGTAAAAATAATTTCATGATTTTGCTTCAGTTTAGTGGGGGTAAAATTTGTAGTACTGTTCATTTTCTTTAGCTACTTGTAGTCCATGAGCGCTCCTCAAAGTTCTAGGAGCTCCTTTCACCTCTTGGTCTGGTAACTTTATATTAAAATTCATTAAGGCAGGGACCATATCTGTCTGGTTCACCACTGAATCCCAACAGCCAGCATACTGCCATGCACATAGTAGGCACCCAGCAAATATTTGATTGAATAAACAAACACAAAAGCTTTCATTCCAGGAATTGAGGAAGATGGGCATTAAACCACTAAATACAGAAGTAATTCCTGAATTTTCTTTTTAAGATTTTGCATATTTATTTATTTGAGAGAGAGCAGGGGAGGAGTAGAGGGAGAGGGATAAGCAGACTCCTCACTGAGCTCAGAGCCTGAGGCATGACTTGAGCTGAAATCAAGAGTCCGATGCTTAACCGACTGAGCCACCCAGGCACCTCCTGAATGGCTTTCTGATGAAGACCTCCAAGGGGAAGAACAGGCAGCTCTGAAAAAGGACAATCAATCTATTCTGAGGAGAAGAAGGCTCAGGAAGAGTCCCTCGAACTATACTCTAAAGGCTAAGCCAGGAAGCTAGAGGATCAGAGGAAGTGAATGCTGAAGTCCTAGGACTATGAGTGGCAGAGATGAGTGATGTAAATAGGAAATTAGGAAAGAGAGAGGTTGGGCTCTGCCAGCCTCAGTTTCCTGAGCTGTAAAGAGAAGATGCACTCTGAGGTCTAAGTCCTTTCAACGCTCAGTTCTGCTCTGTGAGTCTCTGTATGTAAGTTGAAATTATCAAGGAAAGTTGCATAAAGGCCTTGGGACTTCAACTGGTCTGTGAAGATAGATCTCTTAGTGGAAATACTCTGAGCAAAATTATAGGATCAGAAAAGAGTATGGGCCTCTGGACAGAGAAGGATATGATTTGCCTGTCCATGAAGGGGAGGAGAAATTTAGAAATTAAAGAAGAGAAAGATTCATGGTAGAAAATACTAGGCCAAATTATTTACCAGGAATAGATGACCTCATAGAATCTCACAGAATTCTCTGAGATTGGGACTGTACTCTTGTCCTAATTTTTCTATTCAGAACCTTGAGGCACAGAGAAGTAGAAGAACATGTCCAAAGACACATGACACTCAAGTGGTGGGACCAGGAATGTGATATGGGCAATCTGCTACCACTGGGAGTGCAGAGGTGTGGGGTCACAAGTAACCAGTGAGGAGCATTTCTTATCACGGTCTTGTAAGGTGCCTCACAACATGATCTAGGTGTTTTGTTTTGTTCTGTTTTTTAAGATTCAAATATATATTTGAAAAAGAGAGAGAACATGAATGGGGGAGGGGTAGAAGGAGAGGGAGAGAATCCAAAACAGACTCCCCGCTGAATGTGGAGCCTGATGCAGGGCTTTATCCCATGACCCAGAGATCATGACTTGAGCCAAAATCAAGAGTCAGACGCTTAGCCAACTGAGCCACCCAGGTGCCCTGATCTAGGTTTTTTCTTCCTTTTCCTCCAATTTATAAGCCCTGTGAGTGCAGGAAGAGAGACTCTATCATGGTTCCTGTGATTCTTTACAGTACTAGGTCCTGGACAAAAGACTCAACCCTACATTTTAATTAGAGAGGAATCTATTATATACTTGTGCCTGCCCTACACAGGACTTGTCTCCCTTCTGTCCATGTGTCACTGCCAGTCTGGCCAGAAGTGAACACCTGAGCCAAGGTCAGCCTATGAGCTTGAAATTAATTAGTGATGGATCTCTTCCCAACAAAAACAACCTCTACTAGATAGTATCTAGTACATATTCAGAGAAAATCATCAGTCAATAGCAGGACAGAGGCCAAATGATATACTGAAAGAACACAGCAAACAGGAACTATAAAGCAGAATAACACAGAGTAAAGTCAATGAAGAGTCAAAGAAGAAGTTGAAACAGGAAGTAGTTGAAATCCCATCGTAGAAAACAGTAGGATAGAGAAGGTGTGATTCCTAACATGGCCAGCTTCACCGATGTGTGACCTGCATGGTCTCATAGTCCTGGGCTCAGAAAAGCTCCCAACTTGCTTTTTTTGCCTAAAAATTCTTAATAACTTTTAAACAAGGGACTCTGCATTTTTGTTTTGTACTGGACCATTCAAGTTATGATAATGAAGGTGATCATAATGACAACAATACCTACTCTCAAGAAAAGGAAAAGTAACAGAGTGGGGAACTTGGGCAGAGCTGAGATTGAGAAGAGTTAATCTTGTCCCCTCCAGTTGTCTCCATCCTCAATTCTCCAGGCCTACCAAGCACAGCCTGTGAAGGATCCTGTCTACTGCCTCCAGGATAGTCTGCTTAGAACACAAGCGACTTCATTCTATTTTAAACCCTCCAATACTCCCAACACGCTAAGGACAATACCTCCATGGGATCATGAACTTGACACTCCAATCCATCTATCCTCATCACAGACACATGACAGGCTTGAAGCAGTTCCACTGGAGCACCCTCTATAAGAGACAACAAAATATAACCAGACACCAAATTGTTACCAGAGAAATATTTCTTCTCAGAGATTATTGCATGTATTTGGAAAGCTTTGGATACTTGAACAGACAGGAGCTGATCAGGGGGATTGTGACCTTCTAGGCTGGTGGGGAGAGGATGAGACCCCTAAGAGGTATCCTGAAGGAATAATAGATGATGGCTAGAATGAGATCTGAGTTTGGTTGAGAAGGACAATATGAAGTAGGAATCCTAGTTACCATAAAACCTCTGTTTAGCTGAGTTGGATGTAATGTTTGGGGTCAGAGCTAAATTATGACAGGGGAGCAAACAAGCACAGCCTCTTCTTCTGCCCTTTTCCCAGGCAGAGCTCAGTTTCTCATATAAACAAATGTTGAGTAACTATTTAAAGAATGACGTTTTCAAGGGTGTCAAGTATTGGACCCCAGGGCTAGACAACACATTTTAGTCCAGCCTTGCTCACCTCTTGCTCTTCCTTCTCTCTGTGTCTGCCTGCCTCTCTCTGTCTTTCTCTATTTCCCACCCTTTTCTCAGCCCCTGGAAAATTCTATGTCAGGGATTTCAGAGGCTCTTTTCTCTGCCTAGAAAGCGGTTTCCTTCCTTTGCGTTTGTGTTCTGATCAGCTGTGGGCATGGTGGCACGATCAGGTGGACAGAGGCAGTTGCATGGAAGGCAGGTACAATGCAAAATAGACTTCTCTCTTACTCCAAAAGGAAGACTTTGGGACTACAAAGAAGTATTAAAAAACAAAACAAAACAAAAAAATTATGGAATCCAGGTTTTGTTATGAGGCATCTTGATGGACTGCAGGCCTCTCAGTGACTGAGATTGTGTCTCCTTCTAATATCTCTGTCTTCTGGAGGGGAGCAAAATTTGCCACCCCAGTATGTGTCTCCTTGGCATGCAGATTATTCTTAAGAAACAGAAGGCTCAGGAAGAATCTTTGACATTCTCCCTAACTGCCTAAAAGAATTTAGATAGAGGACCTGCTCCAGGAAGAGAGCTATCACCGTAGACACCCACCTTATGATATGAACTAGGGGTGGTAGACAGGGAGGAACCTGGCAAGTCCTCTCTCTATTTCATTGTTTCTGAGTAGCCCAGCAAGCATTTGTTTCCCAAACATTTACTCTTTTTTCATCTTCTTGTGAATGGTCTTCCTTCTCTTGGAAGTTCTAGATGCCTCCACCCTTCTCCATAGCTCTGGAAGACATATAAGCCTCAGTTACCTGACTGCCTGTGGACTTCATATTCTTATAGACCCTGTACATATGTACTTAAATTTGATTTTCTCCTGTTAGTTTGTGTCATGCCAATGTAATTCTTAGACCAGTCAAAAGAATCTTGAAGGTGGAGTGAAATCTTTCTTCCCCAACACTTCCATTCACACCGCACCCTACCCTTTCCCATAGAGGTTAAGAATACAGACTGAGGAATTAAATGCCCCTGTTGAATTCCTGGCCTCACCACTGAGTGTTTATGTGGCCCTGGGTGTGTGTGTGTGTGTGTGTGTGTAGATAGATATTTATCTATAAAGTTGGGATAAAAGTAGTACAGTACCAACTATAGAGCCAATAGGATTAAATGAGATAATTCATTACCTGACACCATAATTGCATAAAACATTTTATTTTTTTTTATTTTATTTTATTTTTTTTTAAAGATTTTATTTATTCATTTGACACAGAGAGAGAGAGATTACAAGTAGGCAGAGAGGTAGGCAGAGAGACAGGAAGAGGAGGAAGCAGGCTCCCCGCTGAGCAGAGAGCCCGATGCGGGCCTCGATCCCAGGACGCTGAGATCATGACCTGAGCCGAAAGCAGAGGCTTTAACCCACTGAGCCACCCAGGCGCCCAAAACATTTTAATTATTAGTCCAGTGTCTGACACTTGGTATTATTTTGAACACTCAACCCAATAAGTACTTAACAGATGTTCCTTGCATTGACTCGAATGCTAAATCCCTCTGCTAAGCTCTTATCACTGCACATGTACCTCTCTCTAACATAACTCTCATCATCAGAATCCTATCTGAAGTCAACATGAAAATGGAAGGAATAATCCAAATTTTCCATTTCTATACCCCATAAAATATTTTGAATTGCAAACAGAAGCAGAATGTTTTCTGATGGAATACTCTATTGTATTTTCTTGAAAGACTCTTTTAAAATATTCATCTTCTATGCTTAAAAAGAGGTCCAGTTTGCAAAGCAGGTGAAAGATATTATGAAGTTCTCTGCTGAGCAGTAGAGGTGCGTCAGTTCACAGGAATTTATCATGTGCAGTTCATGAGGCCCCAGGGTCGTGATGTTGGCATTTAAACGTTAGCAAGAATAACACTGAAAGCAAAGCTGACATATGTAAGAATGAGTGGACCCCAGTGCTGCCTTTTGTTCTCTCAGAAAGATCATAGCATATTAATGGGAGCTACTCCTAATTCTTCCTCAGTGGCTGCCACATCAGTCTGAACACACCCTCCTTTAGTCCTCTAGATGGCTTATTTGATTATAATGGAATGAATTTTAACAAAATTCAATCCCTCCCTCTCACCTTCTTTTCCTTCCCTCTTTTTTTCCCTCTCTCTTTCTTTTCCTGTGGACTTCATATTCTATGGATCCTGTACATATGTACTTAAATTTTATTTTCTCCTGTTAGTTTGTGTCATGCCATCTTAATTCTTAGACCAGTCAAAAGAACGGTGAAGGGTAGAATGAAATCTTTCCTCCCCGACACTTCCATTCACACCCCACTCTGCCCTTTCCCATAGTGGTGAAGAATACAGACTGAGGAATTAACTGCCTCCTTCCTTCCTTCCTTCTTTCCTTCCTTCCTTTCTTCCTGCCTTCCTCCCTTTTCCCCTTCCTTCCTTCCTTCCTTCCTTCTTTCTTTTTCCCTTTCATTTATTAATTCACTCAAGAATATTTAAGGCAATCTACCATGGGCCCGGTGTACCATACTGATCTGATACTTAACTTCATGAGTCTTCCAGTAAAGGAAAGAATGTAGACATCAAATGTTAGTAAATTAGAAGTTGCCATGAGCTTGAGAAAAGACTGAGCCTGGAAGATGAGAGAAAGCCTCCTGAAGAAATAACTATCCTCTGAGATCTGAAAGATGACTAGTGCAGCTAGGAGACACTGGCTAGGATAAGGGTGTGGGAGTCAAAAAGGCAGTGGGAGAGGGCTATGGGAGCTCTTCAGAGGTCCCTGTGGCCTACATCTGCAGCTCTTCTGGAGACTCCCTCAGCCTCTCACTTCTGCTGCACCTGTACTAGGGATGACTTTGCTGCTGTGATTTGCGAGGATCTTGTGCCCCACTCTGGACTTGATAATGGCCATAGATCACTCCCAATTTGCACATGTAGAAGTCCAGTCTCCGAGGAGCCGACCAGTCTGCCTCAGACTCAACATTCTAAGAGGCATAGCTGGAATTGAAAGGGAGGACGTTCTGTCTCTAAAACAGGTGCTCATACCACAATACTAAGGTAACCCCCAGAGGGACCTTCTTAGGTAAATCATCCCACCTGAAAATACTATCTTCATACAGATGCCTGAAATTCTTCCACCAGGGGAAAGATAATACCTTACAACAGAAGTGATTCTTTCCCCATGCTCCTCTTTTTTTTTTTTTTAAAGATTTTATTTATTTATTTCACAGAGGGAGAGAGATCACAAGGAGGCAGAGAGGCAGGCAGAGAGAGAGGGGGAAGCAGGCTCCCCGCCGAGCAGGGAGCCCGATGTGGGCCTCAATCCCAGGACCCTGAGATCATGACCTGAGCTGAAAGCAGAGGCTTTAACCCACTGAGCCACCCAGGCGCCCCCCATGCTCCTCTTTTAAAAACAAACACTGAGCCAACTTTGGAATGTTGGAAATACCCATGATAAAGGAAAGGGGAGGTGAATCTTCTTAAAGTTGTCCTTGCTGTTTAAATCATGAATAACTTTCCTATCTTGAGTTCTTCTATACCTTCAACAGATACATCATAAAAAATTAAAATTATTTTAAAGAGCAAATATTCCTTGGGAAGGGTAATCTATTAAGTCAGTAACATTTAAGAGTATATATGTTAACTGGGAACTTTTCATCCTAAGAAGAGAAATGAAAGCAGTATACAGTTTATGGCTGCCCATCAAAGATTGAGATGGAGAAGCAGAGAATATAGCACTAAATGTAAATATCATATTCTTTAGGCATTAACCTTGTACCCACTCTTCCAAGTTACTATAAAACATTCTGTGTTCCTCAAGACTTGCTCACATTTCCATCGGACGTTTGTTCAAAATGTTCTGTGCAAAGTATCTTCTTAATTCTTATTTCACCTCCTCTAAGGAACCTTTGTAGATCTCCTTTGTCAGAAACTGTGCCCCTCTCTCTGACCATACTATGTGGTGATATTTCTATTATTAAGCCCTTATTGCATTAATACCTGTCCTAAAGTTAATTGGGCATTCATCTGTTTCCCCTTTGAAACTCTCAGGAATTCTCAGGAATCCTGGCTCATCAGATAGTATATCTCCCACAGGGTCCAACTTAGTGCTGTGTACATAGTAGGGGCTTAGTGAATGTTTTAAGACTTGGAATGAAAATATGTTCTTCCTAGCTCAAGTAAATCTTTGGGAGGAATTTCTCCATAAATAGCCATGATAAAGAGTTTTTCAGCTTGAGCCATTTGCAAGATTGCTTTGGCCTTCGTGAATTTTCTTTGATAGAAAAAAAAAGTAACCCAAATGCTCTTTCCTGTGATAAGAGTCGTAATTTCAAGAGACAGAGCTGTTCATAGGCAAACATTTTGAATTCTGTACTATGTTCGGAGCCAATTAGAAGCAATTGGATTTATGAATTTTTTATTTTCCTGATTGATTTTCTATTTAGTTTCTCCTGAATAACTACTTAAAAATCTTTCCATAACATTCACCCTTTTCGTTGATTTCTAGCCCTAGAGAACCAACCTTTCAGCAATTATACAAGCCCTTCACACGGATTTTTTTTGACTTCCACTTCTTTTAAAGTAGTTTATTGAAATCCTCTCCAGATAAAAACCTTGAAATCATTAAGCAGATCACTGTTCAGAACCATGTTAATTCTTCTATTTTTCTCCTTAAAGGAGATGGCTAGTGGACGGCTTGGAATAGCAATGAGGTATGGTATTTATCTATAATACCTCTTCCATGATGAATAACTAATTTATCCAAAATCCTATTACTCGGAACATTTCAATCATGGTTAGAATAAGGTCTCTGATTTGGATCCTTGTTAATTTAAAAATGGCCTCCTTCCCTGGGGACCTTCAGAGCTTCTGAGGCCAACTGGTGATGAGACCTGAATTTGAACACTGCAAAGTTAGGAATGTGAGCAAGAGCTTTTTAATTCCTGGTTTAAAATAGCCTGTGAGGTCTGGGACTCTGCCCACCTTCATTTCCTCCAGGGATTTCGGCACCTGTCCTGAGGATCTTCCCCCAGCCTGAAACACTGCCACATCCATCCTGGATGGTTTCAGTGTCTACAGGGAATTGAACTTGGCCAACACTCAGAGCTATTAAACTATAAAGGGTTCAGACTCTGGGAATCCCTTCTGAGCACAACCTCCCCTGGCCTGCCCTTGGCTCCCAGAAGTCTTCACCACAGCATCCACTATTACTTTCTTACTCATGGAGGAAGAGCTGTAGGGTCCTCGTGCTGGCCGGGCCCTTGTGGAACATCCTGCTCAGGGATTTGAGCTTAGGAACTCTTTTCCCAAATGCAATCATACATGAAGGCCTCATAAAAAAGAACAGACAAGAAAAAAGCAGCTCTGACCGAAGCATGTGTGTAGACCCTAGCCACTGTCTTAGGTTCTGGTTTTATAGATCACACAGTGGAGGCTTAAACATGTGGAGTTTTGAATAGATTTGGGTTTTCATTCCCGTTGGTAAGGCAGAGCCTTGGCCCCCAGCCAATCCCTATTCACCAGCACCTCTTCCCTAATATTCTTGGAAGGCTTCGGAGACTTTTTCCCTCATATGATCAAGACTGAAATTGTTCATCTCCCCAGTGGGTCCATTGTGCTGTCTCCACTTTGTCCCCCTGTCCTTCTGTCCTCATTGTCCTCCTAGGCCCCAGGCAGTGTGTTCCTAACTCCCACAGGCATTCCTACTGCCTCTGCCGGGCACTCCCACGGCCCTCTGCAGGCCCTGCTCAGCTTGGGCCAGTGCCCCTCCTTTGAGCTGCAGGGATGGGGACACCCTGAGGTTGACTTCCTCCTTTACACAAGCCATTCAGTGGAAAGGGTACCTAAGCAAGTTCATTTCTCAGAAAATAACTCATGAAAACAGCTTTTCGTATTTGCTCCGGGCCTTCTCTCTCCAGCGACCTGAATACCGAGTCAGCAGAAGGCTGGGAGGAGGACCCATCTGTATTACGGAGAACTAAGGTTTGGGTTCTGGGTCTGGCTTGTTGGCTGGGTTCTGCCCTCTGAGACGAGTTACCATCTTCAGGCTCTTCTGTTTCTCAGGCAGACGATTTCCCCCAGCAGTTCACCAGATGCCCTGACTTGCAGTGGTGGGTAAGGCATAGAAGCTGGGCTGTGTTCTCTGGCCCCATCTCTGGACTCTTCCCTACTCACTCTTGCCCCTAAAAACACACAGTAGAAACAAAATCTGGAAGGAACTTAAATTTGATTGGTTTTTACCAAAATGAGAGATAGGGTATTTTGAGGGAAATTTCTAAAAGTGAAAATTTATCACAGGTGTGAATCCATGAGAACTGAACTGAACTGAACAATTAACTTTAAAATTTTGATCAAGCGAACCAATCATGGTGCAGGATCTAAAGAGAGCACAAAGATTTACCTAATGACCAGGGTGATACACTCCCAGCTCCCCAGGGACGGAAGCTCTTGCCCTCCAGAAGCTCCCAGACTTCACCCTCTGTATCTCTTCATCTGGCTGCTCATTCGTATCCTTTAGCACATCCTTTAATAAGCTGGTAAACATAAGTAAGTGTTTCCTTGAGTTCTGTGAGCTGTTCTAGCAAAATGTTTAATCCAAAGGGGAGGACATCATGGGAATCTCCAGTTCGTAGCCAAGTTGGACAGAAGTCGTGGTTAACCCAGGAACCTACTCCTCGTGATTGACACAGCAAGTAGGGAGAAGGGACTGTCCTGTGGGACTGAGCTCTGAACCTGGGGGATCTGACACTATCTATCTTCAGATAGACAGCGTCAGAATTGAGTTCAACTGTAGGACACACAGCTGGTGTCACAGAATCACTTGGTGGTGTGGGGGAAACCCACGCAACTGGTGTCAGAATCATTGTCAGTGTGGTAGTCACGTCAGAGTAAGGGAGAGACACGGGAGGAGGATTGGAGGTTTTTTCCTACACACTGCTTGAAGTGTGGTCCACAGACCAGCCACATCGGCATCACAAGGAACTGGTTAGAATACAGAATCTCAGAGCCCAATCCAGAGCTGCTGAGCCTGACCCCGCACATGAACAATGTGGGAGGTATGTACACACTTTAAAGTTGTGAAACATTTCTCCGGACAATAGCATCCACTTGCACATATCGAAAACATGCCTCGCACCCTTTCAGAGTCCACATGCGGGTGAGGTGCAAGAGAAACAAAGTCCTGGGAACTTGGAAAGGAACAGGAGAAAAGGAGAGGAAGAGGGAGGCTGGGAGTGTTTGAGGGAGAAACAAACTTTGTACTTCTCTCTTTTGCCAAAGATTGGCTCTGGGCACCAGCCTTTAGAGTTGCAGCCAAGAAAAACATCCAACTATCCAATTTCAAATAGGAACTGCGGGTTTGCTCCAACTCCAGAGTGAGCCTGAGATCAGGGACCCTGGCCCGGCTGACGGGGACTCCAGTTTCCTGATTCCTGGCAGATCACAGCTCCGGAAGTCCTATTAAGAAACCGACAACTGGCTTGTGAAAGAATAAGACATATTCACTGTTGTTCTCCCTTGAATGAAATCAGTGAACACTCTGCCTCAAGGTTTATTTCCAGCCTGACAACGACGATCAAGACATGTAGGTGGGGGGAGAAAATCCTAACTTTAGTAGGTGATGATGACACAGCCCAAGATTTTTTCTGTTTAAACCTCCTTATGCTTAGGCAGTTAGAGATCTGCAGAGGAGAAGCAGGTAAGTACCTGGCTTGGCAAAATAATGCTAGCTCATTTGCAGAAGATGGGTAAAGGTCAGGAACTAGAACGTCTGAAAACGAGTCCTATCTCTGGGCTCTTCCATTCCTAGGCATGCTGGCTTAATGAATTTCTCACTGGGAAAGCATAAGATAATGGCATCGCAGGAATGGGGGCAAAGCCTGCACAGGCGTGGCTCTGCTATGCCTTCTCTGGCTCGGACACTTTGTCCAGCAAGGAGATCAGTCAGGAATGAAGAGCCGGCCGCCTGAGCACCCTGCCTTCACACCCTTCTCTGGAGAAAAACCACTACCCCATATCTTTGTCTTCTCCACTCAGAGAATCTGTCTTGGTGACCCAGGAAATCTAGGGCTTGTGGACAGATGCTGTGCTTCGGACACAGGGCCTCTACTTGGCCACATGGATGCCTGTGACAACACAGAATCAGAAGAGGAATGCGTCCCACTCGCCCCTCTCAATGCTCTGGAGACAGTCTGCTATCAATCACTTCAGTCACATCTATCAGGTGGTTCCCATTTGGCCACAGCTCATGGTCACAGATGCAGAGCCAGGGTCTCTTGTTATATCAAGTCCAACAGCTCTATGATCAGGATGACACAGGTGAATGGGGGACAAAGTGTAGTCTTAGCCATGTGTCTACACTATTGGAAAGCTGGAGAAAGGAAATGTCTGCTGACTACCAACCCAGTGTCAGATTATTCATTTCTCTCTTTCTCTGTCTTGATGTTTTTGTGGGGTGTGTGTGTGTGTGTGTGTGTGAATCACATAGTAGTAGAGAAGTTAGTATAGAAACTCAGGTCTAGGAGAATGGCAGAAATAATCAGAATAGAGGGGAAGATGAACAGTAGGGAACAGAGTCAGAGGGCATGGAGAAGACAAAAAGAGAAAGAAAAAGAGAGGGAGAAAAAGAATAAGAGGGAAAGGCCAGGAGCAGAAAGCAACCTGCCTTCCCCACCAGAGTTCCCAGGCTGGGGACCCACTTACGGGCCACTTCACCATTTATAGGTTGGTGTGCTGGTACCAGTCACATAATCACAGTCTCTTAATCTGTAAAGGAAGGGCGGCAACTTCCAGCTAACTGCTTCACTGGCTTGCTGTCAGGATCGAGTAGGAATCTTTGTGCAAAGTTCTGTAAAGTGAGAAGTGCCGTACGAAGGGAAGCTCTTCCAGTGGTGTTCAAAGGCTGGACGAGAATCAGAAGACCGGGTCCCCAGTATAAAGTGAAGGACAACGTCTACCAGGTGGTGAACAGAGCAAGGAACCATGCTTCAGCTTAGGAGCCAACCTGGGAGAACCTGCAAGTCTTGTTCCACATGCAATTGACCCCACAGGAGAGGTGAGCCGACTGACTCCTGTCCTTAGCTTCAGGTGGCGACAGCAGAGAGCGGAGCCTGCTGCCATCATCCCACTGGGGTTTCAGAGAGTGCAGACCTTCTCCCCTCCCAAATCCTGTGTGGGAATTAAGAGGGACCAGCTCCTTTCTTCCTGGGCCATGAGCATATCACCGAGTTGTCGGATATTTGTGTTTTATGCTTTTATTGACGACAGCCTGGGAAACCAGCACCAAGAGAAAATGTAGTGAATGTTGGGGGGTGGGGCAAGGCGTGGATGATCCGGGAGGAAGGAAATAGAAAGTTTGGGTGTTAATCCCATGCAAGGGATTTATGTGACACAATTCAGAAATCGAGGCGTACTGAAGAAGTGAAATAAAGTCCAGGAAAAAGAAACCAGAGAGGAATAAAGTAGTTGGAAAAGACTCTCTTGTGTTTTTTTGTAGGGCAGAGTATCAGAAAGGGGAAAGCTTAATTTAAATAGTTTCTTTGAAGTCAGAACCATGGAGGAATTTTTGACAATGAAGTTGACAGGAGTGTTGTTTGGCCTGAACTGGAAGTAAGCCCTGGCTGAGTCTACTACCTGCCCAACCAAAGAACACAGAGCTGCAATCATGAATATCCATCTATTTAGTGTGTGTGCCAAGACTTCAGATTTTTTTGGTGATGCCGGCTGAAAGGTACTGGAAAAGATACTATGGAATGAAGCAGAAAAGCCCAGGTCTAAAGATGCGCTCCTCAGAGGAGGAAGCAGAAAATATCTTTGTTTTTCATGCTACCTTATTTGGGGAAAGGGTCTTTGTGGACATGACTGTGTCAAAGATCTTGAGATGAGGAGATCATCATCCTGGATTGTTGGGGGAGGGGGCGTTAAATGCCATCGCCAGAGTGAGGCCAAGGGAGATTAAAGAGACACACAGAGGAGAAGTCCACGTGAAGGTGGTGGTAAAGATTGGAGTCCCACGGCTTTAAGCAAAGGGAGGCCTGGAGCCACCAAACATGGAAGAGGCAAGGAACGATTCTCCCCTAGAGGCTCTGGAGGGAGGCTGGCCCTGCTGCCACCTTGATTTCAGACTCCCTGCCTCCAGAACTGTGAGAGAATCCATTTCTACTATCTGAAGTCCCCAAGTTTGTGGCAATCTATGCCAGCAGCCGTTGGAAACTAGTACAGGCGGAATAGGAAAAAATTACCCAGCAGCAGAAATAACTTTAAGCCTTCGGACCTCCCTCTTTGGTCCAGGACTAGATCCTTTGCCAGAATCAGGAGGCGGCAGTATCGACCTGCCCGCACTCTGCGCAGATCCGGGTGGGGGGTTCCAGAGAGGAGAAGACCAAACCACGCTTGCTCTCCACAGAAGTGCTCGCCGACCCAGGACCCGTGGAGAGAGGTGGAGGCCACGTGCCCGGGGATAAGGAACAGACACGTAAAACAAAAGAGGTACATGCAGCGTCTCCTCAAATCCCCAGCAAGCCTGGGAGACAGCAATGGGAGCTCCAAGAGGTCACCGTGAGGAGAGTCTCTCCCACCAGGGTTTGAATCCAGCTCCCCCATTCGTTGACTGTGTAGCCTGCTCCCCCTCCCCACACTCCCAATTTCTTCACCTGTAGAATGGAAGTGAGGAGACCTACCTGACAGGCTTGTGGATGAGAGGCTTAAGGCAGTTCACAAAGCCCTTGGCTTCCCGAAGGGGCTTGGCAAATGGTTGTTGCTATCACCGCCCAAGATCTCAGAGCAGTTAAGACAGGTCTGTCTGACCTGGGGAGACTTGATCCTTCTGGAGCCTGAGGCTACCTCACCATGCAGGGCTCAGCCTGTTCATGTGAAGGTGCTCGGGTCACACAATCCCCCATCTGTGCTGGGTCTTGCCTGCTGGGCCCAGGACCTACCTTCCTATGCTCCCCAAACCACAGGGGCTAGAAACCTGGAAACTATCTCTCAGAATTCCCTGCCAGCATGGTTCCAGTTTAGATGCCACTCGTGGGAGGTGTGAGCGTGGGAGCGGGGATTCTTTTTCTGGCTCCTGCTTTCGTGACAGCAGTCTAATAGCAGTGGTAGAGGCAGCCCGGTCAGTGGAGGGATCCCGCGGGGGCCCAGGGCCTCTGGGGTACATGACTCCTCCCATTCTCACTTTGGCTCCCTGCCTTCCAACAACTTGGCATCTTTACTCCATGTATGAGATCGCTTTTCGCTCGAAATACCTGCAGTGACTTCCATTTTCCTGACTGAATCTTTCACCAGAACGTGAGTCGTCTGCAGGGGCACAGGTGCCAAAACACGGAGATGTTAGGGCCCCAGGAGGCTTTCTCTACAGGCAATACCACCTACCATGTTCAATTAGAGATAAGCCTTAAAAAGAAAATATACCAGGGAAAGCTACCCTATTGGCTCAAATACCTTCAGGGAATCATCGATTGTATTAGAATCTGTCATTAGAGAAAGTTCTGTGAATGAGAATGATGGAAAAGATGCAAACATCACAAAGGCAGAGGGAGGAAGCTGGGTAAAAGGGAAAAAGAGAGAAAATCCCTCACAATGAGGAAAAAGTACCGCGGGGGGAAAGTATATGTTCGCCCAGGTAGTTCTATCTACCACTTAATTTTTTTTTTCATTTTTAAAATTGTGACAAAATATACGTAACACACAGTATACCATTTGAGCCATTTTCAAGTGCATAGTTTGGTGGCGTTAAATACATTCACACGGTTGGAAAAAGCACACTTGCTATCCATCTCCAGAACTTGTACATCTTACCAAACTGAAACTCCATCCTGTATCATAACGATGACTCTCTAGTCTCTCCTCTCCCAGGCCCTGGCTGTCACTATTCTACTTTCTGTCTGTATCAACTTTACTACCCCAGGAACCATATACAAGTTGAATCATATAAGATCTGCTCTTTTGTGTCTGGCTTTTGCTACTTAGCACAATGTCTTCCAGGGTTCATCCATGTCGTAGCATGTATCAGACTTGCATTCCTTGTTAAGGTGGAATAATATTCCATTATATGTGTGAACCACCTCCTGTTTATCAACACATTTGTCAATGGACACTTGGTTGCTTCCATCTTTGGCTACTTCGAATAATGCTGCTGTGAGCATTGATGTACAAATGTCTCTTCAATCTGCTTCCAGTTCTTTTGGGTAGGAAAATTCTCCCTAAAAGTAGACTTGTTGGATCCCATGGTTATTCTAGGCTTAATTTTTCTTTTTGAAGAACTGCCATACTGTTTTTCACAGCACCTGCAACACTTTACATTCCCACCAGTAATGCACAAAGTTTCCAACTTCTCTACATCCTTGCTAACATGTTATTTTCTATATCTTTAAAAAAAATAATAGCTATCCAATTGGATGTGAAGTGGTATCTCATTGTGCTTTCAATTTGCATTTCCCTAATGATTAGTGATGTTGAACATCTGTTCATGTGCTTATTAGCCATTTGTATATCTTCTTTGAAGAATGTAACTCGACTTTTTACAGGAATTAAAAGGAGAATAAAGAGACTTATGTCTACAGAAAGAAAAAAAATGTGGACCCCTCTCCCCATATGAGCTTCAGAGACTATGAAGAACAATTTTTTAAAGAATGTGTGAGATCACATTCCTTACATATACTGAGTGCAAATGAATGCAGATGGGGCTTTTCTGCCTAGTCAAATAAACTTAATCAGAGAGCAGATTCCAATATAAATTCAAAGAAGTTGTGAAACAAAATGCATAAAAGCACGTCAATTTCTATTGAAGGAAGCATAAAACCCTATAAAAATAAAATTCCCCTTGTCATTCAAATTGCGATTTTTATGTCTGGTCTTCAGACAATGGGAAGTTGCATTTTTAGGCTCATGGACTAGGGAGGAGGGGCATATGTGAAGGGAACAGCAAATCAGTGAAAAGAAGAAAAAGAACTGCTTACTGGTCTCTCTTTTTCACATCACACTTGCTGCCCACACAAGTGATACTCAGAACTGTGCAGGATAGAATGTTCTCTGGGCACGGGGAGGAGGTGGATCACCCACTCCCATTCACTAAGGGCATTTGTCTAAGATGGGCACGTGGGAGAGCGTCTGTCTACAAACCTAAACACAAAAGGGATCTTATTTGCTTTTATAACTCCCTTTCCCCTCCCTCTTCATATTTTTACACTAAAGCGTGTGCAAATTATTCAGACATCTGGGGCGTAATTCACCATTACTCTCTACAGCTCTTGTTAAGCTTTGTGCCATTCATAAAAGAATAGCAATGAAGTTAATTAACGGCCAAGTTTATTGGAATCTATATTGATTACATCAAGTTTCTAACTCAATGTTTTTGACCAAAAAAAAAAAAAATGCAATAACGCTAACAGCTAATGGAGTGGTGGATACTTAGCAGATGCTCGATGTGTATGAATGAATGAATACTTGGAAATCTGAGCCCCCATCCTTTCTTCACTGAATTATTGTAATTGCCTCCTAATTGCTCTCCTTGCATACCACCCGGTTGCTGTCCACTAGATCATGTAACTGGGAGTCATCTTAACCACTCTTAGCTCACGCTTCACTAGCTATCCACAGTCAGGGACTGTTGTATTGCCTTCAAACTACATCTACAACATTTCCGCCCCCACCAAACTCCCTGCCACAGTTGACCAGTTGAGTTCCGGCTCTGATAACTGTACCTGGATTTTTTAATAGCCCTCTTTCCAACAAACTCTCTTTATTTTAATACACCCACTAACATTCCAATACAGTGATCTTCCTTTCTAAATCTAATGATGTCAGGAATAGCATTTCTAGAGACATAGGCAATAGTGATTAGAAGCCTATGTAACAGAAACAATAGGTGTGAATATATGAAGAGTATATGAACAATGATGTTGCATCATAATTTGTAATATTAAGAACTACAAACAGGGGTGCCTGGGTGGCTCAGTCAGTTGAGCATCCGACTCTTGATTTCAGGTGAGGTAATGGTCTCAAGGTTGTGAGATTGAGCCCCACATCAGGCTCCATGCTGTGTGCGGAGCCTGCTTGGGATTCTTTCTCTCTCTGCCCCTCCCCCAATCGAACTCTCTCTCTCTCTTCCTCCCACCCCCCAGAAAAAGAATTGCAAACAAACCAAATATCAATCTATGTAAGAGTTAAAGAAATTGTCTCTAAAATGGAATACTATGACAAAGAAGTAGGTAGACCTACATGAACTGGTATAGGAAGGTGTCCAGGATAGTGTTATTTTCAAAAGAAAAGCTGCAGACAGAAAGACAGTAGAACAGAGAAAGAGGAAGCATTTTGTACAAAGTGTAAATGCGCATTGTGTAGGAAAGAGTTAACAAAGCAGGCTTGACTGTAATCCTCTGAACGTTCTGCTTATCAGGTTGGGCCTTGGCTGGCATCTGGGAACTTGGAATTCGGGAGAGTTCCTGCTATTCCCAACTGATAAAAACAGCTTCCTGTACCTAAACTGCTTGTATAAGCCATGTGGTTTCCTTCTGGGAGTGAGAAATTGTGGTATCTATCAGTTAGAGGCTACCCTTCTGACCAGCCGCATAAATACCCTGGACTGTGAGTCTCTACAGAGCTTCCCCCGCAAACAACATTCCACATGAGCCATCGTAACTCCTTGCTGGTGGAATTAAGCATGTCCTGTGTGAGCGCGCTGGGAGAGACCCTAGAAAGCTTGTTGTGCCTGTCTTCTCTCAGAGTTTGCCCTGTGCGCCTGCTCCCTGTGTTGATCTCGCTCTAAATCTTTACACTGTAAATAAACCTTGTGCATATGATTATATGCTAAGTCCCGTGAGTCCTCCTGACAAATCGTAGAACTTGGGGATGGTCTTGGGACCCCTCTCCCCACGAATACATAGTTTTATTTATATACGTGTAGGAAAAAGTCTGGAATCACTGGGGATCTTTTATTTTTAGTAGGAGGTTGAAACTGTGATTTTTATCTCTTCCTATATATTTGATGCTGTGGGACTACAGCTGAGTTTTAATCACGTGTATGTGTGTCTTCAGTGATGGGCCGTGTTGTAATGATCGCTTACATGTATGAGTCCTCTTGGGTCTGGGGGCCAGTCTCCATTTTTGAAATATCTCCTGTGACTAGCAGCAGGCAAACCACACGGTAGGTGACAAAGATGGGATGATGCTAACTACATTTGAAAGAAAAGCAAACAGAAGGACATAGAGATGAGTTAGAAATAAACTAAAAAGAGTATTTACACGTAGAAACTGCTTTCAAGTTTCAGATTTTCGTACCTTTGATTTCCCAGGTTACTTCAAGCCTCCCCAATTTTTACCCCTATTTGAAAGAGACAGGGAGAAGCCAAAAATAAAGGGGAAAAAAGAGACGAGATATAGTTGAGATGAGAATAGAAAAATAACTACGATTTAAATTTCTTCGCTCCAGAGGCAAGTGGCTAACCCTTTCATTTAGCATAGTTTATCCAAAAGAGGACAGTATGACTTCTTCCTCAAAGAAATCTCTTGTTGGCAGCATGACTGCTGTATCAGAGAAGGACATCAGATGTGCAGTAGTTAGGATATGAAACAAAGGTGGAAACCTTTCACATTTTCCTCCTCTTGAATGTACAGCTTTGTAAGAATGATTAAATACCCGAGCGACCATGGGGTACCACTGTGTAAGGATAAGCTAACTCAAGTGTTTATTCATTGTCTTGGGCTATCCTAATACACAACTGGTTTTGGTTTTTTTTTTGTTGTTTTTTTTTTTTTTTAATTCATCTGGTACATAAAAGTAAACCATCACAGATTCAAATTTTGGCACCAATTTCTGAAGACGTGTCAGGGTGTAGCAGTTGAGGGGATATGAATAATTAAAGAAACATACAGGAATATTTGACTACTGAGTAAAAAGTAGATTGGGTCCAAGATCCTTTGTTTTGAATTTCAAACTCTGTCTTTACTTGGAGTCTATAATTCCAGCTGGCGCTGAGTTAGTATTCTCTAGAATTTTTCTTGCTTATACCATGTATTATATACCATCTAGTACATAGACAGTCACAAACTGAGAAGGCACAGAAATGCATACTTCACATGTGTTTGAATATTTTATCTCCATGTAACAGCCAACTTGTGAAATCGTCCCACTTGAAAATGAGTATATTCCAGCGGTCAGGCTGGCTCTGTCCAGGATTGGAGATAATTTAGAGGTACCCAAAACCATAATTTAAAAATCATTAAATTCCTCTCTGAGCTATTGCTACCGTGGGTTTCCAGCCATAGCCTTGAATAGGTTTTATCCTGGTGAAAGATCAGAGCCTGTTTTACATGCTGAAGCTTTATAAAAAGGTGAATCCATACTCTGGTTACAGAAAATCAGAGTTCCCTTGACATTTTCATTACTAATAGCCATTTTTCAAACTAAATTCCCACTTCAATTGATTCTCCGTGGTCATAAATGGTTGTCAGAACTTGCCCAGGGTTCATCTAGATATTCCTTTGAGATATTCTTATTAGCAAGTAGACAGATTTCTTCCATATACCATAATATATAGCCCACATGTGCTCAGATACAAAATTGTGTGTGTGTGTGTGCATGAAATCGTGTCAGATCTCAGTGACAGGTGCCTTTCTTTTTTTTTAAAGGGGCATACGAAAGTTGCCTGGGCAGATGGCGGCCAATTTCCCCCTGTTTCTTACATATAGGTTTAACTGATTAATGAGAAACAAAGGCTTAAAGTCAAATACCTGGTTTTAGAACTTAATGCAATGCAAAGTCATTGAATTAATGATTTGAGTAAAGCTCAATAATAATGAATAATGAATATTGAATAATGAATGAATAATAATATTTGAGTAATGAATATTTTTGGGGGAATAACCTTCCATGCAAAGGAAGTAAAAAGTGCAAAGGCCCTGTGGCCAGGATGAAAGAAAATAGCAGACAAATTATATAGAAAGGTCCCCAGTGGACCAGATTTTATAAGACCATGAAGCCATTGTGAAGACTTAGGCTTTACACCACATGAGGTGGAAAGCCACTGGAGAGAGGGTTTTAAGCAAAGGAGTAACATGATCTGATTTAACTTTAGCTGCATCACTTTGCTGCATTGATCAGACCACAGAGCAGCACAGGTAGAAGACGAAAGATGTCAGGAGCTCCTACAAGAGATGCCGGTGTCTTCTTGCAGTGTGGAAGCAGGACAGGTAGCAGGATGGCCGGTAGAATAGTGGTGGGTGGGGGAAAGAAGAAGTTTTGGTCAAGAACAACTGGAAGAATGAAGCTGGCATTACTAAGTCTTTTTCATCTAATTTATTTTCAGTGAACTCTCTAGCTTATGATTTTCTTAGAATTAAAAAGACACGGCCTCAGTGACCAATGGGTTGGCTGTCCTAAAAAAGGGGAATTCCAAGGGTGTGTCTAGGGACTGGCCCAGAAGCACCAAGCTCCAATCAAACTGAGCCTGGTCCTGTGGTACTCCCAAGATACCCAGGACTGGAGAGAGAGACAGGAGTCTCATTACTAATTAGGAACTGAGGCATTTCCCAGAAGGGCAGTTTTCCCAAGAGAAAAGAGAGCATGAGTCACCAGACCAGTGACAACACTCCAGCAGAATGGGAGGGAAACTTTCAGAATCAGCAGATGCAGTGTCTGACCCCCAGGTTCTTCCCCAGCCTGGACCAACACTGACTTCTGCCTGGGCCCCAGAGAGAGAGAAAGAGGTGAATAAAGCTCAATGAGTTTCCACTAAATCTCTGTAGGACCCCTGGCTTGGGCTGTACCCATTTGGGGCCTCCAGTCAAAGCGTGACACTGGCCTGTGCCTCCTCCTTCCCACTACCCCACAAAGCTGCCTGGGGTCCAACGAGAAGAAGAAAAACAAGTCAGACTGGACTACTTATGAGTGAATCCAGGGCACCCCCAGGAACTCCCAGAAACCCATGATGGCAACCACACTGGGGCAGGGAGCCTACATTTGGTGCTAGAAATAACATCAGTGAAGCACAGATGTTGTACGTCTCCAATTTTGTGGTGATTTCTTGGGCTGGGAAAGGCCTGCCTGTCCCCTCCACTCAGACCTTGGAAGAGGATTGGCAGCCCATCCCCAGCTAGAAGAGCAACACCCCCCCCCCCCCCCCCCCCCCGCCGGCCCCATGGTCAGGGCTGCTAGTGCCAGAGACTAAATTTTAGAACCAAAGAGATAGTGGAGATCCACACCCAGTGGGGCAGTCTTCAAAAGATCAAACACTGAGACTAGAATGTTTTTACCTTTTTTAAAAAGTGCAACTCTACTGGAATTTAATTTTTTTTTTTCCTCCTTGAGTAGGGATTAAGTTGCAAAGTGAGAGCAACAATGATGTTGGAATGAGATGAGGAGAAAGGGGACTGAGGGCACACTGAGTCTGCTCTGGTCTTAGCTGCCATGGGACATCCAAGCCTTAAGATTCATGACCTCAGTGATATGCATAAATATGGGATAGGAGAGTTAGTAGACAGGACTCCTGTGTCCCCAAACCTCCAAAATGCTTCCACCTGCCCCCAGGATCATAAAATGCTTCTCATGGAATATGCTATTTTCCCTTCTTCAAATAGATAAAGGGAGGTTTAAACTGCTTCTAGGAAACATCCACCCAGACGTAGCAATAACAAATGGCTCCCTACTGGATGTTAGAATGGTCCATGAAAGGAAAAAGTGTAACCCTCAGGAACAAGTTGGGGTCAGCCAGTTCAAGTTCCAACTTCAACCCCAAACTTTTTTTTTTTTTAAGATTTATTTATTTTGGTGAGAGAGGGGCAGAGAGGTGCAGTGGGGAGGAAGAGAGAGAATCTAAAGCAGACGCCCCACTGAGTGCAGAGCCCGACACAGGGCTTGATCTCACAACCCTGAAATCCTGACCTGAGCAGAAATCAAGAGTCAGATGCTTAACCGACTGAGCCAACAAAGAGCCCCTTCAATCCCCAGCTTCTGAAGATCTTGGCCAAAGTATCCAACCCAGCACAGGGGAGCTCAGCCTTAACTGCACATTAAATTCACCTGGGGAAACTTTTGAAATCCCAGCACCTAGGCATCACGCCAGACCAACCAAACCAGAATCTGTAGGGGTGGGACCAAGGATCAGTATGTTTTTAAAGTTCTCCCAGAGATTTCAGTGCATACCACTGTTAAGAGTCATTAGTCCTCAGGCTCCCCCACCCAGGAAAATAAAACAATCTCCATGGGGCCACATTTTACAAAAACTCCTGAGTGCTTACCATGTGCAGTTACGGCTGACAAACATAGACTCTCATTAGTAATGAGGTTAGCACGCTTGATTCGTTAGGCTGTTGTCAGGATTATGCAAGATAACATATGTAATGCTCTAGGCATAGTGCTTGATTCTTAATAAGCATTTAATAAATGATAGGTATTATTATTTTAATTATCATTATTGTTGCTATTATTATTGGATACCACACAGGGAGAAAAGAATGCAGAGAGGGAGACTGGAGGTCATGAAAGCGAACTGAAAGGCATTCTAGGTAGCCTAATCTAATTCCACAGACTTCTGTGTTAGGCTTCGCATGGCCCAGTAGACCAGAAGCATGACCTGGAGGCTTATCTAGAAACATCGTGGATTTGAGAGCCAAGCTCTGCTCTTTGACTATAGGCTGCACCCATTCTGCCACCTTGTGTGACCTGCTTCTAGAAAAAGAGGTCAAGGAATGGAGAACACTCCCTGGGTCTGGTCTGGAACAGGAAAGAGACATTTGAGAAGCCTTGCCAGCCTTGCCAGACTGGCCACTCTTTGGCTTTACAAACAAATGTCCACACGAGCCGCTGGGTACAGCCCTGGAATTGAATTGGAGGAGACCGTTGATTTGTAAAAGGCTGGGATTCCTCTGACAGCAGGCTCTGCCTAGTGCTTTAAGTGATCCCTAAGTGGGATTTGTTAAAGGAGAAGAGAGCAGAGGTCACTGGGGAGAGACTGGGTCTACTGGGACCTCCTTCTTCCAACAGGGAAAGGCAGAGGCCAAGGTCTGATTTCGACTCCCTCTCCCTGTAAAAGCGTGCCATCTTTCTTTCTAAACATCTCCTTGAAATCAGGCAGAGCCATTACCTACCCACTATTGTTTGCCTGGATGGCCTCTCTGAACCCCACATACCTCATCCAAATATTGGGCCAATAAAACAGTTTTTGAAGTCAGTGACATGAATGAGGGACTCTTTCAACAGCTGCATCAAATTCAGTGGAAGGAGGCAAGGCAGGAGCCAGGCCACGGAAGAAACTCCCAGAACACCGCCTCTTCTGAGGCTGGACTGTGTCCAACACACCAGTGTTGCGATGTGGGAAGGGTCTTCATGTGCCATGGGCTCACTTAGAAGAAATTTTTTTTTTTAAAGATTTTATTCCTTTATTTGACAGAGAGGGAGAGAGAGCACACGCACAAGCAGGGGGAGCAGCAGGCAGAGAAGCAGGATCCCTGCTGAGCAGAAGACGGGTGCGGGACTCCATTTCAGGACCCTGGAACCATGACCCCATGACCTGAGCCAAAGGCAGGCACTTAACTGGCTGAGCCACCCAGACCCCCAGGAGAGACTCTTAGGAAAGAAGGGAACTAAGCCTTTCTACAGTGAAGACCCCAGCTTGTTCTCAAGGCCTGTGTTCCTGAAGTGCCCCGACTCACTCGAATTGCGGGGGGGCGGGGGGTTGCCCGCAGGCGGGGTGGGCAGAGCAGGAGCTGCTCAGGATCCGAAAGGCCCCACGCAGGCCCGCCAGCCCCAGCGGCGTACTCGCAGGAGGCGCTCCGTTTAATGACTGTTCACCGGGCGATTACTAGGAATTAATTCAGTAGAGAAGATAATCAATAGATGGCCCACTGAGAGGGGTCCATTAAGGTAGAACGGCTCGTCTCTTCAGGTGTGATAAATAGTGCATTTAAAGTATTCGATACCATAATAAAGGTTGTAATTAAATGAGGCAACTTAGCATCTTAATAACCTCACGCTTGCAAAGACTGAAATTTCGGAAGGAGACGCAGAGTAACATTTATAATCCCTCAAATGGGTTTCCTTTGTAGAGGAGAGAAAATAATGTTGGAATCTTCTCCTGGGAAGCTGACAGGGCAGATCTGTCCCCAGATCTTTACAGAGTTAAAAGGAAGAGGTGACTTTGAGCGTTCGCCACTGCGGGCTTTTGTTCTCAGTGTTGCCCGGCGAGCTTCATCATTAGCGCCGTGCTAGCGGGAGGAAGGCAGGCCAGAAGGGGCCTGGGGGACCAGGGCGCAGGGACCCGGTGGCCCCAGCAGTATGCAAATCAGTGCATATACAAATGACTTCGCACAAGTACAGTAAGGCTTCCCAGACCAAATCATCTCCATTTCCGTGGCTTATTTTGAAAAGAGAAGCCCTTGCTGCCACCGTTTGTCCTTTTGCCTTCCCTCGTCCTTTCTAGAGTTTGCCTGCGAGTGTGAGCATGCACACGCACGTGCCTGCACCCGCACGTGCATTTAAAATCCAATTTTTCCCTTTCCCTGTAGGTTCTGAATAAAAATTTTTCAATGCAAATTTCACATACATATTATAATCACAAGTCATCTGCTCGGCAGCTTGCAAAACAGATGCGTTTTGTTCATTTCCATCCCATCCAGGAGATGTGTGTCAACGGCTGGCCATGGGAAAATGGCTGCTGACCTCGTCCAACATCTCGCAGGGTGGAGGATTACCCGTCTAAGAAGAGAACCAATACAGGGAAGAAGGAAAATGCTTTCACGTTCACACTTCTTTGTGTAAGTGCGCACTGCCTTTGATCCTAATCTGTGGACAGTGTTTATGGCTGGTCACATGCTAATCAGTCCCATCCTGGGAAACATCTCACCCTGGGGACACACAGTGGACCTGTCGACATTCAGCCGAGCCCCATCTCTGCCATCCTGCCCCCACCCAATCCCAGGGTGCCCCCAGTCGCTGCTACTCTACATTCAGAGTGTTATATTTAGCAATCTCTAGTAGAGATCACAGATTTCGAGAGTGAAACAAAATGCTTGAGGAGACCATAAGGGACGTTTTAAGCTTCAACTGTTATTAAGTTTAACTTGATGCTAGTTGAAAATATCTTGCTTTGTGGGCTGGTGAGCGGGCATATATATGCGTATGGGCCCAGTTCTCCTCTGAGCCTTGGGATGCAGCGCTGTCCCAAGACACAGAGGGGAGATGGGCCTTCACGGGCCTCCTCTCGGCTTTCCCTGGCCCCTGAGTTGACCTTGGAAGAAGAGATTTTAACCATGCCAATGGACCGGCGACCCAATGGCAGAGGTCAACAGAGCAAGTCTTCTGCACTTTACGTAAGATTGAATCCCGCACTTTTATGTAACATAGAGTGACTGACCAGTGTCTGCAGGACATTTAGCTCTTCCGGGGTAAAAGAAAATAAAAGGTGCTTGCTAATGGGAGGTCTGCCTTTGTGCCAAGTATTGAAAATCTACTCCTTGGGGCCATGGCTTGGCCTCACCACACTCCTCGAGGTGGACAAAACCCCATGCAGGAAGGCTCACTGGTGGAGTGGGGGAACTCGGGCAGGACTGTAGACCCCACTTGTCCATGGGCTTTGTGCCCTCGTGGAGGCTCTGACTCCCAGAGAAGCACTGGGATGGAACTGAGCACACCCAGTATTGGGAAGAGGAGGGTGCGCCCCAGGAGTCAGGGTTGGTGGGGCAGTTCTGAGCCAGAGTGGAGAGGTGAGAAGCAGCCTTCTAAATCCCTGGCCCACCCGGAATCTCTGCAGGAAGAGCCCATTCAAGCCTCGAGCTGCATGACTGATGTGCCCCTCCATCCACCCCAGACTGTGATGTCGTGGCGAGGCAGCTTTTAGGGATTGAAGACTGCGGATTTTGCAGCCTCAGCTATCAGAAGAGGTCCCACACAGTGATCACAGTTGTCCCAAAGCTTCTGCCTTTGAGGTCAGAGCAGCTCAGGAAGCTTGCCCAACTCCACCCTCATCAGTCTGCCCCTTTCCTCACTGCCATTGTGGAGAACGTCAGAATCCAAGCCCCCAGGGCCCTCACTCATTTGTTCAACAAATATTTACCGGGTGTTTAGAATGTCCCTGGCCCTGTGTCAAGGGCTGGGGAGATAGTGCTCAGTGAGAAAGATATTAACTCCTGGATTTTAATGTCTAGCAAGGGAGACCAGACACTAGATAAATAATTATATAAGTAATAGATCGCTTTAATTGAGTAATTGGATCAAGTGCAATGTCATCGTCCTCCAAGGGCTCAGCCAGGCACAGGACTGTTGACAAGCTTTCCGAAGAAACTCTGACTTCATTTAGAGAATTGCAAATGTACGTGTAGAGGCGCAAGGACTTGAAAGGCCATCTGGTTTCCCTATTCCTAGTGCACAGATGAGTTCATTGACATACAGAGTCAAGAGGAAACTTGCCCAGGGTCACATGACTTATTGAGCTCTTGAATTAGTTTGAGAACCAAACCACATGTGAGAGAATACAAATGCGTAGTCTAACATGCACTTTACAATTTTACTAGTAGATAGCAAGAACCAGAGGGTTGGAAAGTCCAGAGTCACATGCTTGTGTTTCTGATTCTGTAGTGCATTTCTGCAAAACCATAAGAATCTTGAGCTCGGTTGGAGTCCTGGGAATTCCCTTCAAACAAAATGACGAATCTGTTCTGTAATGGCCTGACTCACAGGTTGCTGAGAAGCTATCTAATGTCTCCACCCAGGCCTTTGTTCCACTCTTCCATTAAGCCTACATCTTCCTGGTAAAGTGGATTTCTGGGTGTCAGAATGATAAAGGAGTTCTTCCTTGCCCCCACCTTTTTCTTGGAGGCACAGGACTCACACTGAGGCCAAGTACACAGGAGTGTTCCATTTCAATCAAGCTAGACTTGAACCAGCTTAGAAGAAATTCTTAGTGAGTATCCAGGGGATCTCAAAACAAATACCTGGTGTACTTTTTGAGGACTCTGCCCCCGTCCAAGAGGTCTGGTATTACCAGGCAGGCTGGGAAATCCCCCTGAGGGCTGCTTTGCTGGAGCCGACAGGAAATTTCATAACGCTTCCCCCTTCGATGGTTTCCAGAGAGCACTTATTAGGGCTGAGTACTTCTGTGAACCCATTATTTTTACAAGATGATTTAAATTGAGCATTGGTAGGACTGTTTGAAGATACTTTTAATGTAGTGGTTAAAATTGGATGATGTTACAATCCCACTGAAGCTTATGCTGGCAGGAGTGATTTAAATATTTAAAGTATTTAAATTGTTTAGGCTGTAAAAATTGTGCACTGAAATGGTGTGAATCTGGTCGATTTCCTCTTGCAGCCGCCCTCTGTTTCGGTCTCGTAGATCACCCTGATGTCACAGTTTCACTCCATCAAAAAAGACCCAAACTCTGGGGCTGTTGGAACAAGAGGATCAAAGGGACATTTCCGTTTTCTGTCTCTTGTGTTCTCTGGAGCCCAAGTGAATGCTAAGGTATTTTGTTGCCACTAAGGGAACTCACCCAAGAAGCCAACCTCTTTAATTTCTTCCCGAGTCACCCATGGAATAGTTGATTATCTAGGGGTAATGGTGATAAAATTCTGCATCAGGGCAGCTTCCTCACTGGGCACCAACGTTGCCTAATAGTTCATAGCTAGAGTGAAACAAATCTTGCAGCTAAGGTAGGGGACACAGACTCCAATTAGAAATGTGAAAGAGGGCGCCTGGGTGGCTCAGTGGGTTAAAGCCTCTGCTTTCGGCTCAGGTCATGATCTCAGCGTCCTGGGATCGAGGCCCGCATCGGGCTCTCTGCTCAGCAGGGAGCCTGCTTCCTCCTCTCCCTGTCTCTCTGCCTGCCTCTTGCCTACTTGTAATCTCTCTCTCTGTGTCAAATAAATAAATAAAATCTTTAAAAAAAAAAAAGAAATGTGAAAGATTTCGAAACGGGCAAAATTACTGGGTGTCCTGTCTAGGGGTCATCTCCATCTGTCATTTCCTTGAGCTATTTCACAGTCTCATAAGTTGTTGAAAACTAATGACAATGCAAATCATTCTTCTTCACAGAAATATAAAACAAATTGTGTCTGCTTGAATGCAGTTATTTCCCTGGTGGATATTCACCAGTTTTTCAGGTATTTATTTCAGTATTCCTGATTGCTTATGGATGTGTCTCTTCTGGATTTGTCTTTGAAATCAGTTGTAACATCTTTTTTTACTTTCTCGTTAATTAATGAGTTCAATTAAATCTTTGACATGTGCTCATTCTTTATTTGTATGTGTCATGATTTAAATTATCTAAAAATATTAACCTTTAAGATAAAGGTAAGCTCAGTTTCACACAATAAAGCTGTGGAAATATTTCTTAATGTGGACTGTGATGATTATAAAGTAAACAACTATAACAAGTTCACTTCTGTAAACTGCCTAAGACAATAGCAGAAAAGAACATTAAAATGACTGAAATACTAAAAAAAAAAACCTCTGTCAGTTTTGGGTTCCAAAAGACAGAAAAGGCAAGCTGAAGTGGCCACTGGTCGGGAAGGATGGGATCCACACTCTGGCTGGGGCCTGTGGTCATCCTTTCCCATGTCACGACCATACCCATCGGAGTGTTTGCAAGTCCAAAAAAGGTACTCCAACATGAGGCAACTTTACGGACCACTTCCTCTCGCAGAATAACATTACCACTAACCATTGCCTGACCAAGAATTCATAGCTACTGTAGGAGAGCGAAATTTGCCACCTCCAAATGTGTGTCCCTACCTTTAGATTATTTTAGGCTGAATATTTTTAAGAAATCGAAGGCTCAAAAAGAAACTTTGACCTTCCGCTAACTGCCTAAAAGAATTTACATAGAAGATCTGCTACGATACGGGAATGAACACCGTAGCTAAGTACAGTATAATATGAACGAGAGGTAGTAGAGAAGGAGGGGCCTAGCAAAGCCTGTTTGTTAAAATTACTGTCTGTGTCCCGTTGTTTCTGGATAACCCAGCAAATATTTGTTTACCAAACATTTATTCTCTTTCAACTTCTTGTGAATTGTTCTCCTTCCTTTTGAAGGTCCAGACTCCTCCCATCTTTTCTTTTCTTTTCTTTTCTTTCTTTCTTTTTTTTAAGACTTATTTGTTTATTTGAGAGAGAGAGAGAGAGAGAGAGAGAGAGAGAGAGAGAGAGAGAGTGAGCACACAAGCAAGAGGGAGGGGAAGGGGAGAGGGAAAGAGAATCTCAGGCAGACTCTGTGCACAGAGCCTGACGCAGGGCTTGATCTCACAACCCCAAGGTCACGACCTGACCTAAAACCAAGAGTCAGATGCTTAGCTGACTGCACCACCCGCCATCCCCCTTCCCTTTTTTTAGCTCTAGGTAGCCCATGAGCCTCAACTGCCTGCCTGTCTGTGAGCTTCATGTTCTCGGAAGCTCCCCCCAGACACACAATTAAATTCGTTTTTCTCTTCTTAATCTACCTTCTGTCATCTTAATTATTCAACCAGTCAAAAGAACTAAGAGGGGGCGCCTGGGTGGCTCAGTGGGTTAAAGCCTCTGCTTTTGGCTCAGGTCATGATCTCAGCATCCTAGGATCAAGGCCTGCATCCGGCCCTCTGCTCAGCAGGCAGCCTGCTTCCTCTTCTCCTTGTGTCTCTGCCTGCCTCTCTGCCTACTTGTGATCTCTCTCTCTCTGTGTCAAATAAATAAATAAAATCTTTAAAAAAAAAAAAAGAACTAAGAGGGACAGGGGAAATTTTCACTTCCCTGAACTACGTAAGACTTGTCATGTTACACAGAGGAAGTACCTTCTTTGATCAAAATAAATAACCCAAGACCTATGTTAGAGACAACACGATGACCTGATCAGACACCGGTGCCTCTTTTTCCTCTGTCATCTCATGTTCACTTTTGTATACCAAAATGAGAAAAATAAGGAAAGCAAGAAATGCAACAAGCCTACAACCTGGGCCATAAGCTATTGCATTTATCTTGGTTTGTTCTCACCTGACTTTAGGAAAAATCTATTTACTATGGAGAAAATTTAAGGATTTTCACCTTGAGGTTTGATATTCAAATCTGAGGAAGACATTATTCATTCCACAAAAGAGAAAGGATTACCAAACAGCAGAATCCTATTTTTATGTAAATACGTAAATATGTATTATATACTTAATATATATATTTATATAATACATATTTAAATGTCTGTAAGAATATATGAAAAAATCAAATATCTCTGGTGAATGACAGATAATTTTTATTATTATTTATTAATTGATTGACTTTTTTGCTCAGTTTTTTAAATTTCCTACAATAAACCTGAATTGCATTTATAACATGAGAAAAAATAAAAATAGATACACTGAATATAGCATGCAGACCTTTGGATTTAGCAAGAAAAAGACTTATGTGGGTTACTTTCAGTGATGGGCTTTTTTTTCTTTCCCCCAAAAGAAGGACACCCCTTGAGTTGTCTCATCAGCTGGACTGTCATCACTCTGGATCCAGAGTTTTGAAGACCACGATATAGAGCATGTCTCCCTGAGACTTACTTCAGTTAAACAGAAAAATCCTCAGGGAGCTGCAGCCCTGGGAAATGATTGATGTTATGACTCAGAATTTATCATAGATCTATAATTTTTGAGCAGTAGGGAAATTCTTTTCAGGCTGTATTCAGCCTTAAAATTTGCTCTTTTTTGGCCAGTGAAGGAAGAAGTTTCAAAACCTTTCGCATACTGCAAGGTTCAGAGAGAGTTGAAGCTCAGAGACAGATTGAGAATTTCTTGCAATTAATATATAAATTTCTGGGATTAAGGTAATGACCAGTTTGCAACAGATTGATATCTGAGTGAAAATACGAGAAGATTGGCAGAATATAGAAAATCAGCATGGCGACCCCCAAGAAAGAACAGGGACAGAGATATTTTACTGTTTCTTAGGAAGGGATTGGATTTTAATATCATGACCATACCGTATACTTTATGTTGAATGGTCCATAACTGGGTCCCCTGTAAGAGCTTATGTTCTAGACAAGCTGAAACTTTAGGAAAGCCTAGTGGACCCACAGGCAAATTTCAAGCTGTCATTCATATGGGGGACCAAGGAGTCTCATGACATGGAAAATTGATTAGACATTTTGAGGAGGACCACTAGACTCTGCATCTAAAAATCCCTAAGCCAGAGGAAAACAAAGGTTGCGTCTTAACATCCTCCTTCCATCTGGCCCAGGCAGTGCACAGGATGGTGCAAAATCCTCTACAAGCAAAACAGAAGAGTTGGGGGCAGAGCTCACTGAGGCATGAAAGTTCAATGGTTGATGCCAGATTGGCTGCCAAGCCAGCCCTGGCTGGACCAGTTCCACAAGCGAGGGAAGGCTGTGAGACAAAGAGCCTTCCTAATAATAAGGAAACACACAAACAAAACATCTAACAGCCCAAGACAGCACAGTTGTGAAAACTTAAAGAATACTTTGGAGGAAGGATGCCTGGCTGGCTCAGTCCGAAAAGCATGTGACTCTCGATCTCAGGGTGGTGAATTTAAGCCCCATGTTTAGTGTAGAGATTATTTAAGTAAATAAATAATTTTTTAAAAGATTACTTTGAAGGAAATATCTTCCCTTTCCCTTAAGAAAGAGAAGTTTGTGGGTGCCTGGGTGGCTCAGTGGGTTAAAGCCTCTGCTTTCGGCTCAGGTCATGATCTCAGGGTCCTGGGATCGAGACACGCATCGGGCTCCCTGCTCGGCGGGGAGCCTGCTTCCCTCTCTCTCTTTCTGCCTGCCTCTCTGCCTCCTTGTGTTCTCTCTCCCTCTGTGAAATAAATAAATAAAATCTTAAAAAAAAAAAAAAAAGAAAGAGAAGTTTGCTGTGGAAAAGAGAGAAGACAATGATGACATACTGCAGACCAAGGGAGAATTTGTAATAAAACAGGTAGTAGAGGAAAATGGGCCCCTGTGGGCTCCTCAGTGGACTTCTGTGGTGTGAAGTGAGGGACTTTTTCCTCTGGCCTGTAGTATGGTGGGCAGTCACAGGGAACATGCTATGTTTTTCACTGTCACTTGGGTGGCATGATGTAGGCCTGCCCTGGGATCAAAGAGGAAATTAGCAAAGGGTGAAGGTCCTGAAGCTCTATCTGGGGACAATCCAGGAAGTTACTCTTTTATTTCTCTTAGAAAGACTGAATCATTGTGTGTTCTGTGCAAACACCTTTTCAGCTAGTGTCTTTGATTACTCTCACATGACATATTCAATTGACACTCAGAAATTATATAATAAAATAATTTCTTCATGTAGTACTGGTCATCTTAGCTAGTTGTATCCAAAGGAACATTTCTGTGAGTTTCTAGTGCCACATTCAAATGGGAGTGTCGGGAAGATAAGTAGATCACCTTTAGGAAAGCAATTTAGCAATATACAACTCATGAATTTTAAAGTACTTTTACTCTTTGCCCAGTAATTCCATTTTTTGAAACATCCTAAAGAAATAATAATAAATGCAAAGATAAGTGCACAGAGATGTTTATTATCATGTTACTTATAAAAGTCAAATATTTCTATCAGTCTAAATGCTTGAAAATTGGAGATTGGTGAAGTAAATTATGAAAAACCACACTATGGATGCAATAGAAATATTAAAACAATGGTGATAAAGAGGATTTTCTATCATTAGGATATGCCTATAATTTTAAGAGGGAAAAGTCAAGCTAGTGAATTTTAACATACAATGTAAATTCTCGGCTATAGAAATTATATGCCTTATGTACAGGAATAAGAAACAGACTATTAAAAATTATCTGAGCAATAAGATTACCTTTGATTTTTATTACTTTTCCTTTCTTTTTTACACTTTATTTTTCAAGTTTCTACATAAGCAAATAATTTGTAATCGTATGTGGGTGTGTGCATGTGCGGATATACTCCTATGTACACATGCACACACACATATATTTGGCAACTTGACAGGAAAGCAGCCCACCCTTGCAAAATGGCTGTCACAAGTTTTCCAGGCTTCACATTCTTATTGCTTTCCCTTTTCTAGCTTGAATTATAGCTGTAGATCTATTTTTTCTATTCCTATTATTCTCCCTCCCCATGAAAAACCACCCATACACCACATACACAATGCACACAAACACAAACATGCTGTAGGAGTGGAAATATTTTTGTCGACCCTTCAAGGTTCTGTTGGCTGGTCTAAGAATTAAGTTGGCATGAGACAGATTAACAGGAGAAAACCAAATTTAATTACATATGTACAGGGTCCATAAGAGTATGAGGCCCATAGGCAGTCAGGCAATTGAGACTTGTATGCCAACCAGAGCTAAGGAGAAGGGGGCAGGGAGTTAGGACTTCAAAGGGAGGGAAGGCAACTCACAGGAAGATGAAAAAGAGTAAATGTTTGGTAAAAAAAAAAAAAAAAAAGAGGAAGTTTGCTGGGTTATACAGAATCGATGGGACATGGGGGGGAATTTTAACAGACTTGTTAGGTTCCTCCCTGTCTCCCACCTCCAGTTCATATAACACTGTAGTCATCCACGGTGATAGCTCCCTTCCTGGAATACATCCTTCACGTCAATTCTTTAAGGCATTTAGGGGCGGGTCACGGGGTCTTCCTGAGCCTTCTGTTCCTTAAAAATATCCAGCCTAAAATAACTCACATGCCAAAGAGACACATTTTGGGGTGGTCATTTTGCTCCCCTACAACACCCACACACATGACCAAAGTCTTTGTGGACAGGAACCTGAGATTAAACAGCAGTGAGTATATAAAATGCCTTCTCTAAATGCTTTCTCTCTCTCTCTTTCGCTTACTTTCTTCCTTCCTCCTTTTTTTTTTTTTTTTCACTTTCCTCCTGAGTCTCATTTCTCCACTCAGCGATGCCCAGAGAGAAGGAGTAAGACAGGCATGGGGGAGGGGACAGCGAGGCCAGCAGATTTCCTTGGCAGGATTAGAGTGGTTCATGTCAGCGAGCAATGAGCCAAAAAACTGCTGAGATGGGGTCCAGGGTGTGCTGGAGAAGAGCCTGGAGGCAGATAGCTTGGATTCAATGAGACAGGCCATTTGGATCTCCAGTAGTTTCCCCAGCAGGGAACACCAACATTCCAGAGAAGACTGACTGTAAGGAAGGCCCAGGGCCAAGGTACAGGGTCAGCCTGGGAGCCTGTCCTCATCTTCAGAGTGCCAGGAAACCCAGGATTGGCACACAGTTCTTCTTTTACTCTGGGGTCGAGTGGGCTATTTTTTCTCCCCTTTCCCAATATACTGGCTTCATGTAAAGCTGTTCAGATGCAAATGCCTCCAGCTTCGGCCGTTATGTAAGTGAGGCAGGCCAAGTGTGATGAAACACAGAGTGACAGGAACTGTGGCCCACCGGGAAATGTTTGCTCCCTGAAGTGGCCCAGCACACGTTCATGCCAGCATTTTTGCTCAGCAAGTATGAGGCTAAGGGTTGCAGGTCTTCTCATTTTTCCAGGGAAGCTAAAAATCCAGAGAAGCTTGGAGTTCTCAGTGTGTGTGTGTGTGTATGTGTGTGTGTGTGTGTGTGTGTGTGTGTGTGTAAGAGAGAGAGAGTGACAGAGAGAGGGAGAGAGATCTTAATTTTTTTAATGTTGGCTCAATTTAAAAACAAAAACAAAAACAAAAAACATTACATGGTGTAGACCAAATATAACATGTTTGCTGACTGGATTTAACCTATGGGGCATTGGTTTGGGAATCTCTGACATAAAACCATGTAAGTCTGCCTCCTTCCTTCCCTTATGACTGGTAAGAAATTTTGTGCCTCTTGTAAAAAGACAAATATTTAGTTTCTGTTGTGTGCACAGCATACCATGAGATACCACGAGAAATATTAAGTTCTCTGCCTTCTAGGATCTTAAAATATTGTTGAGGCAACAAGATATTCACTCAGCAAAGTCAGGTAATGGTGCTATGCAGAGTTCTGATATCAAGGCCTATACTGGTGAGATAAGATATAACAAAATCACCTTAAAAAGAAATAATGGCTTCTAGATCTATATCAAAACTTGCCTATAGTAAAACCAGTGGTGTGAAGGTATCTAGCGTATTGTTCACTTTTATATTCCCAGCACTTGGCACTTAGTAAACGATGTTCAACAAATATTTCTTGAAAAAAGGATAAAATTAGTAAGTCATAGAAGGGAAAAAATTAGTCTTGTGAGCTAAAAGAAATGGGGAAAAAGGAAGCAAATATTTTTACCATTGACGACAATATCCAAGGGAGAGACATTGACTTTGGGGACCAGAGAATTTGGTCACTAAGGTTCCCATTCCTGTTGGGGAGAAGGGGTATATAACCAGTTCTCATGATAAGCCATGTTAAATAAGTCACACGGCTGTTTTTCTTCTTTGCTGAAGTGTCTAGTCAACCTCCTAATGACCAGTTAAGCATCCCTGACATCTCGATGCAGGGAGCAAAGAGGATCCACGGGGTCTGCTCTTGTGAATGGCTGTGTTTCTCTGTAATAAGTATTCCGATTTACAGATGACTGAAGAGTTTGGTTAGCGGGACTATCTTCCTGGGCCAGATGCCACTCTTTGGGATCCTGTCTTAGCAGCTACAGCTGACCTTCCTTGCTCATGCCTCTAATTCATCCTCCCTTTACTCCTAGAACTGGTGTCAAGGAATAAGGGCCTAAAGGAACAAAGCAGACAAAACACACAGTTGTAGATCAAAGAAGGGAGCAAGAATTTAATTTTGAGTCATGAATGGAAGGCTCAGAATGGAAGGGGCTTCAGGAATGGGTCTTAAAAAATGAAACCGTTTTGGAAAGGTGAAGAGGATGGGGAAAAGAGAACATAGCAGGTGATGATAAAACCTACGTGCTCTATCAGAACGTTTGTTTTGGAGCCGTATGAGAGAAAGTTGGTTGGGTTCACCCAAAAGCCAGGCCAAGGGGCTTCAACTTTATCCAGCAGATTTATGGGAACAATGGATGAAATTGGTGTTTTGTTTAGCTCTTCCCCAACCCTTCCCAAGAATGTGTGCTGATGGCAAATGCCTGATGCTTGGTCCCCAGGAGGCAGGTGGACAATGTGAGTACACAACGGGCCTTGGTGTCCTGGAACAAGCTCGGACATAACAAAGGCAACATGTGAAACACTGCAGTGAACTCAGACCCCGTTGTTATTTATTTTTTTAAAAAAAGAGATTTGATTCTTAAGCAATCTCTATACCCAACATGGGGTTCAAACTCACAACCTTGAAATTAAGAGCTGCACACTCCGCCGACTGAGCCAGCCAGGCACTCCAGACCCCACTGTTATTAACAGTTTGTCTCTGTTGGTCCTGATGGTGTAAAAGCTCAAGTTTCTGCCGTCATCATGAGCAACATTTCTACTAAAGACTAATTCAAGTCCTTGGAAGCACTCCTAGCCCTTGACCATACTAGGACGTCAACGTTGCTGCCATATGACTCCTGAAAAAGTAAAAATAAAGGAAAACTTTAGATGGCCTCAGTCACAGTCTCATGAAAGACTCTGGGTAAACAGCAAGGACAAGAGCTCCTGGGGCCCCTGACATTAGCTGGGGAACTTACAGAGGTCACAAGTACCTGGAGCTGCAGTTTTCCATCTGTTTAGAGCCAAGAACTGAGTCTTTAATGAAAACTCATGTAGAATTCCAATACATGAAATGATGAAGTATCAAGCCTCTGGCTAAAGAACGTGGGAAGTCCTTTCTGACAAGACTTTGCCCACTGTGCTTCCCACAGCTAACCCACTTTCTCCTCTGGGGAAACTGAGGCTCCTCTGCTCAACCCCAGTGCTCCCTAGAACATGGCATGAAACCAACTGGGCTAGATCATAGACCTGCAGAATGGAAACTTGATGCAGCTGTGGCCGAAGGCAATAATAACAATTGTGACCATATTTTTTTTTTAAAGATTTTATTTATTTATTTGACAGAGAGCAAGGGATTAAGAGAGGCAGGCAGAGAGAGGGAAGGAAGCAGGCTCCCTGCTGAGCAGAGAGCCCGATGCGGGCCTCGATCCCAGGACCCTGGGATCATGACCTGAGCCGAAGGAAGAGGTTTTAACCCACTGAGCCACCCAAGTGCCCCTGTGACCATACTTTTAAGTAAATTTATTTTGCACTTGCTGTGTGCCCAAGATCAGTCTAAGAACTTTACATATGTTAATTCGTCAACTCCCCACCCCCAACAACCCCATGAGGTTAGAAACTATTATTCCCTCCATTTTACAGATGAGGAAACTGATGTCTAAGAAAAGTTAGCATCTTGCTCAAGCTGGTAGGTGATAAAGCCAGGCTTTGTTTGCAGGAACTCCAATTTCAGAACCAGCCCTCTGAGTATTTCGGTCTTAATGGTTCTGTCTCAATACCTTGTGAAAGTTATTGATCTTGTAGGATTTGTGCACAGGTGTCTAGTTTTGGTTTTCTTTCCCTTCCCTAAGAAGACAGGAATGGGCAGAGGAGCCAATCAAAGCTAAGGGGGCCTGGACTATGGAACAGCTCTTTTCTGCAACACTGGAAAACAAACAGCTCCCTAACAACATCAGGGAAATATGACATCCCTGCTCTATGTTGCACAGGAGGAGGGACTGAAGCATCAAAGCCATGCCTATAAATATCCGAGTTAATGAGGGAGGACTCCTGGAGACCTAAATGAATCCATTTTATGGGTTTGTCATACATCAGGTTAATATGATTCTGACAAATAATTATATTCAAAACTGGACAGGGATGGAGAACGGCGTTGTTCCTTTTGATTGTTACAGCAGGGCCTTCCGGCTAAGGAAAGGGTGATGACGCCAACACCCAAGTGCAGAGCGAAACTTTAACGATTTGTGGCATTTAGACAAAGGAGCTCGCAGCTCCGCACCCCTCTGGCTCCTGCAACGGGATTGTCATTGTCTGATTCCTTAATGAGCAGAGCAGCTCATCGATTACTGTACAGTTAGTCCTGGTGTGGGTACAGGAGGACAGGGGTGGGGGCACAATGGCATACTAATGTGGCTGTTGTTTTTTTCACATCGACTCTAAGCGTTTTCATGGGGAGGGACATAAACATCGGGTGAGCCCTGAAAACAGGGCTTCGGTTTGCATATGTCAAACCGTGATGGCAGCTTCTTGTTTGACTAGAAGGATGGCTATTCTCTCTTGGGTTAATTACAGTGGCCTCTGAGGGAAAAGGGCTTCTTACTGAAGAAGGGGAAAAAGAGACAGCGGGTGGCTGTGACATTTGTCATCATCTAGTTGTGTCACCCGGAAGTCCTTTGTGCTGTGTTCTGGGCTGGAGGGCTGGGACTCCCAGGAAGACTGACCCCAAGGGACACATTCACATTCATGGGCTTTCCTCAGTCCCAGGGACTTCTTTCCACCACTATGGGCTGTTGGCTGTCTGAGGGCATCGTCCCAGGGGCAGGCAGAGAGGCTGACATTCCGCCCTGGCGCAGCTCACCCAGCCTTGCCACCTGGAGGAAGGGGGCATGTTCTGACTTGAACAGAGGTGCTGTGTGGGTTCACAGGGGCCCTCAGCTCTTCCAGCATGGTCAAGGACCCACTGCCAGGGCTAAGGGGACAGCCTCACTTTGCCTTTCTGTTACTCTGAAACAACTACCATTTGCCCTCTAGAGTCTCATTTCTTGTCACGCTCAGCCTCCTCCCCTGTGGCATCAAGAAAGAGGAAGAACAAGCTCACAGATGCAAAGAACTGATTGGTGTTTGCCAGAGGTGGGGGGCAGAGAGGTGGGCGAAATGGGTGAATGGTCAAAAGGTACACACTTCCAATTGTAAGAGAAACAAGTACAGTATGTGAGTGGAGTTAACAATACTGTATTGTTTATTTATGTATTTATTTTTTAAAGATTTTATTTATTTATTTATTTGACAGAGAGAGACAGTGAGGGAACACAAGCAGGGGTAGTGGGAGAGGGAGAAGCAGGCTTTCAAGCAGGGAGCCCGATGCAGGCCTCGATCCCAGGACCCTGAGATCATGACCTGAGCCAAAGGCAGATGCTCAACAACTGAGCCACCCAGTCACCCTTATTTATTTATTTTTAAAAAGACTATTTATTTACAGAGTGAGAGACAGAATGTGTGGGTGTGCGGAGAGGGGCAGAGGGAGAGAGAGAGACAGCATTTCAAGTGGATTCCTCACGAGCTTGGAGCCAGACACAGGGCTCAATCCCACAACCCTGAGATCATGACCTGACCCAAAATCAAGAGTTGTTCACTTAACTGACTGAGCCACCCAGGCGCAAAATATTGTATATTTAAAGGTATAGGAGTTGATCTTAAAAGTTCTCATCACAAGAAAAAAAAAGTCAGTGGCTGTGTATGGTGCCGGCTGTTAACCAAACTTCCTGTGGGGATCATTTTGCAATGTACACATATGTCAAATAACCACGCCATGCACCTAAAATTAATACCATGTTATATATAAATTATATGTCGATAAGAATTTTACCAATTTTAAAAAGAGAGTGAGAAACAAGACATACAGTCACGACTAACTGAGAACAGAATTTCATTTGGCCCTGAACTGGTTCTGTTGGCACTGTTTGTTTTCACCAGTAAGAACGTTTCCTCACTAACGCCCCTTCCCTCTGCTTCTCTCTCCTCCCCGGTAGCTCATCAGCCAGGAACTGGCAGTGAGATGTTTCTTGGAATGTCCACACCAGAGTCCTCTTCTACGATGAGGTCAACCTGGACGCTGTACAGACTGAAACTTAGAGAAGCTGCTTGAGCAAGAAAACAACTAGGAAGCCGTCTCTCACCCATCAGTCAAAACTGACAGCAGAGCCTTCAGCTCAGTGGGGTTTTTCTTCATTACATCCTCTGAAGCCATTCTGGGTTAAATGGTTTCACTGACTTCTCATTAAGAGAACTGTGGTGACTTCCACAAGAATGCATGCCAGAATATTGTCACGAGGAAAAAGCCTCTGTTTTCTGAGGACAGCTGCTCCTTACTCCCTTCCAAAAAAGTTGCCGATAGCGTGGGATTCTCTCCAGGCCACTGAGCACTGGCCCAGGGACCCTCTGTCAGACCCCCCAGCCCCCGTGTGCTCCATCCTTCCTTCTGCCACCGCCCAGCTGAGCAGAAGGCCTTTGGCTTGGGTGAGCATCCCAGAAAACAGAGAAAGTCCCTCTGAAGGTCAGCCCTCAAACCTGGTATTGGAGAACATGTCTTCTTCCTTTTTGTCTTTCTCAGGATCAAGAAAGGATAAGGCCATATATTTTTCCAAACAGCAGACACACGGCATAAGAGACAATCATTTTTTTTTCCAGCTAAGCCTCCCGCTGGGTTCCCCAGCCAACTTTCTGCAGCTCGTAAAATAAACACAATTCCCATTTATCCCCCCAGCTCCAAATCCATCATTTCTTGGCTCCGGACAAATGGGCAGGTGGTGCTACACAACAGGAATTGGATGAGTTCTTTTCTCCTTCCTGGACTGAAGAAGGAGGATTAACACAAAATCTTTTCTATTAGTGAATGGCAGGGCGGATAACTGGGAGGTTCATGTGAATTTTGTCCTGGAGAAAAGTATGGAGGTGATAATTAGAATAGTCTTGCTGTCTCTGGAAAGCAATCTGCCACATCGACTGTCTCATGCATGGTCCAGATTGGTTTCATTAGATGGAGGTGGGCAGACAGGTGCTGGGGAGGCGGGGGAGGGTGGTGCCGGTGCGGGGATGGGGCAGGCAGCCATGGTAACAGTGTGGGTGGGGAGAAAGCAGGCCTCTCAGCAGAGGCACGAAGCTCTATTAGAAAGTATTACTGGGGCACCTGGTGGCTCAGTCGGTTAAGTGTCTGCCTCAGGTCCTGATCCCAGGGTCCTGGGATAGAGTCCCACCTCGGGCTCCTCGCGCAGTGGGGACCCTGCTTCTCCTTCCCCCTCTGCAGCTCCCCCTGCTTGTGCTGTTATGCTCTCTCTCTCTCTGTCAAATAAAGAAATAAAATCTAAAAAAAAAAAAAA
>LNAC01000146.1:2384680-2487516 GCA_002007465.1 Ailurus styani
ACCCTGGGATCATGACCTGAGCCGAAGGCAGAGGCTTTAACCCACTGAGCCACCCAGGCGCCCCATACTTTGTTTCCTTTTAAATAATGAAAATTTCAGGGAACTTCAGTGAAGGAGACTCAGGACAGGGGAAGCATATAAACAATTGTACATTTTCTGTAAAGTTAATAGAACTTTAGTGCCCTCACTTGCTCGGGCTCCTGGAAGCACAGAGAGATTCTGGGAGTTGTAGAATGTTCCAGATGAGGAGGTGAGGCCAGGTTATAATCTGAAAGTATTTCTGGATAAGCAAAAGCTTCAAAGCAGCTGAGGCTGCCAGGCCTTTATGTAGTTGAGAGGGGCCAATTAGGTGGTAGTGCCTGAGGAATGGTCACTTCTTTAACATCTGCTCACCCCGAGGCATGGCCCGAGGCTAGACGAGGAACAAGGGGAGGTGAGTGCCACTCTGCAATCAATGTCAAATGTGAAGCTTCCTGGGGGAGTGGGAGTGTTGCAGGGTTGGTGTCCGTTGGTAAACCATGTCTCCTCCTCCGTAAGCTTCAGAACTTCCTGTCCGATATTAACGGCTGTTCCAGGGCCTTATCTAGCTGAGCACATATAGCGTGTCTGATCCAGTGAGTACCTACTGGATGACCTTAAATACTAAGAAGACAGTCCATACCAGTAGAGGCACCACAAATTGCCTGGGACCTGGAAAGCCAAGATCCAACCTGACCTTTCCTAAGAGCCCCTATTTCCACTATTTGCTGGGGGAAAGATACAATGGCCCAGGCCAGGATGATCCTTATAAATAGGGATGGATTTCCTTAGAGGAGTCTACATATAAAACTGTTAAGTCAGAATTTGGGGAGGCTCTGAAATAGTTTTCTTACTTGCAAGCCAAAGGTAGACTGCCACCATTTTACTGATATGTACCAAAATATATACTTTTATTTATATATGTATTTGTATACACATATCTACACAAATATATATAAATCCAACAGACACCCGCACAGAGGGAGGTATCTGAGTCAAAGACAAAGTCCATTTATTACTCTCAGCAAGTGCAGCACGGTGGAAAAATATCCCCCAAGGGCTGTGCCGTGAGGGCCAACTCATGCCCGCTACCTGCAGAGGGGTGCATTATTGGAGAAGAACCCCACAGCTGGAAAACTATGATCTTGTATAGGGCTGCTGGTGACCTGCATATCCTCCCCTCTGGAGAGAAAAAACCTTAACAATAATCTGGAATTTAAGCTAATCTTTGGGTAGGAAAGGGGAAGTATTTATCTTTCCTACCTCAGAACATCTCCAGGGAGGGAGATGTCACTAAGGTTTCATATCCTGGAATGTCTCCTAATACAAACATCTTAGTTTGGCTGCAAATGTCTTTGCTCAGATAGTTCACAAATGTGAGATATTTGTGGAGAATTGTCTCTCAAGAAAAACATGTAGGTAAAATAAAACCACCCTCCCTCAGAAAAAATCTCTTTAGGTATACATAGACTTACAGGAACATTTTATATAATTATACCAACCCATATAGTGGTATTTGGGGGAATAGAAATAAGGGCAGTAAAGGAGAGTATAACTACTCTCCACATTTATCCCTCTATCATCAACCACATGTGGGAAACAACATTAAGGAATGTTCTATTTTGGACTATTGGAGCCCAGGTGTTCCGGGATGGGAGCATTAGGACTGTGAATGGCCGTCAGGGGAATGACAATAAAGAAGACATAAAATGAGCGGGCATCAGCACAGCACAGAGCTCAATGGAAGGTAAGAGATGAACTCCCTCTTTCTCATAGGATCTTCAAAGAATAGGACTCTTGTAGCACGGGGGTCTTACACTTACAGTACAAGGCTACACTTGTTTGCTACAAGGTGTAGCTGGCTGGCTGAGTTCTCCTTGGCCCAGAGAGAGGCTGGCCCATTCCAACCAGAGAAAGCCCAGGTCCTGAAATTCTGGGCTCTTCACTCACCTTCTTGGGACCAAAATTTTTGCTTTTGACTTGTCTGCACATGGATCTTTGGCAGATAACTCTCCCCTTGGGCTTCCCAAAAAGGAAGGCAGAGGGTTTGTTTTTCCTGAGGGTGTCTAGGAGCTCTGCTCCCAGAAGAAAGCCCTCATTGGCAATGAAGCTGAGCCGTTCAGCAACACCCCACGGCCTTGCCGTGGGCTGACACTCTCCCTCCTGATCCTGGCAAGAGCCTCAGATATTCAAGCTATAGTTTGGCTTCCCACTTTCCAGTCCATGGCACACCCACCTCTTCCCTGCCTCCCTCTACCCAAGCAAAAAATTGTCTAAATGTCTATTGCAGGTGAGGGCAAAAGTCATGTCATGAGTTATGAGGATGAGGCTACTCTTAGTTTGAACCACATGAAAGTCTTTTCCTGAAGGTCGAAAAACTGTTAAAAATTGGCAATGTCACGGTTCTCTTAATGATTCTTCCTGCCTAAGGCAGTGTAGGTACACCTCACATCAATTCCTAGACTCACTGATGACCATGATCCCAAATACTGCACAGACATGGATGTCTGTGTGTGTTTCCAACTCCAGCTCCTCTCCTGGCCCACTGGACATCGCCATTTGGACATGACAAATACGCCTCCAATCTAGCATCTCCAGTGGCATCTGGGTGGCTTAGTTAGTTAAGCATGCAACTCTTGGTTTCGGCTCAGGTTCTGATGTCAGGATCATGAAATGGAGCCCCGTGTTGGGCTCCATGCTCAGTGGGGAGTCTGCTTCTCTCCTTCTCTCTCTCTCCCTCTGTCCGTCCCCCCACTCAAACACATACTCTCTCTCTCTCTCTAAAGTAAATAAGTAAATCTTTTAAAAATATATCTAACTTGTCCAACATGAAACCACCTTCTTCTTCTCTGACCTGCTCATTTTATGCTCCTTTTGGCAAATGGCTCCACTATCTGCCCAAAGTCACCAAGATCTACCCACAGAACATGCTTAGCTGCTCTCTCCTTAATCTCTACCTCCAGCTGGTAGACACATACGTTACTATCTCCTTGGCGGCAGTTAATCAGCTTCCCCACTGCCCTCTTCTAAGCCCTCAGAGTTTCTTACTTGCCTTCTAGCAACAACAGCAACCTCTTCATTGTCTCCAATTTTCTCCCACCTCTAGTGATATGGAACCCTTCAGTGAGATGTACCCCTTATGGCCCACAACACTTTGTATCTCGTGGTTCTCAAAGGAGGATGGGCTCTAGCGGCCTCATCTCTTTCCAGTTATTCAGGGTTTCTCACTGGTCAGGATATTACTGACATTAAGTGAACAAGGGCCCGGATTGCTAAAACATCCTGAATCAGAGAAGCAATTTTACTCAACGAGGTATTGTCCCACCCAGAGACCAACGGTTCTTGAGTTGAAATACACTGATGGTCTTCTGGCCGCTTCCTCGGTCTGATTTCCACCTACTCAGACTTCTTAACTTTGTGCTGAAACCATCACGAACTGTGCAGTTCTTGCAGATGCCTATTATCTTAAGCCTCTGTCTTTGCTTCCTCCACCCCCAGCCCTAGTCCCACTCAGCAACCTCGCCAACTCTGTCCTTCCTAGTTATCCTTCAAGAGGTCCTCTCAGATGTTAGAGGGCTGGGATTCCCTCCTTGCCTTTCCCTCCTCAGCCTGGGGCTGGAGCCTGGCCTCCAAAGCACTTTGTACTTCCCTCCCCACTACTGGGTTTCTACGAGTCTCCTATTCCACAGGGAAGCCTGAAGAGCAAGACAAGCTGGTTTATTCCTAGAAAGGAACTAAGAGATAGTAGATCCTCAAAGAAGTTTTAGAACTACAGAATAGCTTCCATTTTTTGTGAAGATCTTTTAAATCTGAATATTAATACATCTGCTTGGTAAAAATTCAGATAGGACAAGAAAGAGATACCAGGAAGCGTAGTGAATACGGTTACCTGAGTTTGAATCCAGGCTTTATTGCTTAACACATCAGGAGGTAGTAATAGAGCATGACTGCACAGTGATGAATTGCAAGTACTGTAGACGCTCAAGTACCAGCTCTGTCCCCTATTAGCTGTGTGACTTTGGGCCAGTTACTTGACATCTCTCTGCTTCAGTTTATACAAAGGTAAACTAAAAATACTGAAATCTGCTCTACATGTTTGGGCTGATTAAATGAGATGATACATACCAAACAGTTAGAATATTGCCTGGCACAGAGCAAATAATAAATGTTAACAATATTACTATAGGGGCGCCTGGGTGGCTCAGTGGGTTAAAGCCGCTGCCTTCGGCTCAGGTCATGATCCCAGGGTCCTGGGATCGAGGCCCACATCGGGCTCTCTGCTCAGCGGGGAGCCTGCTTCCTCCTCTCTCCTCTCTCTCTGCCTGCCTCTCNAACAACAGCAAGAATACTATGAAAGGGTATATATTAAAGACACCAGTTTCCCTTAACCAGAGATAATCATTATTCATGTTGTCCTGTGTTTGACTCTAGAAATGTGATATAGATACCCAGTGTTTACGAGTTTTCAAAAACAGTAGGAGCAAATCATGCATTTCTGATTCTTCCTCATTTAAAAATATGCTAGAGACCTATGCCTACGANCAATATTACTATAAACAACAGCAAGAATACTATGAAAGGGTATATATTAAAGACACCAGCTTCCCTTAACCAGAGATAATCATTATTCATGTTGTCCTGTGTTTGACTCTAGAAATGTGATATAGATACCCAGTGTTTACGAGTTTTCAAAAACAGTAGGAGCAAATCATGCATTTCTGATTCTTCCTCATTTAAAAATATGCTAGAGACCTATGCCTACGAGCTTGTGTAGACCAAACTCATTGTTTTAATGGCTTCCTCATATAACAGTTCCATGATTTATTTACCAGTTTCATAATTTTTTGACCAGCTTCCCTAACTGTTGATAATTATTTCCAGTTGTCTGCTATTGTTGTAAAAGTTTTTTGTTGAGTAAGCGTATTTAGCAGAAATAGTTATCTTCCCCTTAATAGAAGGCAGTCTCAATTTACTCTCCAAAACTACAAGGCTTTTGGCCACCTGGCTTCCTCAGGGCCTCCTACATTGCCCTATGTTGATGGACTAGAGATGCAAATGACCTGGGGTCGTCTTGTCTCTCCCTTGCTCTCTCAAGCCCCATAGGCTTTATGGTCTTTGGGAGCCACACAGGCTGAATTTTCATCAGTAAATACATCAGGCAACTGATTACCACCGTTCAAAATGATTGAAGAAGACAATTCAGGTGATACAAACAAACTTTGTTTAATACTTCACGAAGTGGACACTGTCCATTTGGAGAACTGCAAAAGGGGGTGGAAGGCGGGAAGTTTTTTTAGAATCAAGAAAAAGGAAGAAGGAAGGAAGTAGAGAGCCCAGTGTTGGCGTGGTGTTTGGGGATTGGCTGACAGGATCTCACAGACACATAAAAGTTGCCTGCGTTTCAGTTTGCTGACATGGCCCCCTAGGCAGAAGTTGCTCCTTCTTGGGCCAAGATGTTTATTTCAACACAGTTGTTGAAAAACAATGTGGAACTGTAAACTCAGAGATGCAGCTGGGCAGAGGCAGAGGGAACATGCTCTTTATCTTTCCAGATGGGGAAAATGATTCACAACTGTCAGAAATCTGATAAAAATTTTAGAAGTACATACAATCAGTTATATAAATGACAAATCACGGTTCTATTTGCTCTGTGACAACTAAACAAGAATGGCTACGTGTTCATCGATACGGAAAATACATACACATTCCTGTAATAGCTAAGCGATTGTTCCCATTCCCTCCCTCTCCAACAAATAATTCTACTCACCTTGTGCCTGGGAATGGAATCGGAAGGTGGAGGAGGCTGGAGGAAGGAAGGAAGGACCAGATGGAAGAGGTGGGAAAATCTCAGTGAGAAATTCCCCTTGTGTCCCACTTTTGCCTGGAGCTGCTTCTGCCTGGAGCTCTACCACACAAAGTGTTCAGAAAGGAGGCCAAAGAGGAAAAACTCCTTTGTGAAGCTTTCCAAGGGTAGATGTTTCTGAAAAGCTGATTGTGTTTCTTCCCCATCATGCAGGCCCACCATCACCCGCTTCCAATCCACACAAAAACGGAGGCAATCAACCCGCTTCACAAAAGTTTCTGGAATCCAGGTTTCTTTTTAGAGACAAACTGCTTAAAATATGCAGTTCCTCTGGAAGATTGATCACCGTGACCCCATCTATGTTTTACTGTCAATTAGAGAAGCAAAGGCAGGAGTCAAGACCATGTTCTTGACATCTATCTTCTGAGGATACTGTGCCATGCAAGGGGCTGAGGTGAGCAAGGAAGACACATCCCACATTTACCCCAAAGGAGCAGCTCATCATTCTACTGTATTTTGTGCAGAATCAGCCATTTTTCCGTCAGATTCTTCTTCCTTTCATTTCTGCCCAATCAGTCAGGTTGGCTGAACAGAAAGACTCGCCTGTTCATCTGGAAATGCCAGATGTATTTTTTCTTAAATCCTGGAATGCCTGTCACTGAATAAGGCCAAGCTTCCGTCTAGAAGGTTCTGCCTGGCGGCTATGCCAGATGCCGCACCTGGGCTGCCAGCTCCTTGGGCTGCGAGGGGGTCTCGTGTTGGACTGAGAACCCGGAGCCCCCCCCCCCCGGCCTTTCTACTCTGCAGCGAGCCAGGGTGGAGCGGTGCGGAGAGCGTGGGGCTTAGAGACCGTTCCTAGCAACTCTCCTCACGAGCTCTGTGACTTCACTTCTTGTCGTTGGTATTCAGTACGTGTTAGCTATTATCATCAACATTTATTAGTGACCAAATGTCACCAGCAGGAAGGCACAACTATCTCCTCCCTGTGCCACACTGGGCGTCCACAGATGAGCTTCATCTTGATCACCTGGAAGTTTATTAAAAATGCAGAGTCTCCGGCCTCCCCCCGGGGCCCCTGTATCAGAGTCTGCGCTCCAGCAAGCTCTCCAGGAGGTTCCCACACACGGCCAGGTCTTAGAGGTCCTGCAGGCTAGTTAGTCGAAGCTTCCCTCCTCCCTGAAAGGGCCAGCCACCCACTCGGCTGGAGCCAGAACACTCTCTCCTAACGCCGTCCTTGTGATGAACGTGTTTCTTATGGCCCCAAACTAGACCTGCGGTCACATCAATATGGATTTTCTTCATGGGAGCAAGGGGACAGACTATTTGACATTGAATTTTATCATCATCATATTTCACAACGATTTTGCTTTCTTCTTTCTGGAAATGGTGGAGCATTGTTTTTAAAAAGCCCACCTCTCCAGTCTGGTCATGGATGAGGCTGCAGTGTGTGGTTTTTTCTAAGCTTTACTGGCAATGCGTTTCTTTAAAGGAAAAAAAAAAAGATTTCCTACAGATACCCCAGAGCAATCTGCTCCCTTCCCACCTTGCTTCTGGGGGTCGGGCACTGCACTGATGGAGCTCGTCCACGTGCCAACCTGCCCCCCAACCTCGGTGACCATTACGGGCACTGCCCATTAAAAGCTTGTTTCTTCCCGCTGCCCGCGGAGGACACCAGGGCATTTGCAGCGGCCGTTTTGGAACACGACCCGCCACGCATACTTGCCAGAGAGCAGCAACTCTTCACCGGGACCGACAGAATTAGAGGCAGAGCAGCTGCTGCTCCCAAAGCCCAGGTTCCCACCCTCTGGTTACCATCTGTGATGCCATGGGGCTCCTGTTTAGAAATGACAGTGCTGAGATGCCTGGGTGTCTGCCTTCAGCTCAGGTCATGATCCCGGGGTCCTGGGATCAAGCGCCTCATCGCCCTCCTTGCTCGGCGGGAGGCTGGCTTCTCCCTCTCCCACTCCCCCTACTTGTGTTCTCGCTTGCTGCGTCTCTCCCTGTCTAATAAATAAGTTAAAATCTTTAAAAAAAAAAAAAAAGGACAGTGCTGCCTGGGTTGTGAGCCATGGCACTCAATGTTAACGCAAAGAGACCTCACGTTTATTTTGGGAATAATCTTCTATTTTTCCAATTTTCTATCCTAAATGTCCACTGCGTGAAAGTTCCAGCAGGAGCGGTCTTCATCACCCTTGACATCCTTGCCTGAGAACTACTGAAGTACGTTGGCTACTCGGGATTGCTCTGAGACCGCTGGAATCAAGGGACCTGTGGGTTCTGGAGTTAGTAAGATGCTTAGCTGGGGTTGGGTCATTTGCAACTAATAAAAAACAACTCAAGCCAGCTCAGGTGAGCTCAGCAACTGGGACGAGTGCTGGGGGAATGGCTCATAGGTAGAAGGCAGGGTTGCAGAAACAGGGCGTTTGTGACGGTAAGGGAAGTTTCAAGGCTTCCAGAATTTCTCCTTTGTTCTGCACGCATGCTAGCATCCTCTACGCCACTAGAGACCATGGCTGCAAATAGCTCTGTGCCTCATTTTTTTTTTGTACTGTGTCCCTAAGGAGCCAGCAAACTACTAGCCTGTTTTTGTATACCTTCAGCTCCACACATGGCAAGCTAAAAATGGCTTTAAATTTTTAAAGGATTGTAAAACAGCAAACAAAGAATGCTATGAGACAGGACTCAATGTGAACTGCAAAGCTGAAAGTATTTACTATGAGGCCCTTTACAGAAAAAATTTCCTGACTCCTGGCAGGAAAGAGACGGGCTCTCACCCCCTGCACCGATTCCAGCAGAAATGTCCCAGGAAATGGGTGCATCCTGGAGGCCAGCAAGGTGGCAATGGACGTCGGGGGACTCTGACCGACCACGCTTGAGTCTTGTGACCTCTGGGTACTTGAGGGGAGGACAGGAGTTCCTCCAAGAAAAAGCAGCCTACAGTTCCCCAAAGAAAAGCAAAACACTGGCCAAGCAGAACAACAGATAGACCGTAGGAAACAGATGGCGCGCTCAAAAGAGGGCTATTTCCGAAGGTGGGAAGGTGGTGAGGGCTGGAGAAGGCAGGGACTTGCAACAGGGGAAACAGAGCCCTGAAGGGCTAGGGAAGGAACCAGAAACTAAATCTACAGGAGTTGCGACTGTGACCTTGGTCACAGGGCTGAGGGAGCGGGGAGAACACAGCAACAGCCAAACTGCAGGCTGACCTGGCCCGACAGGGAGGAAGTTCACACTGTCCTGCCCTCCGGCTTCCTTCCGGTGCCTCTCATTGGCCAAACCCAGCCAGGACCAGAGGCCATGTCCTAGAGCTCAGCCTCCAGGCCACGGAGCGTGGTGCAGAGGAGTGGGACTGAAGGAGCAAACGGAGAAAATGCAGACACAAAGTGCACACAGAAAGCAAATCTGTAGTCTGACTCCTCTCAGGGCTGGCCTCACAGACTCACTACCTGTGCGGGCACAGAGGCCCAAACGTGGAAGGACCCACACTTGGTCCCATGCTCTGCTGTCACTGTCTTGAAATTCTTTACAATGTTCGAACAAGGGGCACCTGGGTGGCTCAGTGGATTAAGCCTCTGCCTTCGGCTCAGGCCATGATCCAGGGTCCTGGGATCGAGCCCCGAATGGGGCTTCCTGCTCTGCAGGGAGCCTGCTTCTCCCTCTCCCCCATTGTGCTTTCTCTCTCATTTTTTTCTCTCTCTCAAATAAATAAATAATTTTAAAAAATAATGTTCGAACAAGGTGCCCTGAACTTTCTTTTTACCATCGGTCCCACCAGTTTCATAGCCTCGACGCTCTTCTTAGGACTGTGTGATCTCAACGAGTCACTTTATCTCTTCTGACTTTCAGTTTCCTGATCTATAAAATGATCTTAAAAAACATTTTCCTCTCAGGTTGAAGAGAAATGAGATTGGTATGTAAAGGGCCTGCTTGAGAGAGTGAGCCGTCCAAGGAGACAATTTCTTTCCTTACCCCAAAGTGCTCTTTCTCCTGTTTTCCCCCAAAGTGCTCTTTCTCCTATTTTCCTCAGGGATGGGCTCTGGCAGCTTTGGGCGGACAAGTCAGGAAAGAGTGTGCTCTAAAATGCAAGAAACAAATCTGGATAACACAGCTAGAAAGAGTACCGGCCTTAGTTCAGGCCACGAGCTGATCAGAAGGGAAGAAGTGACAGAGACAGAGGAAAGCAGAGCTCATTGGTTGCCTTGACTACTAGTCATTCAGAGATAGTTAGGGAAAAACAACACCAAGAGCAACTTAAAAATTCCCTAGTTCCCTCGCTTGATTTGTGAGGAACCTGAGGGGCATAAATATCAAAAAACTTGCCCAAGCTCACAGACCTAGTGCATAGCAGAGCTGGACCCCAACCCGGACACCTAGGGCCTGGTAGGGTGAGCTCTAGACTGATCCCGTTAAATTAATTCAACGAGGACACCATTAGACTGTGACGGTCTAATGCCATGGTGGTCCACATAAGCAAACCAAAAAGTCAAGCCTGTAAATGCCTCAAGTTTGCAAAATCGAAACGCTAAGGACAACCAATCACAAACGGGCAACTAGGCTTTAAGCCACAGGCAATCAACAATTTCCATTTTGTTTTTATTGTTGTTTTGGTTTTGTTGTTGTTGTTGTTTTGCTTCCACACATTTTCTATATAAGTCTTTTTTCCCTGGCTCCCGATGCCAGAGAGCTCCTGACCACTTCAGGTTTGGCATTGCCGCATTCAAACAGAGAAGTGTTCAAATAAATCGTAAAATGTTTAATAGGCCTCAGTTAATTTTTTTTAATACAAGTGTTTTCTCTCTTTTTTTTTTTAAGATTTTTACTTATTTATTTGAGAGAGAGAGAAAGAGAGCGCACACGTGCGCAAGAGAGACCCTGAGAAAGGGGAAGGAGAAACAGCCTCCCCACGGAGCAGGGAGCTGGATGCGGGACTGCAGGGACTTCGGGACTCGATCCCAGGACTCTGGGGTCATGACCTGAGGCAAAGGCAGAGGCTTACCTGACTGAGCCACCCAGGCGTCCTCAGTTTATCTTTTAACACAACATACTCACACCAGACACTGGACATGGTTTGACTTCAATAGAAGGCTTGGGAAATATTACCAATTTGTTGTGGTACAAATAGTTCTTTTACAATTTGCTTTTTCTCCTTCCTCCCCCTTTTCCCCATCCCCGAAACCCCCTCCCTTTNTGGCCTCAACCCACTGAGCCACCCAGGCGCCCCTCAGTTTATCTTTTAACACAACATACTCACACCAGACACTGGACATGGTTTGACTTCAATAGAAGGCTTGGGAAGTATTACCAATTTGTTGTGGTACAAATAGTTCTTTTACAATTTGCTTTTTCTCCTTCCTCCCCCTTTTCCCCATCCCCGAAACCCCCTCCCTTTTTCTTCCTCTGCACTTCCGATTTAAAGAAACTCACCTTTTTTGTTTTGTCTTTTTTTCCCCCCCTTAGGGACGTGTAATGGCATCATGGGTGCCACAGACTTCCAAGTGAAGGGCCTCAGGACTGATGAAGCCCGCGGCAGGATGCCCTGAACACACCACAGCGCCTAATGGACTCTGGATGAAAATTTCATTTTCTGCACATAATGACCAGGTTCTAAAATATTCAATGTTTTGTGAGTCTCATTAAGGTGAAATAATTCTGTGCTAACTTGAGTCTCAGATTTTCTACCTGCTTCTATTCCTAAAGGCTTTTTGTAATTCTCGTCAGAGTACTCTTCTTCTTCTTTTTTTTTTAATGCAGAATTGTCTTATATCCCATAGAAAGCTTTAATCTGGTGAGGACAGTCTGTTTCTCCTGGCAACATCAAGGATACTAGATGAACAGGGGTCAGCTGGGAAGTTTGAAGAGAAGCCTTGGTAACCTGTGAAACAAAGCTGGGAATTCTCTGAAGAATGTTGAGCAAAGATACTACAGTTTGAAATGAATAGAAAGGGTTTTGTTCGCAGGCTCTGCCTTGCTGTTGGATTCAGAGAGTGTTCAGCCCCAGAAAAGAACATCAGTGTCTTACTTGGCAATTAAACTCATACACAAAAGGCTTCTTCACTGCCCATGTTGAGTTTTGCTTAACTGTAGAAAAGTTCGTCATGCCTGAAAATATGGATCTTTGCCTTTGATCGAAGGCAAGTGCTACAGAGGAACAAAGATATACCTTCTGTCTTTGGGAGAATGAATTGCCAAGGATTTTGCTTCGGAAAGATCAACAGAAGACCCACATGACTCTGCAGAGTGAGATCTCCAAGTTTGGGCGCTGGATTGCAGGTCAGGTCCCGAGTCTCCTTGGTGCAAGCCTTTATCCCCAGTCCATGTTTGTGACCTCAGGCGAGGCACTTAAGCTCTCTGTACCTTTATTCCTCCATTTGAAAATCAGGGATAATACTTGCCGCCTACTTAACCTCAAAGGGATATGCGAGGATTAGCCAGTGAAAGTTTGCCAAATGCTTGGAAATCAATGGAGGGAAAAATCTATATGCGTATAAAGTATTATTATCATTCCACTCTGTCTACCTTTTCTGTCTCTTCATTTTGCTATCCTGGGAGACTAAGTGAGTGTTACTTTAGGTCTTAGTTTTGGTTGCTATTGTACAAAATGCCCATCTCCTATTATTAAATACTTTGCTTAAAATTGGTCATTTCTATACCATCGAGGGGAGGTTTCCAAACCAAAGCATCCTAGACTGACTGAATAGGTCACATCTGGTAAGGTTTCCTTTGGGTTTATCTTTAGAATCCTGTAGAGAGGGAAAATTTTAAGGCGAAATAATATAATTTGGAAAAGTTTGCCAATTAGTGATTCAAAGCTAGTGAAGAAAAAGAACAAAGTCAATCTAGAGCCTTTGTTACAATCCTTAAAAAAACTCACCCTTTAACCAAAACAATAGCAATGCTTTATGTGTCACAAATATTGTCCCTCTGATCCTTACCACCACCTGCAAAATGAGTGTAACACAACTTGGTCGTACTCTACTCATTTTACATTCAAAAAATTGAGATGCAGACAGCTTAAGTGATTTTTCCCCAAACTATTTAACAGTGAGTGGCGAAGCTAGGACTAGACTCCAAATTTCTGTATCTTCCAGTTCCAAGGGTGGTAGATTGTTCCCCTACACCTCGCTGCTATCCTTTGATTGTGGCTCAAATGATGTTAAAAGTCCCAATAGTGTTGCTTTGATACTCCATATGGGCTTTTTTTCCCAAACCAGCAAACAACTCCATCCTGACACTGTCTCCCTGGAGATAGCATCAGATCTCACGTAAGTGTTCAGTCCTGCAAGTCTGCCCCTCATTTCCGATGCCAATGGCAAGTCGGCTTCTGACAACCTGCTATCGCTTGGAGGTTCCAAAGAGCTCCTCCTTTGGTTTGAGTAATGTGCTAGAGCAGCTCCCAGAACTCAGAGAAACACGTTACTGACCACATCGCCAGGTCAGAATAAAAGGATATGCTAACTCAGGAGCAACCAGATGGGAGACCTGGATAGGGAAAGGCAGCAGGGAGAGGCTCAGAGATTCCGTGCCCCCTCCAGGCGAGCCAATCTCCCTAGATCTCCCTGTGTTTGCTAACCAGGAAGCTTTCTGATCCTGTCCTTTTGGATATTTATGGTGGCTTCCGTACATAGACATAATTGATAAATCTTTGGCCATTGGTGATTGAACCCAATCTCAGCCCCTCTCCCCTCCCTGCAGCTGTAATCACCCCTAATCACCTGGTTGGTTCCCTTGGCAACCAGCCCTCACCCTTTGGTTACTTAGGGTCTTTCTAAAAGTCACCTCATTAACAAAAGACACCTGTACTGATTTCATCACTTAGGAAATTCCAAGCGTTCTAGGAGTGCTGTGCCGGGAACAATGGACAATATCCAAACATATATTTCTTCTTATACATTACAGTATCATAGGTATCCTTTACTTCTGCAGGCCATTTGAAAGTGTGCAACATATATAATCTGATAAAGAACCTGCAGACAGGCTGCCATAGGGTGCCCTTTCTCAGACCACGTCCTGTGCGCTGTGGGATCCCACAATGCCAAATACTCACTCTCTAATTCGACGTGTGCTCTTACTCTGCCATGTCCAGTGTGGGGGAAGCAGCCAGCCTATCAGGAATATTTGGTAGGCCCTAATGCAGAGATGGAAAATAGTGACCCACTTTCAGAACCAAGGTCATCATTCCCCCAGATTCTGGGGAGCTCTTGGCTAAGTTCCTCTCCAAGAATTTGCAGCTGTCCAAGGGACTTGCCCCCACCAAATTCACCCTCTCTTCCTGCTGGCAAGATGTTTAAGTTGGCGGGGTGGGAGTGGAGGCATGGTTCACGAAGGTGCAACACCCCGGCCTCAGGGCAGGACAACGTCAAAAGACAGCCTGATGTTCCGGAACTCTCCTTAAACTTGGTGGGGGCCTTTGTTGTAATTTCATGACAGATCAATTTCTTTCTAGACCCAGCCCTTTCCCTCTCTCACCTCTTATGGTTATTGTTCCTGAGCGCATTCTCCCAATAAACCTCTTGCACACAATTCTAAGCATTTCAGAACCTGTTTCCTAGGGAAACTGACCTGCCACAGATGGTACCAGAAGGGGCTCAAGAAAGCAGATTTCAGCCAGCTGGCAATGATGACCCCATAACTGGTGAGAGATGAAGCATTTCATCAGTGGTGAATTAGGATGGGATACTGATGGAAGCCAATTGTACCAGCAAGTACAATATTTCTGGCATTTGAGAGTTTTGTGGTAAGTAGTAATTATAAGGACTTTGGAACTGGTGCCTATTGCTGGGGGCCATCCATGCGTTAAAGGATGTCAGTGAAAGGCTTGAAGGCTACTAACCACCAATATAAACAAAGTGTGAACTCCAGAGGGCCTCCTTGGCAACATTTAAAGAGACTCCCATCTCTAACAAGACAGCAGAAAAATCTGAGTATCAGGGCCAAGATTTAAGTATAAGAATAGTGGAGTTCCATGGAGTTTGAAATTTTGCCTTGGTGAGTCTCCTACACTAAGCTCACGGCCCTGTTTGGGAGGGAGGGGTACCTTGAGATTCAGGAGGAAGAATCTACACCCTCAGATTCCACTGGACTACCTGGGACTAGAAAAAAAGCGGAGGTATTCCTTTTTATCAAAGACTGATTCTTCCTTCTTACTTGAAGATGATGCAGAAGACCCTACCTTGCAAGGTAACATGCATCCCTCATAATCTACCCTGCCCTCCTCTTATAACCACCAGAAGAATAGCTTAGGGTCAAGTCACAATGTAACCCAAAGGGGGAAGTGCTGGGATTATAAATCGAGGAAAGGGATTATATACCTAAGGAGCTGAAGGATCTAGCCAACAAATACTGGCAAGGGACAGCAGAACAAACGGGCTGGATTCTTGGGGGAGCTGGATTAAAGGGGATGGAATGTAAAGTTGGGTAAAGAATAGTTTATAGATACTGGAGCACTTGCCCTTGAGGCAGGATTTAAGTTCTTAGCAAGAACCTCTGGGAACATACTGTGGCCAGTGATGGAGGAAGGGATGGAAAGGCTGAGAGAGAATGGGCATGTTGGCGTGGTTCTATCACACAGTGTCTGAAAACCTGTTAGCTTATTGTGTTCTGTGAGAGACTTCAGAGGACATTCCATTTATCAAAGAAAAAGGGATTCTCTGGGGACCCCAGCATTGTTACCTTTGTGGTGGCTGACCTCATAGACCAGGACTGATTTTGGAGGAGGCTCGTGCAGAACTGGCTCTCAGATAACAAAATGCTGATAGACTCCTGAAAAAATAGAGTCCACTTGGTAACACTTAACTATCAAAAGTGGAGTGAGCTCAATTCTTGTAAAGAGTAGCGAGGTCAGGGCCAGGAGGCATGACTCGTATGGTGCTATGGAGAGAGTTAATGGAATACAGCATTTCCAGGGTCAAGACAGAATAATCAGGCAACAGTTATTTCTCAATCTATGCAATGAAAAGAAACAAAGGCTAAGGGCTACTGCCCCAATAAAATGTCAAAATCCCTTCTAAGTTTCTGGATCTGATCTAGTTGTCAACCCAGAGCCCATCAACTGAAAGAAAGGCTGGGTCTCATGAAAATAAAAAGGACCCTGCAAGATGATGGCAAATACTACTGTAATGATTCTCCCAGTCCTTCTCCAGAGGGAATTACCATCACACGCCTGAGGAAGCCTGTACTGGGGAAAGGCGAATGAATACTAAAACATTTCAAGAATCGTATGTTGACACTGATATCTGGTTCACAGTAGGTCAGCTGAGCATCAGATGGTCCATAAACTGTTGCTCATTTCTCCAGTTCCTGAAGATACTACTGGAATAAGGAGTGGACAGAACATCTATCTTGGTTCCTTAGTCTTTAGTATTTACCACACTCCGCCCATTGAATTCTTTTTTTTTTTTTTAAGGTTTTATTTATTTATTTCACAGAGGGAGAGAGATCATAAGGAGGCAGAGAGGCAGGCAGAGAGAGAGAGGGGGAAGCAGGCTCCCCGCTGAGCAGGGAGCCCGATGCGGGCCTCGATCCCAGGACCCTGAGATCATGACCTGAGCCGAAAGCAGAGGCTTTAACCCACTGAGCCACCCAGGCGCCCCGCCCACTGAATTCTCCAGTCTTGTACTTACAAAAACCTGATAGATCCTGCAGTGGTCTGACAGTGGACCACCAGAAATCAATCAAGAAGTAGCTCCAAATGTAGCTGCCATACCAAAATGGTATCTTTCTTGGAGCAGATGGTTTCTAATACATGGCAGGCAGCCATTGATCCCCATGTAGGATAAACACCAGTACCTCCTTACTGTCTTACCCGAGGGCTAAATTAGCTTTCTCCCTCTCTCATAAAATAGCGACTGGCCTGTTTGGGCATTTCAGAGAACCAGACATTTGTCTTTCTGGTTGGCGACATCATGTTAATCAGGTCAAATAAGCATGATTTGGCAAATATTTTGGAGGTCTCTGTGAGACGCATGAGCTGCCGAAGGTGGGAGATGAATCTAACGAAGATCCAGGGAGCTACCATATCAATGACATTTTCACCGGTCTAGTGACCTGGGGCGTGCCAAGACATCTTCCTCCAGGTAAAGAACAAAACATTGTATATTGGCCTTTCTACCACTAAGAAGGGAGCACAAAGCCTGGTAGACAGAACTCTTAAGGTTCTGGGTGTAATACACATTCGGTAATAATGCTCTCACCAGATATTTATTGCTCCGCTCAAAACTTAGCTAAAAAGAGTAATTATTTTATTCATGGTTTCTGTGAGGTGGGAATTGAGGAGGGTCTCAGCTGGGCAGATTTTGATGGGTCTCCCACGTATTTCCAGTGAACAGTGGTGGACTTAGAATCATGGTCTGGGGATGGCAGAGTGGGGAAGTGGGGGCTGGAATAACTGGGAGCTAGCAAACCTCTTCTTTGTTTAACCTCAGCATATTTCCAGTCTTTCCATGAGGACTAGGTTGGGCTTCCTCACAGCATAGCGGTTGTTTCCAAAAGCATTCTCAGAAGGCCAAGTAGAGGGACACCTGGGTAGTTCAGTCAGTTAAGTGTCCCGATTCTTGATTTCAACTCAGGTCATGATCTCAGGGTCATAAGATCAAGCCCTGTGTTGTTGGGCTCTGCACTCAGCAAGGAGTCTGCTTGAGATTCTCATTCTCTCTCCCTCTCCCTCTTCCCCTGCCCTTGCTCGTGCTCTCTCTCTCTCTCTCCCTCTGTCAAATAAATAAGTTAATTAAATCTTTTTTAAAAAGAAAAGAAGGCCAAGTAGAAGTTGCATCTTCTTTTCTAAGCTAGTCTCAAAAAATCATGCATTACCTCTGCTGCTCCCCATTGGTTGGAGCTGTCACAAACTCCTACCCGGATTCAAGAGCAAGGGACATAAACACCATCTCTTGATGGGAGGAGTGTCGAAGGATTTGGGGATCATGTTTTTAAGATGCCATATTGTGTTAAATTGAAATTAGCATCAATTTTAGAAAAGCCTGGACACGTGCGTTTGCTACGCTACTATCTACATGTGTAATAATACAAGCTATCCTTTCAGGAAGGGATTTTTTTTAATCGAAGTATAGTTGACACCCAATGTTGCATCTGTTTCAGGTGTACAATATAGTACTAGTAACTCTAGATGTTATGGTATGCTCACAAGGGTAGCTATCCTCTGTCACCATGCAATGCTATTATGGTCCTATTGCCTATATTTCCCATGCTGGACCAGGAAAGGATTTTTGCTTTCACTTTTTGCTTTAGTTTCCTCAACAGCAACATGGAGGATAACAATTCTTTTTCAGTCAAACTCCATTGGATGCAAGAATAGAGATTCACTCATGTTACCAAGAGTTGCCCAGAAAAACCAAACCAAGGGTAGGAATGGCGGCTGCCCCAGAACTGGAAATGGAGGTCACTGAGTTCCACTCTAGTCCTCTTGTATTTATCTGACTTGGCTGTTCTTTTCCTTTCAGTTTTTCCCGCCACCTCCCTACTCACCTTCTGCTGTCTCTGTCCTTTCCTTATCATTTCTCATGATTCCTAGTTTTTGCTCTCTTAGAATTGGAGCTAGCATCGTGGTCTTCTCTTGACATCGAGACATTTTGACATTAGCTCTCATCACTGTCTTGCTCTTTAGGAATTTATCAGTTCAAATTCCTAGGAGTGTGACAATTTTCTGGTCTCATAGTGGATTATCTGTTTGGGTCACTTTTCTTGTTTGCTTAGCAACCACTCTTGTAAAAAGAGACACTCAGCCCTTAACAATTTTAGCCTGGAGGAAAAAGGCAGTCAATCGTCAGTCATGGTTACCTTTCATCAGCATAGTCCAGTGTAGATGTTGACCTCCAAGGATTGTGGTGTGGATCAATCAGCATAAGAAAAGTAAAAGGTGGGGTGCCTGGGTGGCTCAGTGGGTTAAAGCCTCTGCCTTCGGCTCAGGTCATGATCTCAGGGTCCTGGGATCAAGTCCTGCATCGGGCTCCCTGCTCAGCAGGAAGCCTGCTTTCTCCTCTCTCTGCCTGCCTCTCTGACTACTTGTAATTTTGCTCTCTCTGTCAAATAAATAAATAATTTAAAAAATTTAAAAAAAGAAGAAAAAGAAAAGTAAAAGGTAGTGTAAAATATCAAGTTATTTAAGAAGGTGTGATATTATGTTTAATTGTATTCTTTTGAAGATTTTATTTATTTTTTTTTAAAGATTTTATTATTCGACACAGAGAGAGAACACCAGTAGGCAGAGCAGCAGACAGAGGGAGAAGGAGGGGGAGAAGACTCCCCACTGAGGAGGGAATCTGATGCAGGACTCGATCCCAGGATCCCAGGATCATGACCTGAGCCAAGGGCAGACACTTAACTGACTGAGCCACCCAAATGCCCAAAAAGATTTTATTTTTTAAGTAATCTCCACACCCAACATGGGCCTTGAACTCACCACCCCGGGATCAAGAGTCACACGTTCCAGCGACTGAGCCAGCCAGGCGCCCCTATTATGTTTTAAACATACATTCAAATGTATCCCCAGATTCATTAAGAATCAATACATCAAGTTAACATCCTTGCTAATTAATCTAGCAGGCTGTATTTACAGATTAATGTTTTGTTTCCATAAATGATGCTTGCAAGTGTTCTTCCCTAACACTAGCTACATGCTAGCTGTATCAGGATTTCTGAGTTGAAACGGCATCTTTCAAGTTTTAAGAAATTTGGTATGCAAATGAATGACATGCTAATATATAGATTTTAGCATTGTATCTTCTTGGGTTCTCGTTACAAGGGGGGAAAAACAGAAGTTATTCTTCGTTCAGTAATAAAGCATTGAAAATGCATCTGTTTCTAACTGCATGTGGTGTCTGCTCAAATCTGTATTGGAAAATTACACTGTAAATGCTTTGTAGGCTTTTTTCCCCACTCATTTTCAGTCTCACACAGTCTCTCACTTCTTAATCAATTCCTATTTTCTCAACACAGACTGCATTGCCACCAAGCTATCAAATAATATATGTGTGTATATATATATATACACACACACATATATATGTGTGTGTGTATGTGTGTGTGTATGTATATATATGTATATATATATGTGTGTGTGTGTATATATATATATATATATATTAGAACTCAGAATGAAAAGAAAAAACTTAACCAAACAAACGAGTGTGAAGCTCTGGAACCTTCTGTACCAGCACCATCACACTAAGGATTCATCCTTCTGCCAGTGGTGGCTGAAATTCATACAGGCACCTGGTCCACTGATGGAAATTCTTTAATTCAAGATTAAAAAAAAAAATCTAAAATGAATTTCCTTTCCCTTGTCTTCAGGAAAGCCCGCGAATACCAAATCCAATTATGAGAGAGATTTAATTTCCCTCTTGGTACACGACACAGCACAACAATGATCTGTAGCTGTTTAAAGAAAATTCACAGAGTCGAATTCTCCCGGTTCCTACCGGCTGAAGTCCCCATGAAACGACGCCTCGCTTGGCGTCATCTGCTGACATTCATGCATGATTCAGTACCTCTAGACAACCATTTGAGGGAATCTGTTTTTCCAGTACAAGCCACACTCTGTCTTTTTGCTAGAAACGGAAAGGATCCGAATTCCCAGTTTTTGAGGCTGGCTGCCTCCCGAGACACCCAGCACCCAGAAGCAATCCAGAGACTCTTCTGGATGTCTCTCTGCGTGCTGCTCCCTGGCATCTCAGCGATGAGGCATCCAGGTGATTGACGGATTTCTCCCTTGTCCCCTGGCTGCTTTTGCATCTGCTGAGACAGCCTCTGTGTTTATATGCGTGATTAGGCTGAGAATTCTTGGGTCGACCACCCACAGATTGTATCAAAAATAATCAATCTTATTTGGCTGTCTTAACATTTTGGCTATTTCAGTTGTTAAGGCAACCAGATCTGATGAAGTATTCACTCATCAGTTTGATGTTCAGCAATCGTCTGTCATGGTTCTGAAGATGGAGGGGAGAAAAAATAATAAAAATCAACTGTCAAAACAGTTAATCCAAAACAGTCAATCCGATCGTGATTTTCTTCCTGACACCAGAGAGCATTGCTTCTCTGTTCCTTTTTCCCCCCACCTCCTCTTCTTCTCCTGAGTTCTGTCCCTCCCACAAACAGTTTCTCTCCTCCAGTTATGTCGATGAACAGAAGAGAAGGGAGATATTTTAGGTTCACGAAGGCTTACATTTTCCTAAAAGACTTCCGTTTCCTTTGTTTTGATGTTTGATCTTTTTTTTTTTTTTTTTTTTTTTTTTTTGNCTGCTGAAGAGTCCTGAAAGGACAGGTACATTGACTATATGGAGAATGTTTATCTTAATGGAGAATTTGGGCGGCAAGGTCCTTTGCTTTCCCTTTCAAGATAGAATTTTCCTTTTCGGGGAGCACAGTTCCAAAGCCGGGGACAGGCTGCTGGCTTGCACAGTCCCTTCCTGTCCCTGAGCCTGCTCCAACCTTCTTGGAACAGAACAGCTCTGAGTCTGGCCCTGGTGTGGGATGTGGCTGGCTTTCCAAGTTGGGAATGTGTTAGTAATTACTTTTTACTGCCGTCTTTATTTGAATTTCCAGACTCCCCCCCCCCCCCCCCCNATGCCAATCCCCCCCCCCCCCCCAGCCTGTTTTTCTCCACCCAGCTTTCTACCTCATTCTGACTGCTAATTTAACCCTGGCTGCCTTCCTCCAGAAACATTTGACCTTGTGCAAGAGCTTGGCTTAGATTTCTCTCCTCCTACTTCCCCAGAAGGGAAGCGCTGGGCTAGGATAATCAGCGTCAGCAGGCAGCCCTGCCCGCCCGCCCACCTGTGCCCGCTGGGTTCCGCCTGGTTCAACAGTAGCCCCCTTCTTCTGGGCAAAAGGGCAGTGGCCAGTAGTCGCCAGTTGCCAGGAGACCTTGTTTAACATTTTGCTTGAAGGTGTTGTTACCAGGGATGTGGACTTAGCCAATTAGCTCCTTTGATGAAATAACCTGTAGGGAAAAATGCAGAAGCGTGGAAACCTCTGTAGGTCACATATCCCTTCTTTGGATTTGAAAGAGTCTATTGGTTTTTCTTATCAAGAAAGGTTATTCTGTTTCAACTGGTAATCTAGAAAGGTTTATAAGGAAACGAAGGTTGTTTAACCTGCTTAACTTTACAATCACTTAAGAAATGCCCACTTCTTCCTTCTGTTGGTAAGCTGCTTGCATACCACTTTTATCTCCCTATTAATTAAGTCCCTAAGGACAAATACTGGGTATAGTTTCATAACTGAAATGCCAGCGCATATGTACTTGAAAGTAGTGCTACTTCGGTCCTTGAAAATGGTCCACATTTCCACATTCACTAATTCAGCCCCACCTTCCCTTATTACGCTGAATGAGCAAGGTTCTCTGGTGTATGTTTGTGAATGAATCCTATTGGAGCTTCTACTATAGAACTCTCTTTGTAAAGCGCTTCGGTTCATAGGGATTCAGTATAGAGCTACAGATCAGTTGGGTGGAGATGGTGAGGGAAATTATACAGAGGGACACTGATGATAATCACAATAACACATTCTATACAACCCAGCCTACGAAGGGCAAGAGACAGTACAAAATACATATGTGTTGTACGTATGTACAAAACACATGAGACAAAGTTGTAGATAAGCCACCATATCCCTCTCTTTACTGCACAGGGGGAAGCAGCAGTTGAATACGCGTGGGTCCAAGAGATGAGACCTCTGTGTATCAGGAGATGCGTATCCAAGGATGAGATTTCTACATTTTGTTGCCACTTCTCCGATTAATGAGAACTGGCACTATTTTCGAACAATGAGATTCTTCCTGCCCCCACTGAAGAGGACGAGCTCCTTAATTAAGCTTGTGTTTTCAGTAATGAAGTACACTACATATGGCCAAAAAGAGGATGTGAGAGCAAAAGCACGCCCTCTGGGGCTGAAGCCCTGGCTTGAGCCTGGGGTCTGCCAAGATATTTTTAATAGGGTAAAATCTTGACTGTTGTACAAATATACAAAGAACACATGGCAAAAATCATTTGCCCTATTAATGAGGGAAGCAGTAGGATTGCAAAACTGGTTCAACAATTGGAAGGACTAAAACTATAGCTACAGATAGAAAGAAAAATTGAAATGTCCCTTGGAATTATATTTGATATGGGACGGAAATTGTTTGCACTTTCATGACAAAGAATCAGAAGTTAGGAGGGGCACCTGGCTGGCTCGGTTGGGAGAGCATGCGACCCTTGATCTCAGGCCTGTGAGTTCAAGCCCCACGTTGGGCATAGAGCTTACTACGAAAAAAAAAAAATTCGCAAGTTAACCTATAACTTCACAGAGTCTGGTACTAATCAATAGCAAATGGCAAGTCAAACAAAGATACATTCTCCTAGAGAACTAATACTCTGTGGGCTCCAGTTAGATAAAGCTCCGGTATGATCAGTGTGTCAGTATGGACACACAGGCATCTGTTTGCCATATTTGCAGGATTGGGATAATTCTTCCAAACAGGACTTAAGGTAAATTTTACCTCATGTCTCTGAACTGCAATGCCTTTATTAGAAAATCAAGAATAAAAACACCTGCCTTTCGGGATTGTTACAAGACTTAAATTTTATATCTAAAGCACACCCCACAATACCTCTGTAAATGACAATTCCCTTTTCTCCATCTATTCCTTTTATTCCAAATTAACTGACATTTTGCCAATCAGATCTCTTTCAACTGGCCCTTCCACATATTACCAAAATAATGATAATTGATGGTTATAATGATGACCCTGAAGTTCTTCATAGCCTTCTGCGTCATTATAGTTAAAAGTATGTGTTCAGCATAGTCTTAAATCTAAGTGCAATTTATTATGTTCTCCTTTTTTAAAAAAACTCATTATCCATGGACCTTGACTCAGTTAAAACAAAATATCCAGTTAACCAAAACCATATTTTCCAGATTATTAAACATAAAGGAAAATTCTAACAAGTGTTTTTACCTAGAACACCAGTTTGAATCCAGAAATGCCTGCCTTAAGTGGTAGATTTGAACAAATGCCTCTACATTTTCTTCCAATTCAAAGATTTTATAATAAGTAGAAAAAGAATCCTGAGAAAAAATAATATGCACAAAGGAGAAAGCCCATGCATTTTAGTTCTCAGAAAAAATACAATTGTATCCTAAAAATAATAACTTTGGGGACGGTATTTTTATTTCTTTAAAAACACGTCATTAGGGACAATTTCAAATATATAGAAAATAATAAAACACTCAGATACCCACCACCCAGATTTAACACATCTCACTGTTTTGTCAGGTCTCCTAGAGATTTTTTAAATTAAAAAAAAAATAAGATAACAGCTAAATTCCTCTTTTCATCCTCCAATCTCTCCCTTTGCCCACCTCCTACCCCCTAAAGATAATCATACCTTGAAGCTGATCTATATCCTTATGCCAACATTGTGCATCCATAACAACGTATAGCATTATTTTGTGGGATTTTAGGCTTTACTCAAGCAGTCTCATATGTTAGGTGTCATTTTTCAGCTTCTCTTTTTTTCACTCAGCATTGGGTTTTTAAACTTTATCTGTGTCAGTATATCAAGATCTACTTTACTTTGTATCCCAAAATGTAATCATCCTACAATTTGTAAAAGTACTTCTTTACTGAGTTATTATCTCCAATTTTTTGCTAGAACAACTCTGCAAAAGCTATCTTTGTATATACAGAGAATTTCCTCGATTTTAAGGAACCTACACTTTCTACCTTAACAGTTATTGTCAAATTGCCCTCCAAAGGGATTCTACTGATCTCTACATCTACTAGCACGAATGTTTTCCTACGTTTATAGACATTTGAATTGCCTTTTCAAAGAAGTGACTATTCATAAGCTGTGCCCATTTTCCTATTGGATTATTTCTTTTTCATAATTGATTTATAAGTGTGTATGTGTGTGTAAAATCCTTTGATGGTTCAATGCATTAAAAATATTTTCTTCTAGGGCGCCTGGGTGGCTCAGTGGGTTAATGCCTCTGCTTTCAGCTCAGGTCATGATCTCAGGGTCCTGGGATCGAGGCCCGCATCAGGCTCCCTGCTCAGCGGGGAGCCTGCTTCCCCCTCTCTCTCTCTGCCTGCCTCTCTGCCTCCTTGTGATCTCTCTCCCTCTGTGAAATAAATAAATAAAATCTTAAAAAAAAATATTTTCTTCTATTATAGGTTTGTGTTTTTACTTAGTTTATGTGATATATATTCTTTTGTTTATTTATTTATTTTTTAAAAATTTAATTAATTAATTTAATTGTCAGAGAGAGAGAGAAAGCACAAGCAGGGGGAGAAGCAGACTCCCTGCTGAGCAAGGAGCCTGATGCAGGACTCGATCCCAGGACCCTGGGATCATGACCTGAGCTGAAGGCAGACACTTAACCGACTGAGCCACGCAGGAATCCCAATATATATTCTTTTAACTTGAATATCGTCAATTTCTCTCTCTTGAGGGACAGTGTAGAGCAGTGACTCTGGAGCCAGAAGGCCAAGGAACCCCTCCCAGGTTGGGGTAGTTAAGAAGATCTCTACCCCTCAGTCTTTTATGAAGATCGTAAGAATAACTGCCTCATGGGGTTCTCAGGATTACATGAGTTAGAATACACGGTGGACTCAGAATATTGTGTAGGACATCAACTAGCACAAATACTGGCTTATTGTTATTATTTTAATGTGCAGTTTGTACTTTTATGTCTCATTTAAGAAATATTTTTCTGCACTGATAAAGAATATTACTGGAATTTTCTATTAAAAGTTTTAAAATGTTGCCTCTACATTGATCCATCTGGAATTTATTTTTAAGTGTGTTATGGATAGGAAGTATAGTTATTTCTCACATGAATAGTCCTTCTTTTTTTAACAGTGTTTACTGGTAGCTCATCTCTACCTCATAATGCTACCTCTGTCATGAACATCTCAAAAATACATGGCCTGACTGTGGGTTCTTGATCTGTTCTAATGGTTCCTTTGTCAATAGTATGCTGCTTTCATTGCTATAGTTTTATAGAACACCTGCAGATATGGTAGTATGGGTCTTCCCTCCTTATTCTTTTTTACGATTGCCTTGACCAATCCCGGCCTTTTCTCTTCCACGTGAATTTTACGCTCTGGTTGCCAAGTTCTGTGAAGAATCCCACTAGGAAACTTCAATTACGAAGCTGGAGTTCATTCTAAGAAAGTTCATTTGTATGATAAGTAGGTTCAGAAGAACGTGCCCTGGACCAAAATTTGAAGATTTGGGCTAGAATATCTAAGTATATAAGATTCTTTGGACAAGCCCATTTATAACTTAGGGTTTCAGTTCCCACACCTGTAGAAGAGGCTGGCCCAAGATCATATAATAGCATACCTAGAACAATACCACTTGGAAAGTAATTCCCAGAACAGCTGCATCAGCGCCCCCTGGGAGCTTTATTAGAAGTGCAATTAGAATCAGAATCTCTGAGGACGGAGCCCAGGCATCTAAAAATCCCAGGTGATTTTCTTTTTCTTTTTTTTTTTTTTTTAAGATTTTATTTATTTATTTGACACGGAGAGAGAGAGATTACAAGTAGGCAGAGAAGCAGGCAGAGAGAGGAGGAAGCAGGTTCCCCGCCGAGCGGGGAGCCCGATGCAGGGCTTGGTCCCAGGACCCTGAGATCATGACCTGAGCCGAAGGCAGAGGCTTTAACCCACTGAACCACCCAGGTGCCCCACCAGGTGATTTTCATATAGTGTGTGATGTTAATTTTGTGCCTCAAATTGGCTAGGCCATTGTCTCCAGATATTTAGTCAAGCAATATTTTAGAAGTTTCCGTACAGGAATTTTTTTTAAGGAATTTTTTAGATGAGATTAACATTTAAAGAAATGAACTTGGAGTAAAGCAGATTATCCTCCATCATGTGGTTGGGCCTTATCCAATCAGTTGAAGGCCCTAATAGAAAAGACTGACCTTCCCCTAGGAAGAGAGAATTCTGCCAGCAAAAAAACATCTTTGGATTCAAATCTGCAATTCTTTCCGCCCACCCTGAAGATTTTAGACTTGCCAAACCTCCATAATCACATGAGTCAATTCCTTAAAATAAATCTATCTCAGATAGATATAGATATATCTATTTATTATATGTTATTTATATTTATATCTCTTTCTCTCATTGGTTCTGTTTCTCTGGAAAACCCAAACTAATACATGTGGTAAGAAGTCTGAGAAGCTCACCCTCCAAAGCACCTAGCATAACTCCATCCTTTAATGTACGATTTGTCTGGATTCACCCATTTATGAAGAGCTTTGTCTATAATGTAGGTCACAGGACATCCAGTTTGATGTGTTTTCTGCTGTGCTGTGCTTGTTAAGGAAAACACACTGTAAAGAAAATAAATTGTTTACATTGAGTAGGTGAGATAAGGAGAGCAGACATTTTATTTTCACTGTGAATTAATTTGAGTTCCATTTAAAAAAGGAGCTCACCTGGTAATTCATTTATAAATTTCTATCTGCTTGACAGAAAAAGCAGCAGCAGGAAACTGAAATATTAGGGCTAAATACCACTTAAAGCTGAATCATACATGAAAATAAAGTATCTCTGAAATAAAAATCAAAGACAATATAAGCGTTTAGTGAAATATTTCATTACCCTCTACAATTGAGAACATGTGCATGTGTAAAGTGGGGCCACAGACAGAAGTGTGGACAAAAGCTCTGTATTCTCAGCACTTGGGCCTAGAAAACATTCTGTGGGAGAAATTAGCCCCTCGGGTCCCTGGAGGGGGGTGGTGGTGTGAGAGACCCATATTCCATTAAGGGGGAATTAGTAAACCCAGCTCTAGACTTTATCCACTTCCTAGTGACACACCCTGACATGGGGAGAGCAGCACAAAAGGATCTAGGGTTAGATCCCAGGAAATATTTCCATAGTGTAAGCACTTTGAGATCATGAAATGTACTCTGCATGACCTGAATCTAAATTCCTACCCAACAAGCTGGTGACCTTGGGATCCCTACTAGGTCGAATGCTTTATGTTTCTAAATGTAGGAACCTATCGCTCTCAGAGAGATTTTGCTGACTTGCACTCAATAATGGATCAGGCCTTAGTGAGTAATCAGTGGATTTAGAAAAAGGGAAATAAAAAAGAGCATCTTTCCGATCAGCAGATCTGTTTCCTCCCCGTGTGAAGGACAAAATACACAAAACCATGACGACTTCTAACAACCGGGAGAGTTTACAGAAAGTGGAGACCAATCCTCTCATGCGGAATATAAGCTTGACACACAGCCATTTAGAACACTTTATCTCTATTGAGAAGTCTTTGGTGCTTTCAGACGGCTCTGGGTTGTCTGAGGCTGACCTGGGAGCTCCTTAGAAATTGAACATCTCCTCCAGCATCATTCTTGCCTGCGGTGGGGAGTGCGAGGGGGAGGGGCGTCCCCCCCCCCCCACCCCCACCCCGGCTCTGAGGAGGTGGGGGAGGCGCCAGGAACGTTGCATGAATATTTATCAGAGAAAATGTATTAATAGAGCTTAAAGAACCTCTATCCCCAACCCTCCAAGAGACAAAAGAAATGTCCAAGGGAGAGAGCAGACTAGAATTTTTGAAGCTACTGATATTTTAAAATCTATTATTTTTAAATGGCACCTCTCCTCTCGGCATCTGAATGGGGAATTTCAAACACACACTGCCCGTTCCCTGCCTTTATCGGTTGTCCTCCCAGAGACCCTGTTGGGAAACTTTCTTTGGAGTTTATCAGCCCCGATTCTCTAAAGAGAAGCCAGCAAGGCCAGTATGTTTCAGAAATGCATATGCTGTCATTAAAATAGCTGTCCGTTCTCCCAGAGTACCTCCCATAAAAGCATTTTAATTCTCTCTCCAAAATGTAGTTCAGCCTTTATTCCACAAAGCCAATTTGTTTATGTTTCCAAGTTCAATCACAATCTATTTGTAAAACCTATTTAGAACCAGAGTCACATAGCCAGAAATGATCATGCTCTAATTTCCTTATTAGAGAGGTTCTTGCTGCAGCTGGCAGCTTGATTTGACTGCTCCCAGGGTCTGGAGCGACATGTTCTTAACCTCCTTTCCAGACTTTGTTCTACATTCCTTTTGTTTTTTCCCCCCCAAAATACAAATATCAAGCCAGGGAGGAACAGTTCTTGACATGTTGCTTAGATGGAGGTGAAATAAGGGACTGCCACCTTCTTACCTGTCAAGACATGAATGAGATTGGGCTACTCATAATATCGGCAGGAGAGAAAGGAAGGAAATGTTCACCAAACACACCATGACAAGAAAGATGCTCTAGGATTCAGGTAAAAGGTTGATGACTTCAAAGGACTTAGAATGATATTTTCTGGATAATTGATTTGGAATTAAAGCAGAAAGCCTTTGCAGTGTTTGAGAAATTCACTTTCCCTCACAAAATTTTCTTTATAAAATAGGTGAATCAATCTTCTTGACATAGCAAGATACATCTTTTCAAGGTAATTTAACAGTTCTCTAACAATGCAGTGTCTTGAAGTGTCTCTGTGTCTGTATCAGTCGGTGAAATCTTACTCATCCTTTAAAGTCTGGTTCAAATGTTACTTTGTGAAGCTCTCCCCAATGTCTCACTGTTTTCTTGATGCAACCCAGTCATTTGTTATGTATAGTATTATAGATTTCACTAGTCTAAGCAGAGGATGCTATGCAAACTGGAAAGATGCTCCCATCTTGCTTGTTGGTGGTTAAAAGAATGTCATATCATAAGATGCTCCCTGTAATAGGTTATCAATTGCCCAGAGACCTTGCCTTCCAAGTCTCTCAAATTAAACTAGACTGAGAAGCAACACAGTCTACTAATAAGGAAGTGTCAAATAAATATGTAAAACTTGTCACTCAGCACTAAGCTTACAGAGAATCGAGCAAAATAACACGTTCCAGATCTTTGAACTGAACAATTCAACCCCTCCTTGAGGTCATATAATAGTTTTTATGAATATCCAATCTCATACGAGCTCTTCACTCGTGCTTCCAAATCGCTCCAGGATCCCTCCATCATTCACCCATCCTTTCTGTTTCTTTCATCTACTATTGAAATACCACCTCCTCCATAAACTTCTTAAGACACACTCTGCTCCATCAATAGAGGAATGGATAAGGAAGATGTGTGTGTGTGTGTGTGTGTGTGTGTGTGTGTGCATAATTCAACCAAAAAAAAAAAAACGAGATCTTACCATTTATACCAACACGGATGAACCTAGAGGGTATTATGCTAAGTGAAATAAGTAAGACATAGAAAGACAAATACCATATGATTTTACTTATCTGTGGAATATTAAAAAAAACAAATGAGCAAATAAACAAAAAAACAGAACATACCAATAAATACAGTCAAAATGAGTGGAAAAGAGTGGGAGATACAGGCTTCCACTTATGGAATGAATAAGTCATGGAAATAAAGGTGCAGCACAGGGAATATAGTCAATGATATTAGAGTGGTGTTGTATGGTAGCAGATGGTAGCTTCTTACAGAGTAGTTAAACCCTATGTTCTACACCTGAAACTAATATAATGTTGTGTGTCAACTACACTACACTCAAAAAAAAAATGCACTCAGTTTTGCTAATTGCTCACCCAATATTCATTCATTCTTTCCCTATTCTTCTTACCAACTGAATCTTGAATTTATTCAAGGTTTATGTATCCAATTTAAAACAACTTTCCAGAGTCCCAGCAATTAGGAATGGCCATATGATCCAGTTCTGGCTAGGACGATCAAAGAGGAATTCGCTGGGTACAATCTCATAGGAACTTTTCAGAGGCCATTTCAGCTGATGTGCTCTTAACCCCTTTAACTTGACTTTCTTTTTCCCTCCTCCTTCTTCTCCTCCTTCTCCTCCTCCTCCTCCCCTTTCCTCCTCCTCCTCCTCCTCCTTCTCCTTCTTCTTCTTCTCCTTTCAAGATTTATTTATTTGAGAGAGAGAGTAAGGGGAGGGGCAGAGAGAGAGGGAGAACCCTCAAGCAGACTCCACGCCAAGAGCAGAGCCTGACGCAGGGCTCGACCTCATGACCCCAGATCATGACTTGACCCAAAACCAAGAGTCCGACTGAGCTACCCACTGTCCATCTTTTCCCTTTCTTCTTTCCTAAGACCTAGACTTAGCGTCTTTAAGTACAGCAGCCATGTACAATGTTAAGGTTGATGGACAGTAAGATTAAAAGAATCTGGAAACTTGATGACATTATTGGTTCATGCCTGTCTTGGACTGCCAATTCTGATCTTCCCTGGCACGAGAACAGTATAATCCTTTCCTGTATAAGCAATCTTTGGTTGGTCTTCACTGATTGCAGCAGGGAACAATCTTGATAGATAATGACCTTATTAACCAATGGAGAGGCCCAGGGTAAATTTGCCCTAGACTTTATTTGTCCAAACACACAACTCCTATGGCTCATGTATCAGCCCCCTCACAACCTCCCCTTATGACAATGCTTAAAGGGCATTTCAGAAAACCTGACAACCCATATCAATAAAATTCCCAGAGATTATCAAGCCCTCTTATTTTTAGTCATTTTTAAGATTGCCAAATAAAATATTTTTGCTTGCTAAATCTAGCAAGCCTACCATTTTTTGGGAAAACTATCTAAAATGCTTTACATGCTTTCTGAATATCTTGAACATTTTGTAGTTTTAATATTTTCTGCATGTTTCTGTGATTATAACATTCCCCTTTCTATACCATGTTCTTTATTAATGTTTACTCAAGTGTTTCCTCTATGTTAAATGATTTCAATATGCTAAGTTGATGTTTGTATGCCCACACACACTCACGCACACATGCACACACACACACACACACACACACACACACACACATACACATTCACATTTTTTTCCCCTCTTGCCAGTTGGCTTTGCTTTACCTCCAGAATGCCCAGCTATGGTGTCTTGACCCTGCCTACCCAATTTACTCTTTCACATCTGCTTTAATGTGACGATGTTAGGATTTTGTCTAAAATAAAAATAAACTCTAATTATTTAAAGGACAAATTACCAATAAAAATGACAGACTCCATGATATTCATTGTGACTACTTGGAGAAATATTTTTGGCCTCCTGGTTCTTGGTTGTGTTTGGCTGTAATACTTGTATACCCAAATGATCTCTCAATAAGAGAGGTGTTGCTATGCAACATTGTCTCTTTAAATATTTGCCTTTTGTGTGTGTATGTGGATGTGCATCCCCACACGTGCACACTCACACACATGCACGTGCAAACACACACACGTTTAGTCATTATTTGATAGCTTTTGCACCCTGGGAGTCTATCTATCTGAACATTGTGCTAGTGTTTAATTTCCTAGATGACCTAGATGACAGGGAATAATTTTATTGAATTCACTTAACACCCAGCATTCCTCATCAGCCGGACTTAATCAGTGCTCTCTGTTGGTGTATATAATCTTGTATAATCTTATATAATCTTATATAATCTCTGATGGTATATACTCTTGCTCCTCAAGCAAGGATGGTAGCATAAGCATAGCCAGGGAGTTTGGCAGCAACGAAATGGAGAATCAAAAACCCCTCCCCAGACCTACCGAATCCAAATCTACATTTTTCACAGATCCCCAGATGAGTCCTATGGACATAGAAGTTGGAGAAGCACAGATAGAGACCAGTGGTTCTCAGACTTTAGTGCATCAGAGTCACCTGGAGGGCTCACCGAAAATACAGGTGTCTGGGCCCTACTTCCAGAATGTCAGATTCAGTAGTCTCGGATGGAGTCCGATAATTTGCCCTTCTAACAAGATGGTGCCAGTACGGCTTGCTTTTGGAGACCGAGGCCCAGTCATTTTGAGAACCACTGCCCTCAAGGAAACTGAAAGGCAGAATCATCAACAATGCCATGGTTTAATAACCAGAAAGTCTGCATTTTAGCTTTCATTCTTCAAATAACAAGCTGTGTGACCTTGAGAAGGTCTTTTGGCTCCCTCTCTCTTTTTCTCATTGGTAAATAAGATGATTTGAGGATCAGCTCAAGCACAGCACTTGTCTTCTCAGCATCTGCTTACATGTCTGGCCTCCCTCTGCACTGTCAGCTCCTTGAAACCAGGAGCCACATTTTAATTATTGTTTTATCCCCAGTGAGACCATAGAAGTCTCTTAGCTGAATGAGTGAATAAATGAGCAAATAAAGAAATGAATCCAAGATACGAGATACAAGTCGTGAAAGCATCTTAAAAACGAAAGGCATTGTTATTGTTGCATATGGTCCCTAGTTCCTTAGGATTGTTGCTCGAACTACTATAGTTATAAGGACACCAATAATAATAATAACAACAACAGCAGCAGCAACTAACATTCATATGGTGAAAATACTGCACTAGATACAAAAACTAATCATTGAGGAAGAAGAATATCCAAGATATTGAACCTAGTAGGCATGGCAACCATAAGCTACCAGGAGGCATGATTTAACGTGTCTGGGGAGCTGGGGAGCAGAGCAATTAAACCAGATTCAAGGACAACCAAAAGTGTTAGCAAATTCATAGCCAACATCTACTTTAAGGGCGGTACTACTGCTTGGGTGAGTCAGAGGATTTCTGGGAAAAGGACTCTGCAATGTCAAGCTCAGTGATTCAGCTCTCTTTGGGAACGGGGTCGCGGGGGTGAGTGGGAATGGGAGTGGCAAGTTGAATTCTCATTTGCCTGCACCCTAGTTCTTTGTATGACCTCAAAACTGCAAGCCAGGTCTACGCTCCAACTCTCATTCCGTAAGTCCTGATAACTGCAAGGGACTCCCCCTGGCTTAGAATCCTTCAGTTCCTAGTGGGCCAAGGACATGGGGTGGGATACTAGGAAAGTCTCCAACTTCCTTGTTACCTTAGAAACTGTTAAGGTTTCCCTGTAGGCCACAACCTTACCGTGTCTGATTGCAAGGAAAGCAAGAAGCAGGCGTTTCTGCCGCGCCAAGAGAATAATGCTCTTAGAAAGAAAGATTGGATCAACAGCTCTATATGTTGAATGTGATTGGGGACCAGAATGTCATTTTATTAAGAGAGAGTAGATGCCCTTGCTACTTGAGAACTCAAATTTGTTTCCTCAAGAAGTTTTCATTTTTCTCTGCTGTGCACATCTGTCACCTACTTGCTTGCATTGATTTTTTTTTCTTTTAAAGAAAAAAAGGCGGCGTATAACTGGTCTACAGTGTGGTGGGGTTTAAGGAATGTTTGGGAAGTATTTTGAGTTTCTTTGATGAAAGATGTTGGCTTCCACTTGTGGTCTTACTGCACAATTTTCCTGGTGGTTGTTAAGGTTTTAAAGTGAAAAAAAATTCAATTGGATCTGAAACACTGCTGATGGGTGAGTTTTTATTCAATAAGTTAAAGAAAATAGCACACTAGAATCACCTAAGCACCTGAGTGTATCTGTAGCATTGGTAAACTATAACCTAATATAGTGGCAGAAGATTAAAAAAAAAAAAAGGTAACAAAGCCCTGAAAGCGGGTATTAGCTTTTCACCAACAGATAATCGTAATGCCAGTGTTGGTTTCTGAAAGATACACCAGTAAAATTGCCAGGACTCAGCACCTGGTGTTTTAGGCACGTTCCACGGGAAAGTTGACTATGGCCACTCTCTGAAACTGCATCTGAGATCAGCAAGGAACAGAACATTTAAACAGAGCCAAATGTGTGTATAGCAGACAAAAACACTGAAGTATTTGTGTATGCAAATTAGTTTAAACATTTGGTAGGCTTCACATTATTGTGAATGGCTTTTCCATCTCTCTGATGACAAAGAAATACCACACCTTCCAAGCCCTCGCACTTCCCAGAGGGCTGCCTCGGTAGGCTTCCTGAGAGGACGCTGACCCTTATTCAAAGCACAGTCCTAACGAGGTTGGTTAGCTGGTTGCTAAGCCTGCAGCATATCACAGACCTGAAATGAGATAAGGGAGTGTGGTGGCTCTAGAAAGAGCCCTGGTCTCCCCAAGGAGTGACACAGACGTGCTCGCCAGGAATTTCATTCAGCAGTCAACTCAGTCTCTGTGGTCACCATCCATAGTATCTACAGCTCAGGTTGGTCAGGGGGCCGGCGAGCCATCTGGCCCATCAGCCAGAGATTCGGGAACTCCTTGTCTTCTGCTTGTGTCCTGCATGTGGCATTGCCCTATCATTCCAGTGAAATTCCAATCTTTCTGGACTTATGTCCTGTCAACACACCCTCGGGGCTGGACGTAGCCCACCACGTGGTCATGTAGCTGGTACGTGGTCTGAGCGTTCATGAGCCTTGAGAGCAATTGTGGAGTAACCATCTTTCCAGGACCTACTGGGTTTGGCTCTGAGCCCTGCAGTTTAGCCCACTGACCTGGTGTATAGACTCTGGGTTCAAATCCTCATTTCCTAGCAGACTGCTCATTAAGTAACCCTGACCAGCCACTGATTCTGCCCGAGCCTCAGTTTCCTCATCTGTAAAATGTGACTTATAATGGGACCTAACTCAAAGGTTTGTTAAGAGGAGAGCTCGAGATCACATAGGAAAGCACCCAGCACTAAAAAGATTGATACAGGAGGCACTTCAAGCTAGAAGAGGCTTCCTCAGTCAATTTATCCTGATACCTCATTTTTAAAATGAGTTTCAGAGAGGTTAAGTGTAACAGCCAAATATTGGCAGAAATATTTGCAGGAAATGTGACGAAAGAAGAGAAAAACAATTGCATATTTGGTCTATGCCAGGAACATCATTTCTACTATCATTTTCTTTCTTTTTTTTTTTTTTAGATTTTTAAAATTTATTTATTTCACAGAGGGAGAGAGATCACAAGTAGGCTGAGAGGCAGGCAGAGAGAGAGGAGGAAGCAGGCTCCCTGCTGAGCACGGAGCCTGATGTGGGGCTCGATCCCAGGACCCTGAGATCATGACCTGAGCTGAAAGCAGAGGCTCTAACCCACTGAGCCACCCAGGTGCCCTCTACTATCATTTTTGATCCTCAAAAAGTTCTCTGAGGTAGTGGTCTCTCTCTTTTTTTCTTTTTTGTTTTTGGAAGAAAAAGTTCAGAGAGTTTTAGTAAGTGGTCGAAGGCCACACAGCTGGCACCTTCGGGAACTGGAAGGCAAAGCTGGGTTTGCCAGACTCTAAAGTCCACATCCATTCCTCTTGAATGCTCTGTCTCAACATAGAAGGCAGGACTCCTATTTTTAGGTAACCTCCTTGATACCGGATATAAAGTACTTAAAATTAATCAGAACACTCCTGAGCTATTACTCCTGGGGGAGACTGAGTTGTACCACAGAGGTGCAATGGGACAGGCGCTTTTTTGCTGAAATCCCAATATGAAAATGTTTCTTCCCAGCAAAGGCAGAGAAATGCGGCTCTTTTCACATCCTTCACGTGGCAGAGAATGCTAATAGAGGAGAGGAGCACAGACAGGGCACGGAGGGCACCGTCTGAGCGGACAGAGCCACAGAGCCATGTAAACAATCCCAGAGAGAGGCATCTCTCGGCAATTAGAGGTAGGTATATTGCAGGAAGTCCTGGAAGAGCCAGTCTCTGCAGAAATGAACAGACAGAGGCTGTGTTTAAAGGGAAAGCCAAGGAATTACACAAGCAGAGCTGGAGAAAACTCTGCAGGTGGTCACAGGGCCCCAGCCAGAGCCACGGCTGCGCTTCCAGCACAGTCTGCCTGTGGCAAACACAGCGTCGTGGCCGCAGCAAGAATCAGCACAATCTGAGGGCAGAGGAGTCCTGACCGAGTGGAGGTAGCGACTCGTCCCTATAGTCCCAGAAGGAACTGGAACTCTTCGCTGGCTCACCATGGCTCTTGTGCAGAGACGGTTGTCGTCTACCGCGCGGAACTCAAGGTCAGACCGCTGAGTTTGAATCCCCACCTCACCATCGGCCAGCTGTATGACCTTGAGCAAGTTACCTAACCTCTCTGAGCAGCTCCGTTCCCGTGTTTCTAACACGACTTGAAAAGTTGTGCCCACCTCACAGAAGTATGGGAAAGACGAAACGAGTAAATTTGGGCATGTAAGGTGCTTGGAATAACCGCAGGCACATAGTGAGAGCTCAGTAAATTGTCACCATTATTAGGACTTTGGGGGTTACTTGGAGGCTAAGATGAGATAGGATTCATGTCTGGCATACAGTAAATCCAGGGAAAAGGGAGACTGTTACACATGTGTGTATTTAACACTCACAGGCTTGGTAGACATTAAATGTTGAATTCATAAAATCTCGATTAACCCATTCGGGACCGTTGTAAGTAGATATCTGGTCCAGATAGACCCTACATGACCTGTGCCACCAAGATTCTAGTAACAGAGCGGGCAACTGGGAAAGTGCCACTTCCCCACCCCCTCCACCCACTGCGGAGAAGGCTGCTCCAAAAACAGATTTCTGTGCGTCGCCTCCGATGTCATCCACTGATATTAGATTATGGTGCAGTTTCTTTTCCTGAAGGCATCGGCAGCAAAAGGACACCAACCACAAAGCAGGATTCAGCATTCTCTTCTGAGAAATCATATGAATTAAAGGTCAGCATCGTATGTATATGGAGCTGGACCCTCTCTCATGAAGCTTTTCCAAAATTCTCCCAAAGACAGTAAGCACTGACCTGCTGCTTTATTGCAGAGGAGGGGGGCTGGGGAGGGAGCCCTTAATAATGCAAGCGGAAGGCACTTTATTTTTACAAGATCACAGCTGATTCTAATGGGCAAAAGCTGAAAAAAGTGAGATTCGTGAAAAGCAGCAGAACATACAGGCCATCTTTGCATCAGTCAACTGAGTTTCAGAATGAGGTTCACCCAAAGGCCACCCTCTGACTGGTGATTTACATGGTATGAGTGAAGTAATAAAGCAGCCACGGAGGAGAACTCACTAAAAAAAAACATTGCTTCCTCTGCTGCCTGACTGGCGGATGGAGAGCGAAATGATGCCATCTGCAGAGAAAGCCAGAGAATGTGGGGCGTCTGTGGGGGCGGTCTGGGAGGAGAAGCAGGTTGAGCAGGCTTCATCTCTACCCAAGAGGTTTTGAAATGATCCGAAAACAAAAGAAGACCTGGACCCCTGAGGTTGTGATAAATAAAGCAATCTGCAACTTTGTGACAAATACCACCCTGGTACCCGCAGAAAGTATGCTGTTTCTGACCAGCTCTTCAAACCTCCTGAATCATCCGCCCAAAGGCAAAGCATTTGTGATACTAAATAACCCAGTCTTAAAATGTCCAGGGTGAAATTTATTTTTTTCTTAGAAGAAGCAACTTTGTATTCTCAGGCTCTGTTTGTGTGCCTGTGCAGCCTGGCCATTTTGAGAGACATGACCCGTCAATGTCATTGAGCCAAATCAAGAAAGAAGTCTCCTTGGTGAGATAGTGTGTGGGATTTCAGCTACCCTCCCCTCTCAGGACCTTCACCCGAGCGGAGACAGCAGCGTGGCAGGCCAGCCAGCCAGTCAGGTGGTCTGCCTTTGGTCAGGCTATCTACAGCACCCTCTAGAAGATTCTCCAGGGTACAGTCGGGAGCCAATGGAAATCTGTTTTAAAGTGGCTACCAGATGACCGGCCTGGAGTCACTCTCTACCAACACAGAGAACTTGAGGGCTTTATCATTATTTTGACATGACCATCATCAGCCCTTTGTTTCCTCCTGGCAGGAAGAGTATAAGTGAAATTTGTGCAAATCCCCATTTTGACATAATGAAACATTCTATAAACTGAAAATCTTAGCACCCAATTATAAAGGCCAAATTGCTATTTTACTCACTAAGATAAATAGCTATGGTCTCAGCCATTTGCCCTTTATAATTTTCCTTATCTCATGGATTCCTCACATTAAGTCCATGAGGAAAGTATTTGTTCTGGTCACGGACCTATCTGTTGGTTGCAGGTAACAGAGGCTCAATTCAGCTCAAAAAACAGGAAGGAAAGAGGGTTGGCGATTACTGTAAATTTGAAGTACAGTCTCACCAGATCTAGGAAAAACTGAACGAATCAGGCTTTAGGACAGACCAGACAAAATTGAGGTAGTTCTGGGACCTGTCACTCTCTACTTCCACTCTTCCCTTGGGTCAGCGTCGGCTCTGGTTTGAACATATTCCATTTGGAGTATGATCAGAGTACAAAAATGACCAACTGTCAGGAACTAAAGTGAGGGGCCTATGGCCAGAGAAAAGGATTCAAGCAAAGCATCCCTCCCAGATAATTCTAGTAGAGCATTACTGTTTCCATCCAAGCCCATAAGGAAACTGAGGCCTAGGAAAGTTACAAGGGCTTAGTCATACAGCCAGCAAGTGGCTCCAGGCCGTCTGAGAGCCTGAGAGATGTTGTCTGTTCAACGCAGACAGATGTACATTGAAATCCTATAGCTCACTTGCTGTGGGATCCTGGGCGAGTTTAATGTCTTGGCACTTCAATTTCTTCCCTATCGAAACGGGCTCACATCAAAGGTCGGTTTTTAGGATTGAATGAGATGAGATCATCTACTTCACTCATCTACTTTCGTGCCTGGAATACAGCACCATAGGAAGGACAGTGACAGCCTTCCTCTCACCTGTGAAACCATGTCCTGGGCTGCATCGCAGTTCACCATGAAACGTAATTGGCCTTTTGCTGTCCTTCCTCCGATCTGCGGGCTGCCACTCCCAAAGACTGCCACCAAGACTGCCAGCTCTTTAGACCCTGTCTCATTTCTCTTGCATCCCACCCCGGGCTGGCTGAGCCCATGGGTCATCTCTCCAAAATCCTGTGGAATTGTAACGGGCCGAATCCGTTCAGATGTCACTCTCTTCCCTGCAAATCCATGAAGGACCATGTACCGTCTTGGTACTTCATCGCATCTTTCTCAGGTTCTCCGCTTCTTCGGGGCACCAACCTGGTTTTTCCCTCTTTTCCCTCCTGTCTCTCTTTCATGCAGCTCCACCCGGAGGTCAGTGACTCATCACCAAGGCAAATTTATCACAGCAGGAAAATGCCCCCAGGCAGGGAGGGCAGCGGCGAGGGAGGATGACTCACAAGAGTTATCCTACAAACTCCTCCCAGTTATACGCAAAGTCTGGATCTCAACAACGGCGCTCAGGAATCTCCCAGACAAGGTACTAACTTTGAGGAGAGAGATCCCTCTCATAAAGATGCAGAAATGATAGAAACAGGAAGAAAAGGCAACTCACATTTGACAAATACTGTCTTGTGTCTGCACTTCACACACTGTACTTCATTTCCCCAGCAACCTGGGGAGGTGGGGAATCTTATTCCAGTTTTCCAGCTAAGGAACACTGAAGTGAAGAACCTTAGGCAATGCCCTTAGTCAGGGAAATGCTAGAACCTGTTCATTTCCCCTTGTCGTGTTTTAGGCAACGCCACTCGACCACCATTACCTGGGAGAGAAGACTGATTCCTAAGGAGACTGGCTGAGCAGAGCCGAGAAAAAAGGAATGGAGTTGTTTGGGAACAAAGCCCTAGTTGACCATCACTGAAAAAGAAAGATTTGCACTACTTAGTGTGGAACGATGGAAAGACCATTCTTCTTAGAATAAAATATACTTCTTAGTATAAAATCCTTCGCACAGGGGCTTTTGGATCCGACTGAACTCTCGCTCTATCCTTTATGATATGACCTTGGGCAGGTTACTTACCCTTGCCAAGTCTCAGTTTCCCCACTTGTTAAAAAGAAGAATAATAGGGACGCCTGGTTGGCTCAGTTGGTTAAGCAGCTGCCTTCTGCTCAGGTCATGATTCCAAGGTCCTGGGATTGAGTCCCGCATTGGGCTCCTTGCTCAGTGGGGAGCCTGTTTCTCCCTCTGCCTCTGCCTGCCACTCTGCCTGCTTATGCTCTCTCTTTCTGACAAATAAATAAATAAAATCTTAAAAAAGAAGAAGAAGAATAAGAATAGTAGTACCCACCTCATACAACCACTGTAAAGATTAAATGCAACAGCTTACATAAAGTATTCCTTGCTTAGGAAATATAGCAAGTACTCAAAAATGTTAGCTATTATCAATACTAGATAATCTTAAATGGGGATTTCTCTGTCATGGAAATTGCTACAAGGATGATAAATAAGATGTCCTTCCTTAATAAAGAGATGTGATTCATTTACAAATAGGACACATTTGCATGTAGACAATAATGTGATAATATCATTAAATGCAGTTTGTTCCCCTAAGAAGCTTGAACATACTACTCTCCATTGATGCTGAACCCCACCCCCTTGCTTGTTTACATCGTTAAATTGCTTAGCAACACCACTTCTAATTTTAATGTTAAGATAAAACATTTCCATCAAGAATAAGATGGCATGGGCACCTGGGTGGCTCAGTGGGTTAAAGCCTCTGCCTTCAGCTCAGGTCATGAGTCCCGCGTCGGGCTCCCTGCTCAGCGGGAGCCTGCTTCCTCCTCTCTCTCTGCCTGTCTCTCTGCCTACTTGTGATCTCTCTCTCTCTCTGTCAAATAAATAAATAAGATTTAAAAAAAAAAAAAGAATAAGATGGCAGTGGCTGGCTCAGTTGGAACAGCATGCAACTTTTGATATCAAGGTCATGAGTTCAAGCCCCATGCTGGATGTAGAGATTACTTAAACAAACTTTAAAAAAATTTTTTTTTCGAAAAAGAATAGGACAAAGTGCCATACACCTTAAATATACTACTACTATATTAGAGATTAAACAGAAAAATCACACGGTTTTGACTTTCTGCAAATTCAGGTAATTCTTCCTAGCCCATGTGTGAGGTGAGGGCTGATCACAGTAGCTTGGTGTGTTGGTGGAAGGGTGAGGAACATCTTGGGAAGGGATGAGTCTCTGAGCTCTTGGTTCCAGAGTCCTATCTCATCATTAATTCTGCACTTTCTCTTCCCTGCCTTTGAGACCTTGCCTCACTCGACAATGAGAGAGGGAAGAAGGTGACCATAATAAACTCTGCCTTCACAGAAAAAGATGTCTCAGTTACTCTGTGGAGCAGAGAAATTCCTGAGCCTACAACAACTACGACACCCTGAAATTCCATCAGTATCAATATCCCCTTGCCAAGGGTAATATTCTCATCTTTTTTATTTTTTTATTTTTTATTTTTTTTAAAGATTTTATTTATTTATTTGACACAGAGAGAGATCGCAAGTAGGCAGAGAGAGGAGGAAGCAGGCTCCCTGCAGAGCAGAGAGCCCGATGCGGGCCTCGATCCCAGGACCCTGAGATCATGACCTGAGCCAAAGGCAGAGGCTTTAACCCACTGAGCCACCCAGGCGCCCTATTCTCATCTTTTTGATATCCACCCTTCCTGTTCTCCATATTCCCACACTGTGGGCCTCCTCTGTGACCTTTTGTGGAGGAGCTCTTATCCCTGGGCACTCCCTTCTAAATCCTGTTTTCAAACGAGGTAGGGGAAAAAAGGAAAGAAGCATATATTTGATTTTATGATCGACTTCTAAGTCCTCAGGTAGGTTTTCCAACATGAATTTTTGAGGGCTGATCACTTGGACTGCTATAGCGAAGACCAAATTTGCTCTCCTTTCCAGGTAGACTCCTTTCCATGGTATATTCTCTTTCTTTCTGTCTCTTTCTTTCCATCTTGTCCTCTTGAATACTGGACTTGGGATCAGAAGGCCCACCTCCAGACTTAGTTCAGATCTAGTTTCTAGCCTCATTACTTTTGGGCCTTGAATAAATCACTTTACCATTCTAAGCATCTATTTTCTATATGTCCAATGAGGTAGCTGTACTACATGAATGCCAAAGTCCTTCCCAGCTCCAAAAGTTCTAGCCCTTCATACATCTAAGAAGGACTTTCAACTTTGGATAGAATGTGAAGGTCGCAACAGGCTAACAGACACACTGTAGCAAGAAGGGAAAAAACAGGTACATTGCAAACATAATTCAAGACACTGAAGGGTGACGGATGCAAAGAAAATAGATAAACTAAAATTCCTAAGTGAGCTTATAATCACTAACTGTTTGCATCCCAAGGAGCATTTGCCCATTGTGGGTACAGGCTGAAGACTGGATTTGGCCAAGCAGGACCCTACTGGGGAAAAGAGTAAACAGCAGAACTTTAGGTGAATGTGTAGGACTGGAGTAATGGATTAAAAAACAGAAAAGTGCCAAATATAAGACTCATTCCCTTGAAGTCTGGGATGGTGAAGAAGGCTTGTGTGGGCTGAACCAGAAAGAGAGAATCAATTTTTTTCTAGTCTGCAGTGCTTAGGAGACAAAGTCTCACTAGAAATAAGGGTTTGCAATGAACTCACAACAGTTCTTACCCTTAAACCATTTGCTAGATTCTGAACCTATGTGAATTGGAAGTCTATAACATAGGATCAGAACCTCTGAAGAGCAGAACCATTAAGGCTGAGGAGACAGGGAGCTTCCACGCTCCCTATTGAATGCCCAGAGATGCCCTTTGCAAATAGGGACAAACCAGAGGTGAAATTTTTACTTACTAAAATTTACTAAAAACTGCAACCCAACCTCACACACAGCTTAGTCCCTAGCTGTCTGCCTACCAGAGGAAGAGAGGAGCCTTTGATGGTAGAGGATTTCATCTGAGCATTCTGGCATTTCTTTGTTTTGTTTTGGGGCTCCCAGTTTCTATAGTATAATTCAAAATTACTAACGTGAGAAGAGAATGGAAGATGTGATTGATAATCAAAAGGGAAAAAACATCAAATAATAGACATAGCCACAGATAATTCAAATGTGGTAATTAGCAGAAAAGGATTTTAAAATAATTAAGACTATTATATCTAAATATAGAGGAGAAATGAATTAAAAGATTAAGAATTTCAATGGAGAATTGAAATTGCTAAAAAAAATCAAATGGGTATTCTAGAATTTAAAAAATACAATAATATATTATCTAAACTGAAGAATTAATTGAATAAGTTTAACAGCATGTAGAACACAGAATTTTTAATTCAAAGACCAGATCACTTAAAAAAGAAATAGCCCAAATTGAAACACAAAAGTAGGGGGAAAGAGTGAAAAGAACAGAATAAAATATAAGAGACATATGGCACACAGTAAAAAAATATATATATGTATGATTGACGTCCCAGAGGGAGAAGAGAAAAAGAGCAATTGTTGTAGAGATAACAGAGAATTCTCCAAAACTGATCAAAGATATCCACTCGCAAATTCAAGAACAGGGAACACTAAGAAGAATAAAAACCACATGAAAACCACATTTACAGATATCATATTCAAAGTGCTGAGAATTACAGACAAAGAAGAAAATCTGAGAAGAATCAAATTAAAAAAGAAACACATTCCCTTCACAGTAACAAGAAGACTGATAGCTGACTATTCGATAGAAACTATGGAAGCCAGAAGATAATGCTTTAACATCAGCAGACCTGAAAGGAAACTGCAACACCAAATAAAATTATATCAAGTGAAAATGTACTTCACCAGTTAAGCCAAAATAGAGATATTTCCCAACAAACAAACTTTGACAGAGTTTGTCTCTAGAATAGTACTGTGGAAGGAAAATAATCCTAGATGGAAATAGTAAACTTTGGGAAGGAATAAGGAGCCCTAGATGAAATAAGTATGTGTATAATTCTTTTTAAATATTAACTTTTTAAAACAAAAATAAGGAAAGATTTGTAAGAACACAATTAGGAGTCAAATGTTAAATAGTGTCACAAAGAACGAGAGGGCCTAAATGATGTTAAACTATTCAAAGTTCCTTGAATTACTTGTGAAGTGGCGAAAATGTGGACTTAGAGTATATATTGAGAAGCTAGAAAAGCACAAAAACTTTCCCGGACAAAAGCTACAAGGAAATCCAGAATGGAGCCAAAAAATACTAGAGGAGAAAAATGGAAAATAAATACCTCAAAAGCAGGTAGGAAAGGAGGCATAGAAGAACAAAGAATAAATGGGAAAAATAGAAAAAAATAGCAAGTAGGAAGAATTAAATAAACTATTTCAGTAATTATAGAAATACATGGACTAAGCACTCCAATCAAAAAAGAACGATAAAATGGATTTTTTTTTAAACGCAAGACTCAATTATAGGCTCTTCAAAATAAATAGATTTTTAAAGTTTAATATATTTATCTGGGAGGAGTAAGGCAAGGGCTTTGGAGAGGAAGTACCCCAGGTTTGAGTTCTAGCATCTGATTATAAACTGAGCTTAAGTTCTCTGAGCCTCAACTCCCTTATCTATGATAAGAATAACAACACTTATCTGATAGGGGTTTTGTGAGGAATAAATAAAACTAATGAGAGAAACCAGGACAGCCACTAGAAAACCCCCAATTAGTGATAGGCATTATTGTTCCTCTCCTTACCACCACCCAAGATCCCAATCTCTCTTACAGGTACTCTAAGGGAGTATTAGACTCTAAGGGACTCTAATATTGCGGCTAATGGCTTGGGTGCTCAAATCATACTGCTTGGCTTTTAATGCCAGCACTGTCCCTTACTAGTCCCATGACCTTGAGGAAGTACTTAAACTCCCTACACCTCAGTTTTCTCACCTATAGAATGGGTACCTCTCAGAACTGTGAAGATAAAATGAGGTCATCTCTTAAGACACTAAGCACATGGTCTTGAACATGAGTTCTCTCTATGCAGCAGCCCAGGGGACTATTAAAACATTAATCAGATAATGTCAATCATTTGCTCAAAAGCTTTCAGTGTCTTCCCACTGCACACAGAGTAAAAGCAAAAAACTTTACAATCACCTATCATGTCCCTTAAGATCCTTTACTTCCCTGAGCTCATCAAATAGCTAACCCCTTGCTTATTCCACTGACTTCGGACACACCTGTCTCCTCACCCTTCTCAAACCAGTCAGTTATGCTGCTATCCCAGGGTTATCGTATGGACAGAATCCTCCTCCTGGAGAGTTCTTCCCTCTGCAGTCACCACCTGAGCCCTCAGATCAGCGGGGCTTTGCTTCTTTACCACTGGTCGGTCTTGCTCAAATGCATTATTCAGTGAAGTCATGTGGGACTATGCTATGGAAGACCGTACCTCCTTCTCTACCCCATGACACTTTCCTGTCTTACTACCTTGGTTTTCTTCCCTTAGAAGAAATCTCCACTTAATATCCTTTTCCATTTAAATGCTTTATCGGTTTGTTGTATGTTTTCTCCCACTCCAATATGAGCCCGTGAAGGCAGGGATTTTTGTCTTTGACCATTTACTGTAACCCATAGCACCTAAACATCTGGCTCCTGGTAGGCACTTCAGGAATACTTATTAAGTGAAAGAATTTAAAAGTTAGTGACCATTTTTATTATTTACGTGTCTGATCATTTCCTCTTCTTTTTAGTAGCCATCAGTGGTATTGAGCCAGGCCTTCACCAAGAACCTAGCTTATCTTAGTCCTCACCTCCTCCAGGCAGTCTCCCCTGAATTTCCCATGTCAGTTCCTCCTGTTCTGCCTCTCACAACATTGATCTCTGTTGTGTGATTATTTGGTTTAAGTCTACCTTTTCTACTAGACCTATGTTGGTAGAGACTTCATCGATTATTGCTCCCCTCTGTATTCCCAACACTTAGTATAGTGCTTGGCACATAAAAAATACTCAACAAATAATGAAAAAATAAATGAATGAATGAATGATCAGAATGAGCTCTTGATTGATTTTGCCTATTGTAAAACAAATTTTGCATATTACTTGACCCCTCTGGCTGTGCTATCTTTAGTGTTTGCTCATGATGAATAAGCTTTGACATGTTTAATGTGCCATTTCCTCATCGACACTGAACTGTAGAACTTAAGCTAAGCTGGGCTCTGGTTGGTATTCACAGACATTCCTCATTGGTTTGTATTCAGAGTAAAAGATGAAAGAGCAATAGGTTGCCAGTTAGCAAAAATTCATTTGCTATTGTTCAGATCTGTGAAAGCATCCAATTAATATTACGCATGAATATTTCACAATAAGAAGGATCCTGGAAATTAGTCTAGTAATAAAAAGAACAAAGTGAAGAAAGATGCATTCTTCTTTATTGGGACGGAGAGATTATGGCAACCGTAGAACAGGCAAGAGGAAGGAATGGTCATTTACTGGGAGCCTGTCAAATGCCAGATTCCATTCAAGATACTTGGTATTTATGATCCCATTTGGTCCCAACCGCGAGTGTGGTGGAGACGAAAAAAATACCAGCGAATGTGGACATGTGTGTATGTATTACAATGTGCGCTTTTACATGTCCATATTTGTGGGTATTGAAATTAACAGGCTCTAGTCCTGTCTGCTTACATTAGCTGCTCAAGCTGGAACAGGTCAATTCATGCCCCTGAGCTTCAGTTCCTGCGTTTGTAAAGTGTAGATCATAAGACCTATCTCACAGAGCTGGTATTAAGATCAAATAAAATAATGGATATGAACATTCTTTGAAATATAAAAAGCAAATGTGTGCATGTGCGCGTGTGTGCGGTATTATAAGGATCAAAGCAACAAGTTCTCTCTTTGGATATCAAAATATTTTTCCTGGTGAAAGCTACGTGTGGGGTGAAGTCATACTGTACCAGCTTACTACCGATTCACTTATTGCAAGTCATTCTAATAAATATATTAAACACTTGTGACGTGCCAGACTCCATAAGGCCATGGAGAATAGAATGAACTAAAGGTGATCCTGCCTCAAGGAGTTCAGACTCAAAAGGAGGAAGCATATGGATATAAAAATAACTAGAAGATTCAAGACAGAATACACATAATTCTATAGATATTAAGAAATCACACCCAGTGATTGATACAATAAATAGATACTGAATAACAGCTGTGAGCCAGCCACTGTTCTAGAACCCAACAAAAGAGTTGAGAAGAGAAATTTTTTAAAAGGCCTGTTTTCACGGGGCTTCGTTCTCATGTGTGAAAACGGTGAATAAGCTCATAACCCAAAGGATAAACAAACCAGTTTCGGTTCAGCAGCTTTGCTGCAAATAAAATAGGGTAAAGTGATGATGAGTTCTGGAAAAGCAGTGGTCAGCTAAGGTTTCTGTTATCTGAGCTGAGGCGGAGGCAGCTCTGAGGAGGGCTTCTGAGAGAATTCTGCCCAGAGTGAAGAGCAGGAGCTAGGACTCTGTGGGCTGGAAGGAAGCTCAGAAAGCAAGCCCCGCGCGAAAGCATTGCTCTGCGAAGATGGGAGGAAGTGAGAGACCGAGAGCGGAGGAGGATCCAGGAGCAAGGGTGGATCCCGGCCAGACCAGACACCCCATTCTGGTCCTAGTGAGGAACTGGGGCTCTAAGTGAAGCACAATGCGGAGCCAGGAAGCCTTCAGGAAGAGAAGAGATTTACATCTGATTTACATTTTAAAGGAGCAGCGTGGTTGCTCTGTGGAGTGGGTAGGCCAGAAAGACCAGATTTTTGCAGTCAGGTAAAGGATAAGGAAGGGTGACTTGTGACTAAGCTGGAGGCCGGCTGGATGTGGGGAAAGGGATATCTTTTGGTGGTAAGCCAACAAGAATTTGAAGAGGAAGAAAAAGGTTGTTTCTAAATGAAGAACACTTTCGTGTCTATCTTTAGTTCAAAATCCTTTTATGTCAAACAATACATTAATTCTATAAATATACCTAACGTACATTTAAGCTAAAGAATTAAAATTCTTTGGCTCTCTAGTACATAGTACATGCTTATTAAAGAAATTGTAAAAAAGAGAAAAGCAAAAATTAAGAAAAACAATACAAATACATCTATAACATAAAATTTGCTGTATACATTTCTAAGACTAGAATGTCTACATTTTTCCGCAGAACTATGATCTGATCTTGTGTTTCTGAGGCGGTTGCGCAATAGCAGATTATGCCTTTTTTTCTGTAGCATCTTTTGAAAACTGAAAACCATGTAACAACTTCAACACAAATACCACGTGTGGACATTTCTTCATATGCGGAAGACGACTTCCACCCACTGGGGCAAATGGGCCTGGGAAGGCCCAGTTGTGCCAGCACTTCCGGGGCTGGATGGAGCCCTCTCCCATCTCACAAAGGCCTTAAATACAATGCGATCAGAGAGATCGCTGCCAATTCCTTCCCATCCGTGCTCGCCCGGGGGTGGAGGGAGGTTGCAGCTGTGTACAGCAACAATTGCCTGAGCAAGGCCTGAGTAGTGCAGTCCCTCGGACCAGCTAGGCTGGAAACCTTTGTCAAGGGGCTGTAAGGTTGTAAGGTGTACGCGGCCCGCGTGCGCTCTGCTTCGACAGGAGAGCCCCTGATGATTGCGTTTAAACGCTAAGGAGTCCAGGGAGGTAAGCCACGGGCGGGAGCGAGCCCGGGGGGCAGGCCGGGGAAGGAGTCCTGGGGAGAGCCGCGGGAGCACCTCCCACTCCCCACCTCGTGCGCCTCGGAGGCTGGATGGCGCCGCGGCCAGCCGGCGGGGCTGAGAGGTGGCAGCTCCCTGCAGCATCCGCTCCCCTGCGGCGCGCGGTAATGGATCTGCTCGTCCTAAAAGAGGAAGATAATGCCGGGTTTAGCTTATAAATAGCTGGTTGTACGCTCGTCCTGCGAAGCATTGATTGAGGGAGCCGAGCTGACTATTGATCTAATTTTAACTTACATTTTAGCACGTATCCTCTCCGCCTCCCCGCCGTGGTTGCGGGCGGTGGAGCCCGGGCCACAAGTGTCTCCGGCGACCGCCAGGGGGCGGGCCACTCGTGTCCCCGTCGCCCTGCCCGTCTGGCCTGTGTTTACGCAGACATACAATGCCGGCCTTTATTGGGTCTGAAAAATAGGAGTTTGATTTCCCTGCGCCGGGATGACCTCATCACTCATGAAAGTCAGAGGAAAACGGGGAGTTGGATGACAGGCAGTCAGGAAAATAAAGGTTGCATTTCACCCCCTCCCACGCACCACCTACACAGAGCACTAGGGCTGCTGTACTTCGGTTTCAAGAACCACTCTGCAGAAGTCGGGGAGTGGGGGAGGGAGGGAGGCAGGGGGAGCGAATGTTAAATCCCTCTTGGTCGCCTGGCCCGGGCGTGTGCTGCGCCTTCTGTTTGGAAGGTTAAAGTCACCTACTCTCCGCCTCCAAGGGCTCTGTACTGAACTGTCACCAAATGCCGGGGCTCCAACCCTCTCTAGGAAAGAGTGACTTGACTGTCAAATATTACTAGCTATTCCTAAACATGATTCTTCTTGCTGAGGTGTGAAGAATGGTCTTCGGCAATTTTATACTGCTAGCATGGAAATTTCAGACATGCGTATGGCTTCACATGACTAGCGTGGGAAAGGGAAGCCTGTCACATTTTTGTTGCCACCTTTTGGGACCACGAAGTATAGTAGGGTCAAGTATATGTGGAAACAGAAGACCAAGAAAGATGCTCCCCTACCCCCACCCCCCAAATTTTTTTCCGGAGACCTAGAACTCAGCCTTTGGACTTTCTTTCTGGGCTTGTGTAAAACATATTGATAGAAGCTAATGTTTATCAAGCCCTCGTTATGTGTCAGGCATCCTGCTAGCCATTTTACATGTGTTGCCTCTTTAAATCCTTAAGGCAACCTATCAGTTATGTTCTATTGTGATCCCCATTCTATAGGTGAAGAAATTGAAGGGAAGTTACCAGCCCAAAGTCAGGTAGCTAGCAAAGAGCAGCCTCCGTGGTGAGCAACCCTAGAGCCCTTGCTCTTGAACACCGTGCTGTAGGTCTTGAAGACATGTCTATGGTTGGCAAAGTCTTAAACTTCCTGCACCCCTAAGCAAAGAAGGGTGTATGTGAACGCAGGATGGCAACTCTCAAATGAGGCCTGCCTGGGCCAAACCAAAAGGCTCTTCACTGGGGGAGCTCTTGAAAAAGTGAAAAATGTACAAAGACATTCTCATGTGAAGCATCGTTCCTGACAATAGATTACAAGCCGGAAATAACGTGGCCAGAATAAGAAGACTTTCACTAAAGGTCCTCCTTTGGCCAGTCAGTCAACAAGGATTTGCTGCCAGCGGCCAGGCCACGGTGGTGAGCTCCTGGCTACTATGAGGAAGAAAACAGAGTGGTCTGGCCCCTCCTGGAAACTCATGAGGAAGGAAGTTGTAAATAAGTGAACAACAAAACACTGAATTATGATTTGTGGTGATTGTAAAAGGACATGGCTTATTTGGATTTGGGGAGGGGGAGAAAGGCAGGCCTGTCTGAGGAAATGCTATTCCAGTGGAGAGCTACCTGGTGAGCAGGAATCATCTAGGCAGAAGATGGGAATGAGCACATCACGGACAGGGAAGGCTTGGAGGAGGGAACGTGAAGAATGAGACAGGAGCCTGCAGAGCTTCTCAGAGGGTCTTGTAAACCCAAGTGAGGATTTCAGACATGATCTTGAATGCAATGGGAAGACTTCTTGTTGAGTTTGAAGCATGAGAGTAAAGTGATTTGACTTATATTTTAGGAAAAATGCTTTGTGATGGGGAGAATGGGGGGGGATAGGGCATGGAGACACCATCAGGAAGTTAGTGCAATGTCTCAGGGAAAAGATGATGGCACCTTGGACAAGGCCTGGCACACTGAAGATGTAAAGAAACGGATGAACTATTTGTGGGCTAGGTGACCCATGGATCCCTCAGGAAAACTGAGGAATAGCGAGGAGTTGGGAGCTTCTCTCGGTTTCTGGCTTGAGGCTGCAGAGTGAATGAAGCATCCTTCACAGCCAACACGCACGAGAAGAGGGGCCAGCTAGGGCAACACCTGGTTTGGGCCTTTCTTACTTGAAGAGCAAAGGCTTTCCTCCACCCAGACAGCAAGGAGACTTCGAAAGGAAGCTTTGGGTGACTTGTCATTTGCTCATGGCAATGACCTCTTTGTCGTTACCTCCACAGTCAAAAAAGTAAGTATTAGTACTGTTGTGAGTAAAATGGAATAAGAAAACAAGGAGGCAGCGATGTATGTTTTTCTTTTGTTATAAAACCGGGAATGTGTGAGCTCCAAGCAACAACAGCTCTTGGCTGGAACAGGATTCGCAGGATTACCCAGCAGCCCTGTGGTTTCCAGGCCCACATATGAAGAGATACGGGGCATCAGTGTTGGAAAGGATTGCATTACACCCGTTAGGAAACTGAAGATCCAAAGAGATGAAGTGACGTGTCCGAGATCACACACAGCAGATCTGCAAGTGAACAGGGAAAAAAAATAAATCTTCTGGTTCTTTCCTGTGCCGTTCTTCCTCGTGAAGGTTTAGGCTTTCTCTTAGACACACAACCCTTTCATAAGGAGAGATTACTGGACTACTGTTATACTTTCATCCAAATTCCATGAGAGATGCATACCTCTAGAGTCTGCAATTCTCCAGATGGTGAACCCCAACACCCTTCCTCATAGTTTGACATCTGGCCAGGCAGTGCTGTCCAAAATACCAGCTCCTGGCAACAGATCATTCTTTCCTGAGTCAGAAGGGGGGATGGATTATTTACTTCCTTTCGGGGCACCTGCAGGATGCAGTCTTGCTTTTGTGGGAGGCTCCCAATTACAAAGGAGGAATGGATCACCTGCCATGCCCAGACCCTTTACCTACAGAGATCTGCTAAGTTAATAAAGTAAACAATAGCTGCTCTTCTCCTTCTCCATTCTATTTTTTTTCTTCTTTTCTTGGAAAATTTTAAAATTGGACTGGAAATCACTATGTTATGCTAAAGAAGTACTTCTGCTTTAGAGTCATGGAAGTGTCTGGTGTTTTTCCTAATATATGTGGAAATGGGAGATGCAATCAATTGACCAACCACTCTGAGTTATCAAGAGCAGAAATATGATTCACATTTGCTACTACCAAAGCAAAGCAAGAAAGGTAAAAATGGTTGAAATCCATTTCTCTATCACACCATTTTGAAATCAAGTTTCTCACAGTTATCATTAGCGGGGGTATTGGGTAATTATGATTCCTAGGTGTTAGGTATAAACAGTCCTAACTGCTAATTCCTTTTATTCTTTTTTTCTTTACTATATTTTGCTTACGGTGAAATTCACATAACATAAAATTAACCATTTTCAAGTATACAATCCAGTGGCCCTGAGTTCTACTACCTCCTCTATCTATATCCCAAACATTTTCTCTACCCCCAAAGAAAACTGTGTTCACTCTACTCATGAGCCAGCGAAGCAAAGCGCCCTGAAGTCTCATCTGAGGGCTACAATTAAGTCACTCAAATTTGACCCTGGGCATGTCACCAATCATTTATGGACCTCAGGTCCATCATTTAGAAAATAGGGGGAGTTTGGGCGCCTGGGTGGCTCAGTGGGTTAAAGCCTCTGCTTTCGGCTCAGGTCATGATCTCAGGGTCCTGGAATCGAGGCCCGCATCGGGCTCTCTGCTCAGCAGGAAGCCTGCTTCCCCCTCTCTCTCTGCCTGCCTCTCTGCCTCCTTGTGATTTCTCTCCTGCTGTGAAATAAATAAATAAAATCTTAAAAAAAAATAGGGGGAGTTTGATGAAGATAACCAATTCCTTTTTATCTCTTCAAGTGGTCAATATTTACATGTGTATAAATCTTTTTTTTTTTTAATATTTTATTTATTTATTTGACACAGAGAGAGATCACAAGTAGGCAGAGAGGTAGGCAGAGAGACAGGGAGAGGAGGAAGCAGGCTCCCTGCTGAGCGGAGAGCCCGATGCGGGCCTCGATCCCAGGACACTGAGATCATGACCTGAGCCGAAAGCAGAGGCTTTAACCCACTGAACCACCCAGGCGCCCTACATGTGTATAAATCTTTTTCCCCCAGTTTTATTGAGATATAATTGACACACAGCACTGTATAAGTTTAAGGTGTATAGCATAATGATTTCAAGTGGTAACTATTATTGTTTTTATTTACACAACATTCTTCTGAAATATTTATTTTATTTATTTTTATTTTTTATTTTAGAGAGAGGGAGAGAATGGGATGGGGGAGTGGTGAGGGGCAGAGGCAGAGGAAGAGAGAGAATCTTAAGCAGGCTCCATGCCCAGCACAGAGCCCAACATAGGGCTAGATCTTATGACCCTGAAATCATGACCTGAGCTGAAACCAAGAGTCAGACGCTCAACTGACTGAGCCACACAGGTGCCCTGAAATGTTGAATTTCCAGAATGTTCACAGTCTCTTTCTATTACAAGGCCAGTAATATTTAATGTCAGTAATTTTCTAAAGAAGAATACACTCCAAACTATGATTTGCAAAAAAGCATCTGATGGCATTTCTCAGCAGAGATTAACATTTATGCAAGAGAAAACAGCCATCATGATTTTTCAAATAAACAACTAGGTGAAAACAATGGCATGAGGAGATGGTTATGAATCATTCCTACAATATAGAGTTTAATCAGAGGACTATCCATAATTTAATCAAATCACTTAAGTGCAAAAAACTGCTTTAGTATTCAGTGATAGTTCCTTTAAACAATTCTTCCCACATTGACTCAAGGAGGTTTAATTTTAAAATTTATACTTTTCTGCATTTTTTATTATTTCTACAGTGCATATATGTGACTTTCATTAAAAGGGGAAAAAAAGCAAAAGCATTAAAGAAAATTCATCCTGTATAAAAAAGACTACCTCAAATCCAGAGGATCGTTCCATCACGGGTGGACGCTCCTTTAACATTAATCTCCAGCAAAAGCCATTTGGGGCAAAATGCCTATAAGAACAGGGAGGGCCAGCCTTGTAAACAATAAGAGGAATTTAAGAGTTAAGAATGCTTTAATCAGGGTGCCTGGGTGGCTCAGTGGGTTAAAGCCTCTGCCTTCAGCTCAGGTTATGATCTCAGGGTCCTGGGATCGAGTCCCGCATTGGGCTCCCTGCTCGACAGGGAGTCTGCTTCCTCCTCTCTGTCTGCCTACTTGTGATCTCTCTCTCTCTCTCTCTCTGTGAAATAAATAAATAAAATCTTTAAAAAAATAATGCTTTAATCAGGCCGCCCTTAAATAGGAAAAAAAAGGGGGGGTTTTCTTTGAAAAATAGTAGTGATTTGGGATTTGTCCACAAAGATATACACTGAAATGACACTGCTTTCAGTTTTTTCTCCAACAGAGGCTGGGCTTTTGCTGAACATAGGCATTACACTGAGGGATGTCTAGCAGGGAGAAGGCATCCAGTTTGTAACTGTGAAATATAATGACTTAACTCTCCTAATTAGATGTATAGTCCATGGCCTTGACCTCGTTAGGAAACAGTGACTCTAACTGCTCACCAGCAAGCAAGAGCACTGATAACCCAACTCTGTGAGAGCAGACCTCTCCCAACCAGACATGGGCCAGGGATGGCAATTTCCTTCTGGAAGTTATAAGCAAATGAATTAAGAACAACTCTCTCAATAAACAAGTAGAAGCCTTTTTTTCCCCCCTCCTTTTTCATGCTGCTTATCTGGCCTTGGCAAGCTGTTCATTGATGAGAAAACATGTCTTGAACAACAAGGTTTTCGGGAGGTCCCGTTCTTTTCACGGCCATCTTGATGGCCTCTGACGTGCTCAGGCATAAACATGGTGCTTTCACCATCTCTGCCTGCTGTGCACACATGTCTTGTCTCTTTTAGGTAGGGAATTGAATTTGGCTTCTTGATACTAATTAAGGAAAGAAGACTGAGACTGAAAACACTTGAAAGCTTTTTTCTATTGCATTCAGAAAAAAACACCTTTCCCACTCTTCCGTCATCTGACTTGCCACTCCATTTTATTCCTTTAGTTTGCAGCTGTGGTTCCCAATGCTTTTCCTGTAGAAACCTGCATAGGCCTGGATCCAGAGTTAAGACAAGCCACAGATCGCTTGCCTTCCTCCTCCTCTCCTGCTTCTGACCCTCTCTGAAAGCACACTGGAATGGTTGGAGTGAGAGTGACCTTAGCACCGGATAATCTTAGGTCCACTCCAATTGACCGGAGAAATACCCCTCTGCAAACCATAGAACTTTCTTACTGTGGCAAACTTCACAACTGACTGGGACAGGGTGTCACAACGCTGTGTTCGGGAATTAGAGCTGTAATCTATTCCCATTTTCGAGATGAAGTGAGGGACAGTCTATGGATTGTTGCTGCAGTGGGCTCTGAGACCGAAAGCACAGTATTTCACTTTCAGAGCAGAATGTGGGACAAAGAACAGACTCTTGGCGGTTTACCCTGGACTACAACCCAAATCTTCATTCTTGAGCGGATCTGAGCCCCAGACCATCAACATACCCTCCTCAGCCAGGCTGCGGCATGAGCCTGTTCACCATTAAAGGAGAAGAAGCCCCAGTGGTCACCTGTGCCCTCCACACACCCCTCCCCGCTCCCCGCTGTGACAGCAGCCCCACCCAGAAGGCCTCCTTGTGGGCCGGCTGAACACGAGGGGCCCCCTGCCCCGGCGGCAGCCTGAGTTAACAGTTCACTGGGTCCCATGAGTCAGTGTTTAATCTGTCTGAGAGAAAATAAACTCAGTAAAATCTCATGCAAATTAACAGAAATACAGAGATAGTGCAGAGATAATCCAGGCTATGTTGCTACATATTAATACAGAGAAAATGCATGGATCAAGGCACTTATCCTTCTGATGATAGAATTTCTTCTGTTTTGAAATGTAAAGAATAGGGTCACCTGGGGGGCTCAGTAGATTAAGTGTCGGACTCTTGGCTTCAGCTCAAGGTCATGATCTCAGGGTCATGAGATCGAGCCCCACATAGATCCCTGTTGAGAGGCTCCATGCTCAGCGTGGAGTTGGCTCAGGATTCTGTCTCCCTCTCCCTCTGCCTCTGCCTCTGCCCCTCCCAGAGCTCACCTGCAGGCTCTCTAAAATAAGTAAGTAAGTAAGTAAGTAAGTAAATAAATAAATAAAGTCTTTAAAAAATAAAATATAATGGAAAGAATAATAGTATTTATTATCTCGTAGGACGGTTAGTACTGGTAAAGTACTGTCCGTGCTGCCTGCCATATGAGAATCTCACAGTAAAGGTCAATGTCACTGCTATTACTCTCCTTATGTGGACATGGCCATTTTTGTGTTAAACTAAGGATAAACTCCAACACGGCTGGTGTTGCTCATTCTACTAGTGCAGAATTCACCCTAACTATGACATAACAATGAAATGGAAATAGGTTTATGACCATTTCTTTTTCTTTTCTCTTCTCTTTTTAAGTAGGCTCCGCATTCAGTATGGCTCCTCACACGGGGCCTGAACTCACTACCCTGAGATCAAGACCTGAGCCGAGATCAAGAGCCAAACGCTTAACCGACTGAGCCACCCAGGCGCCCCTTGTGACCTTTTCTTTTAGCCAGTCTGAATCATCACTGAGCCAGAATAGTGGTACAGTTAGATAGAAAAATAGCTTTTTAAAAATGGTTGATTTCTAATGGAAGTGTAAATTGGTATGAACTTTCTAAAGGGTGTTAAAAGCCCTAAAATGTGAATATCCTATGTCCCAGCAATTCCTTAACTGTGAATTTATCTCGTGGAAATAATTAGAGATGTGTGAAAGGATACATGTGCAAGACTGTTCATCAAATTTATTTATAACACCAAAAAACTGGAAGAGCTTTCATGTCCAACAATAAGTTACCAGTTAGGTAAAATATGTACATTTATATGAAGGAACGCTACATCAGCATTAGAAAGTATGTTGTAAAAGACTATATATTGACAGGGACAAATGTTCTGGACATACAGTCCAGTGAAAATAGCTGGTTACAGAACAGTATGTTATAAAAATACTATTCGTCTGTAAATGTAACAATTGGACGGAGGTGTACCAATGCAAATATTTTTAATTTTTTTTTAAATTTTTAAAAATTTTTTTAATTTTTATTTGACAGAGAGAGAGAGATCACAAGTAGGCAGAGAGGCAGGCAGAGAGAGAGGAGGAGGCAGGCTCTCCGCTGAGCAGAGAGCCGGATGCGGGCCTCGATCCCAGGACCCTGGGATCGTGACCTGAGCCAAAGGCAGAGGCTTTAACCCACTGAGCCACCCAGGCACCCTGCAAATATTTTTAAAATGAAGCTTGCCATGTTCTCAGAACTTCTCTGAACCTTCCCATTCACCCAGAGCATGCATCTTACTTTTTGCCCATTATTCTTATTTAAACCTTAGTCTAGTCTGTGGATTTGGTCTATTCTGCTCTGGTTATTAAATTCTTAGGCCCGCTCAGTTGACTTTTCTGTCAAAACTCAATATTATTAACTGTCACTGTTCATAGTTCCAAGCTTCCTGTCTATGAACACTGTCTACCCTACCGTTGCCAACTCTGAGCATAGCAGGGAAGAAAGAGAAATCCTCTTTTTGTGCCTGCCTGAGAGTATCAGTAGTAGGTGGATGACCGGGTCCTGATCTAATGCCACTTTATTTTTGTGGCATCAGCTGCTTAGAAGTCTCCATGGAAACTATGTGTGTGGTTTCCTGAGGACACATTTCGTTTCCCACCCATCTCCTCATGGAGCACTCCTTTACCACAGAGGGGCGGCTGCGTGTCCTTTTGGCCCCCAGCCAGGAGGCTCTACCCCTCCTGTCTGCACTGGGGTCTTCCTCTGTGCCTTTTGAGAGTCATGGGGAGCTGAGAAAGGTGTGCCCCCTTCCTCCTCTCTCTTCCAGGAACACTACAAAATCTCTTTGAGTCCTACTGGACATGTGACTCCATAGAGCTTCTGCCTTTCAAAATCACCTCAGGAGTAGGAACCCTCAATCTTTTTTTTTTAAGATTTTATTTTTATTTATTTGTCAGAGAGAGAGGGAGAGAGCACAAGCTGGCAGAGTGACAGGCAGAGGCAGAGAGAAAAGCAGGCCTCCGCTGATCAAGGAGCCCAATACGGGACTCGATCCCAGAACACTGGGATCATGACTGAGGTGAAGGCAGCCACTTAACCGACTGAGCGACCCAGGCGTCCCGGAACCCTCAATCTTAAAGGAAGATGTATGAAGCAGTTCCCTTGCTCCCTGGGGTGGTGGTGGTTGTGGTGGGGATGGGATGGGATGGTGGAAGGATCATGGAGCAGGACAAGTTGACTCGTCATCCCTAAAGGGCCTCAGAAGACCATCCTCAGAATTCCTGCCAGGACTCCCTCTATTTAAAAAAAGTTATTCACCATACGGTTTGTCTCTTCCCGATCCCATCTTGTTTCATTTTTTCCCTTCCTATGGTGAGTGCTGTGAAAAGTTTAAGACTGATGATTCACAGACCTGTACCCCTGGGGCAAATAATACATTATATGTTGATTTAAACAAACAAAAAAAACAAAGATGGATAACTAGAAACAAAATGAAGTTGAAAAGCATCTCTTTCTTATTTCACAAGAAAAATAATAAAGCTTGATTCTTAAAAAAATTACTATTAAAGTATATGTAAATAAGACAATTGCTTCATTGTAAATACAGAGTTCGATGCACCCCCTCATGGGACCACCACACACAAGATACAGAACATTTTTATCTGTCCCTAAAGTCTCCTCTTGCCCCTTCGAAATCAATTGCTGCTTCTCATCTTGGTTATTAACCAATAATAAAAATAAAATAAAAAATAATATAAAATTTATACATATAAATATAAAATATAAAATAAATATAAATAATAAAATTAAAATAATAAGAAGAAGAATTAAAAAGCTGATTTGTTTTCTATTCCTTGAGATTTGTTAGAATGTCATATACGTTGCATAATGCAGCACGTACTTTTTTGTGCCTGGCTAAGCCCAATGTGTCTGATTACATGGGTGTATCACAACTTACTCATCCATTCAGTTGATAGATATTTGGGTTATTTCCAGTGTGTTATTACAAATAACACTGCTAGAAATATCCATGTACAAGTCTTTATGTGGATCTATATCCTAGTTTCTCTAGGAAAATGCCTGGGAGTAAAGTGACTGGATCATTTGATAGTGTACCTCTAAGGGTAAACTACTGCCAAACTCTTTTCCAAAGTCATTCATTAAGCAATTTTTCATTCCCACCAGAAGCGTATAAAAATTCCGAATCTCCATTGTTGCCAACGCTTGTTTTTGTCAGTCTTTATAATTTTAACCCCTCTAGGGAAAATATAGTGGTATCCACTGTGGTTTTAATTTGCATTTGCTAAGAAATAATGATGTTGGGGCTATCTTTTGTGTGCTTATTAGCCATGTGTATGTCTTCTTTGACAAATTATCTGTTCAAATCTATTGCTCACTTTTTAAAAATAAACATTTTATTTTATAATGTTTTTTTTTATTTACAGAAATATTGCCAAGAGAGTACAGAATTCCTATACGCCACACACCCAGTTTCCTCTACTGTTAACACCTTACTTAGTATGGTACGATTGTTGCAACCAATACTGATATGTAATTATTAGCTAAAGTTCACGCCGTATTCTGATTTCCCTTCTTTTCCGCTATTGTCCTTCCCATCCCACCCGCTATCCCATCCAGGATACCCCATTAAATGTAGTCATCATGTCTTCTGAGGGTCATCTAGACTGCATCTGTCTCTCAGAATTTCCTTGCTTTTGACCATCTTGACAGTTTGGTTCGCTGTTTTATGGAAGGTCTCTCAATTGGAGTTTGGCGTCTTTCACACGATGAGACCTGAGTTGTGGGGTTTTTTTTTGGGGGGAAAAGACCACAGAAGTAAAGTGCTGTTCTCATCACATCATATCAAGGGTACATGTTACCAACATGACTGATCACTGTTTGTGTTAACCTTGATTACATGGCTAAAGTTGTGTTTGTCAGGCTTCTCCACTGTACAAGTTACTCTTACTCAGATGAACACAAGATTTCCTCCTTCCCATAATGTATTCTTTGGGAGGAAGTCACCATGCACAGCTCACACTTAAAAGATTGGGGGTAATACTCACCCCCCTGAGGTAAAACATCTGAATAAATAACTTAAATACTTCTATATGATAAATTTGCCTAACTGCCTTATTTATTTATTTACTTCTTCGATCATTTACTTATACCAATATGGAATCATTAGTGCTTATTTGATAATTTGGATTATAACCTGATATTACATAATACATTTTGGTGCTCAAATTGCTCCACCTTTGGCCCCTGGGAGTTCTTTCTGTTGTTAGCTCTTGTGTCCGTCTGACATTTCCCCATCATTGTGTTTTCTTTTCAGGCACTTCCTTTCCAGAGCTATAATATGTTATCTAGGAGAAAGGATTTGACAAGTTAATAAATTTACATTTTCTCCTACCCACATGCTTGCAAGGCTCCAATTCTCCCACACTCCATGGCTGCCACGCCCTTCCCACCTGTCCCTCCCCCAGATGCCGTCTTTGTTTAGAGGACGTGGGGCAGGATAGGAGGAGGAACAGTGTGTCTCAGGAAAGAAGCTGACCGAAACTGGGAGCCCTGTGAAAGCCCTCAGTGGAAGATCGTTTGTGTCGAGGCACCGATGTGTCCTGTAAGAACTATTAAAGTGCATGGTGTGCAGGGCTCCCTAAAGCAAAGCGTGAACAGTGGTTTACCAAATGGAGGAATTAGCACATAAAAGTCAACCCAAACAAGAGCCTGCCCACTGTGTTTTTAAAAACCTCCAGCGAGGAAACACCTCAGCCAACTCTTCCATCGGTTCGATAACTTTTTCGTCTGGTGGCTCTGTGTCACTGGTCAGAGGACTAGAGCCCACAGGCTGAACCCAGCCCACTGATTGTTTTCATCAGTACGATTTTACTGGACACAGCCACTCATTCATTTGGGTGTGATTTATCGCTACTTTCACGCTCAAATGGCAGACTTGAGTATGTGTAGTTGCAAAGACTAAAGAAATATTTCTCTGGCTCTTTATAGAGAAAGTTTCCTGACCACTGTTCTATTTCATGGCTAGCCGAAATTGTACACAACCATGGAGGGCCATTTTCCTGAGTTATCACCTCCGGGGAGACAGAGAACCACCCATCAGAGTCATTTCTCTGAGTGAAGTTCATATGAGAAGTTTTAAATACCCACTCGTAAAATTAAATAACCCTGTTTATCTAATCCCCTTGATTTAACCTTCTCTCTCTTATCTGGAACCAAAATTTACAGTTCTCACACATGCTTAATTGCTAAGCAAGCTCACAAGTTAGGAATACATATGCAAAACCCTAAAGTGTTGATCAAATATTTTTTTTAGAAATTCAGAAGCAAGACAAACTTTCTCCTTTGCCAGATGCCCTCACACATGGAGAGAAGTGAGATGTACCTAGAAGTCTCAGGGGGCTCAGGTCATCTCTACTTTTCTGCTCCCCTAAATTCACAACACTGTGTTGATGTGCAGAAATGATTTGGGTGGTCTGTATGGACACCAGGTGCTTCCAAAATAAAATGTAAATTGGGTTTTAATGAAGTACAACTATCACAAAATCATGAAGGGGTCAGGGAAATTTTCTGGTGTTTTTGCTTGACCTTGGGGAGTTTTAATTCATTTACTTTATTTTTTGCTTATGTACATATTTCTAAAGAAGAAAAGGAAAGGAAGGGAAGGGAAGGGAGGAGAAGGGAAGGAAGAGAAAAGACAAGACTACTGAAAATGGCCACAAGCACTTTTAAGAAAGGGCTAAGCCTCCAGGTAGCTCTCCTAACTCAAGGAAAAGTGATTGCCAGAGAATTCTGGAGGTCTGAAGGTGTGCTTGTCTTTGTGGACAGGTGGTGCCTTCTAGTGGAAAGTCGGCCTCGTCTGACCTTGATTGCTGGCTCAGCCACCCATGGCTCTGTGAATGGAGCAAATTCTGTAGTCTCTCTGAGTCTAACCTGCAAAACAGGGGTTGTGTCTGCCTTGCAGAGTTACTTTAAGGATATAAAATGATAGGTGTACAAAGTATGACAATTGATAAATGGTGGTTTTCATGAACTATTATTCTTTCCAGAACATTGTACAGCTACTGACTTCAAGAGTCAGAGTGTCAGAGAGTGAAGTGAGATGAGACAGACCACAGGCATTCTGGAATAATCACTGTGATCCTCTTCTCCAAGAACCCTTGTAATGTTTATTCCTTGCTTGGACCTGGGGAAGGTTAGAGAGAGCCCTGCTGCCATCTCGTCCTCTCCCCTTCCTTTCCTGCCTCCACACAGAAAGCCAGTGACCTCTGAGAGAAATTGCACACATCTCAGAGGAAATGCAGACCTCGCTGTAATGAAGGCTCAGACCACAGAGAATTCTCAGGCATGTGACGCCCTGGCAGGGCCCTGCTGGAGGCAAAAAGTCCATTTTCTCTAGCTGCAATGAAAGAGACAATTGAGGATGAAAGTCAGACCTTTATTTGGTTTCTCTTCTGATTTCCTCCCCAGCCGATGGACCTTTGGTTTAATCCTAAAAGTGCCCAAAGAGGTCCACATCCCATTCATCTTCCTCTGGAAGGTCAGGAAGGAGCCCGAGGTCATGGCTTCTAGACTGTGCCAGTGGTCAATCCGGGGAATGAGGCAGCAAGAAAGATGTACCGCTGGGCTGACTCCCCAGCCAGGCTGGCATCAGGCAGGGGTGGAGGAGGTAATGGGAGAGGGGAGAGTGGGTTGGGGAGAGTGCATTAGCTTCCCAGGGCGGCCGTGACCGAGAACCACAAAGCGGGTGGCTTAAAACAACAAAAATGTATTGTCTCGCAGTTCTGGAGGCTACAAGTCTCAAATCAAGTTGTGGGCAGGACCACCCTCCCTCTGAAAACTGTAGGGGAGAATCCTTTCCCCCAAGTCTTCTAACTCGGGGTGTTTGTGGGCAATCCTCGGTGTTCCCGGGCTTGGAGCCACATCACTCTGGTCTCTGCCCCCGCTGCCCTGGGCCTCTGCCTGAGCTCTTCTTCGCCTCCCTCCATGCCCATGCCTGCATGGCTTCTCCTCTTTGTAGGATGACCGGCCGTATGGCACAGGGCTTACCCTACTCCATTGTGACCTCCTCTTAACTGCGTTATATCTGCAAAGATGCAGTTCCCAAATAGTGAGATCTGCCACCCCAGAATCCTCCCCCTTGAGCCAGCTTAAGAGTGGCAGCCTTCAGTAACAAAACACAAACAAAAACAAAAAGTGAGAGCTTTGCTCTACTACCAGCCACTTTCAATAGATGGTGAAGAGATTTCAGATGTTTTTTGGAGTTAATATATGGATAAAGTAAAGGAAAAATAGAAAACCTGAGGGACTTGATGTGGGAAAGGGGGATTAGAAGAGACAAGGGGGTTAGAAAAGGATGCTGGGAATCTCAGGATGGAAAGCCTGCCCTCTACGGTGGTCAACAATTGGCCCCAGACACCAGGCCTTTATGTGTGGAAGCCAAGAGAAACTTCAGTCCACTATATAATTTGAAGTCAGACTGTAGTGTTGTCTCTACCCCACGCGTGTCGGCAAGTTGGGGTGGTGAGTCCTGCCCGCCAGGCTTGGACCCTCCACTCCTCCAAGACACGCAGGGCACAAACAGGTCCCCCAAGTCAGAGCACCATCAGCTGAGTTGATCCCGACGATTGCTCACTGCTCTGGAAATGTGAAGGTGTCTCCCCACGAGTAAGAGGCCTGTCCTGCCCTACCCTTTACCAGGTAGAGTAAGCAGCAGAAGCCCGGGGCATCGAACTAAGAATAAGCCTTGTTCTGGTACCACTCTGGGGAGGGAGTGCTACAGGTCATGTTCCTTGCACACCCTGGGCCCCAGAATTTTTATTGTAAATAACGGTCGGAGGGGAGCAGCCGTGGGGAAAAGGCTGGTCAATCCATCTCAGATACCTCACCTTTGTAATATCTGAAGATGCTCTCTTCCCTGGAATTCAATGAAAACCATAAAAAGGAAAACTAAGAGTTATTGAACCAGAGCAATGAAATGAAATTATCCACGCTCCACTAAATGCACAGCAAACTACCAATAACACAGAGTTGTATCCTTGATGTATCTCTGATGCTATATTTGAAGGAACCCCTAGGCCCCTCTTCATCAGCCTCTTGTCAACATCGCTTAAGGATTTAGCTTCCTGGATGGCTAATGGCCCTTTTGTAGAGAAGAAATATATTGGCATGTATTCAAGAGATGAGTAGGCCTTGAGCAAAGTAGAGAAGGGAGGCTATCCCAGGAGGAGGTAGTGAAAGAATTAAAGAGATTTTGCACTCCCAGGAGGAATAGCAACATTACAATTTTATGTAAATGGACAAAGGAAATGGGACAAGGAAGGAATACCGGCCGTGACCACTCACAGGAGGGGCTGGACTGGTGTGTAGATGTCCGTGTCCCTCCGGAAAAGAGACTTCTAGGGAGGAGGGGAAGGAGTGCATAATCACTGCTCTATTTCTATGTTTTGGGCTTGAGACACTGGGATATGGTTCGGTTTTCTGCAGCTGATAAATTGATGTATGGAGTATGAGTTGAACTTGAACAAGCAGGATTATAAAACTCTGGATTGGCTTTGCTTCCAAGCTGGCCCATGGTGATGGGATTTCTCCAATTGGAAGTGTGCTAACTAACATCACAGGGCAGTGAAGCCCCAACACTGGACCTCAGACTCCCCAGGTTTGAATCCTCGCTCTGCCACTGCTAGGCTCATGACTCCAGTCCAATTTAAGGATCTTATCTGTTCCTTAGTCACCAGGGATTTCCCTATAAAATAGGGATAAGAATACTACCTACCTCTAAGTGTTGTTAAATGGAGTTAATTAATTAAACAGAATAGTGCCTGCAACTTAGTAAAGACTCAGTGAGTACCACTAATAAGAAAAAGTAATTAGCAAAAATTGCCTTCAGGGTCTGACTTGATTCTGGCTTTAGTTGGAGGTCTCCTCCTACATTGTCTCCTGATCCTTTTCTAAGTGCTATACTGGTCCACATGCTCCAATGTTCCATCACAACTCCTGCTGAACAAGTCAGGTCTCTATAAAAGGGATGAGTTAAATTTCAGAGAATATTTGCATTTGTTCACAGTTCAGAATTTTCAAGTTTGCTCTGTTTTTTGTTTTTGTTTTTGTTTTTTGGTTGTTTTTTTTTTTTCCAGCTGTGTTCCCCTGTATCCATCCAACTACTTCTCTTTGTGCTACTGCATAGATTTGGGCAAATTTCATGTCTTCAGGAGGAGGGTCTTTTCTTAAGTTCTTCAAAATGTCTGCTTATAGCTTTCTGGAAATGCTTTTTTCCACTTTCCCTGCTTTGGCAGAATGGGTTTGTGGACTCTCCTAGCTTTTGGTGTGGAGAGAAAAGCTTCTAGGATGAATTCAACCAAAAAGTCGCCCCCCCCACTACTTAAAAATCACCTCCTCTCTGTGTACTTCTGGTCTTGTACTATTTTTGTTAATATCCTTTTCCTCTCTTTCTTTTCCCACTCCACCCCACTGCCTTATCCATCTCTCAGCTTTTTCAGTGTAACAAAAATGTCCACAGACAGCAATGCCAAAAGTGTTACTGTTTAAAGAGTTGGTGTCCCCTTGTCTGTGCTCAGTGTGGTTTGATGGGTGCATGAGGCTATGTCAAACATCACCTCTTTTAGCCTTTCCCAGGGTCTGAAATTTCCATGATTAAAGCTCTTCCTCTGGTTTAAGGCATCTTTTCCCCAAGACTCCTCTAAAAATGCAAATATATTCCTCGGAAAGGAATTTGCTCACCAGCAACATCCCCATGGTTTGTCAGATTCCCACTTGATATAGTGGGACAGCAGGATGCCAGGGGTACCAAATTAGTCTCTGAAGGAAAGAGAGGTATGAGGCCATAAGGAGAAAAATCCTTCCTCCCACCAGTCTTCATCCAGTAGAGGGAGTGGGCTACAAGTGGGCTGGCCACAGATCGTCCTACAAGTCTGGGACGGCGGCAGTATTCTACCATCAGACAGGGAAGTGGGGCAGACGGCCACAAAGGGCAAATTGGAAAACCAAAGATACACTCCGTTTTTTTGGCAGAAGGCCCTCCATGAGAAATACTGTTTAGTTTTGTTTTAATTTCCAAAAGTCATACTTTATGTTTTAGGGACTTTCTAATTTTTATAACTTGTAAGAACATGTTTTCAAGTAACACTATGCCAAAGATGACATTACTCAGGATGTTAAAGTTGATGTGCAGACATTTCCTTGAAATGGATCTACTTTATTCCTTTCCTTTGCTTGCTTGTACAGGCCCTGAGTCAGGCACAGCCCTGGGGCTCCAACGCTTCCTTTCTTGCTGGGATTTGTAATTCATTTCTTTTTCTGGTTCTTTCCTTCCTATTGATACTCTCATTGGCTCTTCTGCAGAGACCATGGCTGGTTTTCTGTATCTTCCTAAGAAAACCATTTAACCCCAAATTGTATTATTGAACATTGTGACTTCCACTTTGATTAGAATGAAGTAGATGACAAAGGAGCAAGTTGATAGGGCTGATGAGAAATTCACCTGGGACACAGAATAATTAAGCAAATACAACCCAATCCCTTTTGAAATCCTCTATAAGATTTTGCAGATATCTGCTTTTGAGTAATTTGAGAGGTCTTTTCCCTACTTTCCTTTTAAAAACAAGGCAGCTGGGTCAGAGTGGGAAAACCCTGAACTTTGGACCTGGACAGATAATGTATTGGAACGAGCTCTGCCTCTTGCTTGGAGTGTGGCTGGACAAGTTTTATCAACTTTCTCAGCTGCACCCATTCAGCATGGGTAGAAATTGTTATGCTTCAGAGTCGCAGGGATTAGAAGTAACGATGAAATTCTAAGGCTGTTTTGAGGACTAAATAAATTAACATATGTCAAATAATTAGCAAAGTGCCTAGGAAAAGCAAAAGCTTTATGAATGCCACATAATCTTACTATTTTTTTAAAGATTGTATTTATTTATTTATTTATTTATTTATTTATTTATTTATTTATTTATTTAAGAGAGAGAATGAGAGAGAGAGCATGAGGCGGGGAGGGTCAGAGGGAGAAGCAGACTCCCTGCTGAGCAGGAAGCCCCATGAGGGAGTCGATCCTGGGACTCCAGGATCATACCTGGGCTGAAGGCAATTGCTTAACCAACTGAGCCACCCAGGCGCCCCTCTTACTAATATTATTAATAAAAATTATAAGAAATAAGAAAGAAAACCAGAGATGACAAAAAATTAAGCCGAACAATGGAGTATTATTCAGTGCTATGAAGAAGTAAGTTTGTGGTGAAAAGACATGAAGGAAACTTGAACGCAGGAGGCCAATAGGAAAAGGCTAGGTTCTGTATGATGCCAACTCCATGGCACGCCGGGAAAGGCAAAACTGTGGAAGCAGTGAAAAGACCCGGGGTTGCTAGAGGTCGAGGGTGGTGGGGGCAGGGCGTGGCATGGGCAGAGGGATGAAAAGGAAAAGCACAAAAGATTGTTAGGGCATTGAAAATGTGCTGAATGGTACTGCAGTGACCATGTTTAGAGAGGGAAGATCTTACTCTACCCTTCAAGATTCTTTTAGCAGTTTTAAGAATTAAATTGACATGGGACAGATGAACAGGAGAAAATAAAATTCAATTATGTACCTACTGGACTCCTAAGACTATTGAAGCCCACAGGTTGTGAGGCAATTGAGGCTGTTCAGGGCTAAGGAGAATGGGGTGGGCTCTGGGACTTCAAAGGAAAAGAAGATAATTCACAGGAAGATGGAAGAGTAACTGTTTGGTAAACACACGTTGGCTGGGCCAGATGGAAAAGATGGGACCCAGGGAGGAATTCCACTGCTCGTTCATGTTACACTGTATGCGTCTTTGGCCATAGCTCCCTTCCTGGAGCAGATCTTCTATATAAATTCTTTTAGGCACTTAGGGGAAGGTCAAAGTTTCTTCCTAGCCTTCTCTTTCTTAAAAATTGCCTACAATCATCTACATGCCAAAGAAAGACATTTTGGTGTAGCAAATTTTGCTCCTGTTAAAAAACAAAAATCCAGCTGAGTAAATTTGAAGATCTAATGGGCTTTATTAAGCCATGCATGAATCAGACAGCATCCCATCTAACATGTAGAGAAATGCTCCAAAGGGCTATAGAAAAAGGAAAGTTTTTACAGAGAGAAGAAGGAAGTCATAAAAAAAAAAAAGATTAATTCAGGGAAGGTCACCTTTCTCTGGGGACAAAAGGGTCTTAGGAGGTAGATTACCTCATCTTCCTCTGAGGGATAGAGAAGACCCACTTGACTGATGTTGGGGAGGAAGGATTTCCTGTCCCTTCAAGATCCTTCTAATCAGACTAAGGATCAAATTGACAAAAGATAGAATAACAGGGTAAAATCCAATTTAATTTGTACATGCGAGGAACTCACACAGACATGGAAATTCCAAAGACTGAGGCTGTTTGGTAAACACATATTGGCTGAGCCACTCAAAAACAAAGGGGCACAGGGGACTTTGATGAAACAGACCTTGCAAGTTTCCTCCCCTTCTACCACCCCTAGTTCATATCTTAATGTAGGCATCTATGGTGATAACTCTCTTCCTGGAACAGCTCCCCTATCTGAATTCTTTTAGGCAGTTGTGAGGGCAAGTAAAGAGCTTTTCCTGAATATGCTGGGTTTTCATTGCTTTTTACATCAAAATAATCTTCTCGTGTTGGAGCAACCTGCCCTTGGTCCCTACACAGATTACCTTATTGGTGTTGACCAGAAAATTCCTGACTGATTAGTTAAGACTACATTTCTGAGAGAGCTTGGAACTATAATTAGGTTAGGTATTAAGCCCTGGTTTGGTCACTTCACCTAAGTGACACCATCTTGGGGCTGGGCTTTTATTTTTACCATTTCCCTCCAATGGACACATGCCATTATGATTTCAAACAAGCTCACAGAATATACAATACCAAGAGTGAACCCTAAGACTAACCATGGATTTTTGGTGTTGATGATGTATAGTGTCAATGAGGTTCATCAATTGTAATGAACGTACCACTCAGATGGGGGATGTCAATCACCAGGAGGCTATGTATGTGTGGGAGCAGGAGGAATGTGGGTAGTCTCTATACCTCCCTCTCAATCTTGCTGTGAACCTAAAAGTACTCTAAAAAAAATAGAATCTTAAAAAAGAAAGAAGTCAGAAAAGAAACAGAGAAAAAGAAAACATAGAGCAGGGAGAAGTCAGATTGCATCCTTTCCCACTTGGAGCAAAGGTCTGGACTTTCATGACTCTGGACAGTCAGCAGTGGAAGAAAGATGGGGGCTGCCAGAGGCAGGGAAAACACAACTGGGAGGAAAATGACAGGTGGCAAGGAGAAAGCACAGGCTTCCAGGCAGCTGCAGTGTAACAACATTGGGGCATAGCTTGAAAGTGGAAGATGCTATTATCATAAAAGCATATAAACAGGAAGTGGTGAAGGATTCATTGTTTTAAAGTCACTTAGTCAATAACATGTATCTTCTTGTCTGATTATGAAAAAATATATGTTCAAGTTGAAAAATTAGAATATACAAGGAAAACACAAAGACTAAAATGAAAATCTGTAATGGAGAGAGGGCCATTCATCATTTAGGGTAAGTCCTTGAAGTTTAAGGACGTATATATTTTTTTAACTTTTTTTTTTTCTTCTACAAGTTTGGGCTTACTTTACGAAAGTAGGAAACCTAACTTTTCCCTTAGTTATATGATGTGAACATTGTCCCATGTCATTAACTATAAATGTATCTTTTTTAAAAGTATTATTAAAAATTTCAAAGGTAGGGCGCCTGGGTGGCTCAGTGGGTTAAAGCCTCTGCTTTCGGCCCAGGTCATGATCTCAGGGTCCTGGGATCGAGGCCCGCATCGGGCTCTCTGCTTGGCAGGGAGCCTGCTTCCCCCTCTCTCTCTCTGCCTGCCTCTCTGCCTCCTTGTGATCTCTCTCCCTCTGTGAAATAAATAAATAAAATCTTTAAAAAAAAAAAAATTTCAAAGGTAGATAAACATGGACAGGGAGTAGAATAATGAATGTCCAGGTACCCATCACTCAGATTCAATGCCTAACAACTCATGGCCAGTCTTCTCTCATCTACTTCTCCCACCCAACCCTTGATTCTTCTGAAGCAAATTTCAGATACCACGGAATTTTACCTATAAAGATTTCTGAATGTATGTATCCCTGGAAGACATGGGATTTTTTAGAAATATAATTATAATAACATTATCACATCTAACTAACTAGTAATAATTCCTTAAAAACCACCAAATTACATTCAGTGTTTACTTTTCCTTGTCATATTATATTTTAACTGTTTGAATCAGATTTGGGGTATGTGAGAGATTCGGCACAAACCCTGAGTTTAATTTGAAGCATTGATGTGAATTCACAATGTATTTTTATCTAAAACCATTGAGATATCTAAATTTCTAAAAAGTCTGTACACTGAAAAGGCCTAGAAACAATGACTGACCCAAAAACAAAGAACACTTCGAATGCCAGGATTATAGTCTCTGAAGACCACTTTCCACTAAAAGAAACTAGAGTTTCTTGGAGAAATGTCAGATTTCAGGTCCAGGGCAGAAAATAAACAAGATGAGCTTGAAACTTCATACACGAGAAAGCAAAAAAAGTGTGCAAAAACCCCGGGCCCATGTCTGAAGGCTCAGGAACCAGGACAGGCTCCCATTAACAGCGTGATCATTTATCAAGGATTAACATTCATAAGGATAACTTCACTACACTGAAATGCGTCAAATATGTGTAAATCCATGAGATCAAAGTGACACTGCTCCAATGGCAGAGTATTCACAGGTTACTTTGAAAGATACTAGGAAACAAACTTTGTTTGGATAATAAGCATTTTAAAAGAAAGTATTAAGTATTCATCTGGTCTTTCCCTCACAAATTATATCCTAAGATAAATAGCTAATGGGGATAAGTTTCTCATAAAGAAGCTCATAAAAGCAGAAAAATGGTAGAATCAGAATAGCACCATTTTGTAGCTCTAATGATTTAATGACTCTAACATCATCAAAGAATGAAGGAAATCAAACAAAACAAACTATATATAACATTTATTTGTATGTAATTATTCATTTTTTTCTCCAAGCTTGCTGTGATTTCTTGGCATGCCACACTGACTTTCAACTTGGCCATGAGACTGCCTTTGAATAATGGAATGTGAGCAAACCTGACATATGCTATCTCCAAACAGAAGCAGAGGCATCTGCATGGTTTGGCTCCGCCCTTCCCGAGTTTCTGTCCTTAACCATGGAAACAGTGAGCTCAGGTAGCAGCAGCTTCCTCGCCCTGAATGCCAGAGTGAGAAGGCATGACAGAAAAACCTGGGCTAGGTCACAAACTAGAGGAGAGAAGAGCTAACCTGCAAACCCGGGGAGCAAGAAATAGTATTAATGTTATATATAATATAAGATATAATATGAGATATAATAGTGTTATACTTGAATAGTTGAATATACACATACATATATATGTATTTTTTTTACTAAAAAATTGCAAAGAGTATAAAAGAGATGGAAGAGGAAATTACAGATGAAAGGGACTTAAAAGACATTCAGCCAATTGCACTGTATAATTTAATTAAATCAATAGCATTTGATGGATATCCCCTAGATCCAAGAGTGGCCAAGGGGTGACTACCTGCAGGTAAGGGATGGGGGGTTATGGACAGAATTTGATCGTAGGCTGGGTGTTCACACCCACGCCTCCTTGGCCCCTTGTGGTGGCACCGGAGCTGAGGATGAGCCCGAGATCTCATCCGGACACTTATTCCAGTCCTACAATGTTGGGAGGCTGCCAGAGTGATCTAAAGAGTTTTCAAGATGGTCTGCCGGCATTGGGAGTAGGGGAGAGCTCTGAGCATGCGCGCGCAGTGATGCGGTTTGGGAAGAGCACCTTAGCAGCCCTCAAGAGGCTGGATCCATGTGGGTGCGAAGGGAGGCAAGCCGCGGCTCAGAGGCCATCGCAATGAGGTGAACCATCCTCGGTGATGAGGCAGCGGGGCTGGAGATGAAAACAAAAAGACAGGAAAACCCAAACACTTTTAAATGATACAGTGACAGAATCTTCACTTGGGAAAAAGTGCAGTATTGCTCACACATTTCCAGGTCACGAAATGATGACGATAGTAGCTCTAGTCAAGAACCAAGTTAATGGGCGCCTGGGTGGCTCGGTGGGTTAAAGCCTCTGCTTTCGGCTCAGGTCATGATCTCAGTGTCCTGGGATCGAGGCCCGCATCGGGCTCTCTGCTCAGCAGGGAGCCTGCTTTCTCCTCTCCCTGTCTCTCTCTGCCTACTTGTAATCTCTCTCTGTATGTCAAATAAATAAATAAAATCTTAAAAAAAAAAAAAAAGAACCAAGTTAAAAATGTTGTTTTTCGGGGCGCCTGGGTGGCTCAGTGGGTTAAAGCCTCTGCCTTCGGCTCAGGTCATGATCCCAGGGTCCTGGGATCGAGGCCCGCATCGGGCTCCCTGCTCAGCGGGGAGTCTGCTTCCTCCTCTCTCTCTGTCTGCCTCTCTGCCTACTTGTGATATCTCTCTCTCTCTCTCTCTCTCTCTCTCTCTCTCTCTCTCTGTCAAATAAATAAATAAATCTTTTTAAAAAAATGTTCGATTTCACACCTACATTGGCCCTCACAGGAGTGGAAGGGTGGGCTCAGTCAGGAAAGCGGCCCAGCAAGACGGCGCCCTCACGGAGCACTTTCCGAGTTGGCCGTGCAGCCTGGCAAGAGAAAGCTAACCGTGGAATTACGGTGATGGAGACAAAGAACGTTCCAGTTGGGGCGCCGGCGTGGCTCATCGGGTTAAGCCTTTGCCTTCAGCTCAGGTCATGATCTCAGGATCCTGGGATCGAATCCCGAATTGGGCTCCCTGCTCAGCAGGGAGCCTGCTTCACCACCCCCCCACCCGCCTGCCTCTCTGCCTACTTGTGATCTCTCTCTCTGTGTCCAATAAATAAATAAAATCTTTAAAAAAAAAAAAAGAACCTTCCAGCAAAGGAGATGGAAGGCAGACGGGGGTGCGGTGAAATTAAGAAAGGAAGCAGGGTAGTTACCCATAGCTATTCTTCTGTTATAGCTCCGAAATGTATGTGCTTAAAGACTGAATAGAAAGTAATTGGTTTGAAATAGAAAAGCATTAAAGCTCGGAAATATGGAAACATGAGAAATGACCCTGAATTAGATGTGTTTAAAATGGTTTTTAGGGCTCTCTTTGGTCCATATAAGTCACCTTAACCAAACATTTTAATAAAACATTGTGGAAAAGCAGCCACCTCATCATCATTTTCGGAGGAAAATAGTCCTACAGATTCAAGGCAAACTGTATGACTGAAAATTATGAAAATTGTTGCCAAACTCCAAAAGGCAACTCTTAGGTCAGTAGGGGAGCTGAATTCTGTCTGATGGAGGATATTTAGGAGGTCCCTACCTGTCCCAAGTCAGCTTTGCTAGATGCAGACCCTAAGGTGACCAAAGGCAGTTCTCTAGAGAAGTGGACAGCCAGCAGGTGTCCTTAGCCCTCCCTGCAGCATCTGGGGGACAGGTGTGCCAGCTGCTAGGATCATGACCTGAGCTGAAGGTCGCAGCTTATCTGATTGAGTCACCTAGGCGCCCCATGACTCAGCCCCTTTAAGCTTGTTTTCTTAATTCATAAGATTGGGGAAAAAAATGCCCATTTGAGTCCCATTAGAAAATAAATATGATATACATAGAAGATATATTTAAATACAATATACTAGTGAATCATACATTCATTTTTTATGTTAATAGAAAGACGTCTGGGACACTGTCCACCAAGGTTAACTCTAAGTTTTCCACAAGGGAAGGGTATTGCGGGTAGTTACAGAGAGGGGTACACAGGATGGCAAAGAGCAGAGACTTTGGAGGCAGGTTGTTTTTGGACACAGAGATAGTTGCTTAACCTTTTTGTGCCTCAGTTTCCTATAGAATGGGAGAAGTAAAAACTGACCTGAGAAGGTTGCTTGGAATATTAAAGGAGCTAAAGTATAAAATCATTTATAACAGTGCCTAGCCCATGGTAAACACAATGTAAGTATTAGTTATTTATATTGTTTTATCTCGCTTGTTCCTGCTTTATAATTTTCCTACAATGATTACATATTGATTTTACAATAAGAAAAATGTATAAAACTTAAACAAAAAAACAGGTTCTTTGGAACATATGAACTGTTAATAACCGGCAGGCATTTTAATTAATTTCCATTCTAAGTGGAAATAAAAGAATGAAAACTGTTAAAGCAACACATCCAACAGAGAACGAAGGCCATAAGCTTTCTACTGCTCCATTCAAAAAAAAGGAAGGTCTTAGGACTGAGGTTTGCATGTTTGCATGGATTTCTGCACTACTGTCTTTCTCCAGCCTCTGCACAGTGGCCAGCACCTGAGGTCCTGTGTCAGCTTTGTTCACAGCCCACTCTGTATAGACGCAACATCAATATTTCAGCCACCAGCGGTGGGGGTAACCATGGTTTGTTGTCCAAGCTGTGCAGGGCCTCTTTTTTTTTTTTTTTTTTTAAGAGTGTAAAAAGGTAACAGCTGCTACCTCATTCAAGTGAATACCAAATGGGTGAACCAGCTGCAGCTCCTGACAGAGGCTGGGCCGCATGAACAAGGAAGCCCCCCTGAGACCAGACACCTCGGTGCCAGCTTCCGCAGGCATGGCCACGTGCAAGCTCAGTGCCTTCCCCACGTGCTGGGTGGCTCCTGCATCGGGGGCGGCTTCAGGATTACCCATAGCTACTTCACCAGGAATATCCAGGGGACCGAGAAAGGCCAATATTGAAGAAATATATTATCTGAATTATTCAATTCCCTTGGAAGTTTCCTCTTACTGCTTAGGAAGAATGAGGAAGTGACTGTGCACCGCCCCCCTCCCCCGCCAAAACACACACACACACGCACACACACACGCACGCATTGTGCGCATGCGCGTGTTGTAGGTCAAATTATCATCAAGGAGCCAGTAGGACACCTCTTAAAATGGGCTGCTGCAATCACGCTTTCAATCCGGTCCCTACACTTTGCAGGTAATTGCAAGCCAGGGGCAAGCCACAAATACCATTAAACACGGGCATTATCGTTCCTGACGCCCACGAGCACCATTATAATAATGAACTACCAATATACTCAGATTCCTTGGTCACACGGACTATATACATTTCACAAGAACTTTTAAAGTCCACTAGCAGAGGAATTCTCCACACCGTAAGATTTTGTTGGAGACTAGAGGAATTCAGGGGAATAAAGTTAATTGAGGTAAAACAAAAAATGGTAATGGATTTATTCTAAATTTAGAGAGCAGGAAGGTTTATCCTTTTCGGTTCAGCTCTTTTCTTCCTTCTTTCTGTTTCTTTCGGTGAGACTATTAGCCTGACTCCCTTAGACCTAATTGGCAAATGGAAAAAAATAAATTGTAGGCACCCACCCAAGCGTTTTGAGATAATTTATAGCTGAAATGTGTACATATTAATCAAAACAGGCATCCTGCTATTGTTGATGAGGCCCCTGGCAGACGGACTTTGGAAAAGCGAGCAAAAATATACCATAAACTGTAGACTAGCTGAACATTTCAGAGCATATCACAAATAGAGCAATACAGTTTCTATCAGAGGAGATTATTCTTGGTAAAGCCACCAGACTGCTCTAAGGTATTAGGTACAAAAATACGAGGTGATAAAGAACTTGCTTTATTTCCATATTTTAAAAACCTTCAACAAGACTTTGTATAAAAGATCATTTAAAATGACACAGCCTGAGTTGGAGTGGGGACCCATTAAGGCAAACGTTTTGCTAAGAAATACAGATTTTGAGACAGAAATCAAAGTATAGGGACAAACCATGCTTCTCTGAATAAAGCATACGTAGCAAAGTCTCCAGGAAAAAGTGTTACTTATCATATTTTATAAATGCTCAGCAAGAGGGAGTGCAGCAGAAAGAATTCCTTCGAGGATATTAAGACAAAGGCAGGTAGTTTAATGGTACAGTAAAGCAAACAACGGACTCAGTAGGGGATATAATGTGACATTTCAGCTTCAGGATAGGTAACTCAAGAGGAAAGACCTTTAAGAAAAAAGGAGAACAAAAATTACTTACACAACTATAGACTCTCACATGATCTGTCCAAATAATGAATATTCAGCATCTTTTATGTGCAGAGTACATGCACGCGTGTTCTGGAAAGGGCGAAAGTTACATCAAAAAGTACCCCAAGGACATGGGTTCATATTGTTGCTAAAGTCAAAAAGGAAAATAAGCCCTAGTTGTCCCTAGAATGAGAACTAGAAACAAAATGGAAAATGTTCTTCAACCTTTGCACAAAATCAGGTTGTGTTCGCATCTGACAAACTGCTTCAGTTTTGACACGCAGAAACGTAAAGAAGCACCTGAGGAGGGAGAATCCAGTGGGAGGGAGAGGGTGTCTTCACACCCGCGATACAGCTGCACCTTGCACATCCAGCTCGGAGGGAGAGACACTCATTCAAAGAAATCCCGAGGCGTATGAAAGCATTCACGTGGACTTCATCTCTAGCCTGCCTTTCTTGTCAAACTTCTTAAATAATCTATATATTTCACATGCCTGATTTTGATTTCCCCCCATTTCATTCATCAATCATTTAATCAAGTATCAGCGCTCATTGCTCCAGAAAATTAACCTTTTGAAAGGAATCAACAATTTCCTAAATCCAAATCCAATATAAAATTTTTTCTTCTCATTTACTTGATCTTTTCTCCCTTGGTCCTTCCCTTCTTAAAATTCTCTCCTCCCACAGCTCCTGGAATGCCCCCCTTCCTGGCTTTCTTTCTGTCTCCCCAGTTATTTTTTGTATCACTAACTCCTCTCCTCTATTTGCCCCTTCCGTTGAGTTTTCCTTGCCTCCAGGATATCCTCCAGTTGCATGGCTGCCCATGATCTGAACCATGCCAAGACTTTAATGACAACGTATTCTCTACTCATTTCCAAAATTCTCCGCTCTCCCCATCATCTCTATGCTGAGCCCTAGATCCATATTTTTGGTCTCCACTAGGACATCCCAGTTGTCTGTCCCTTACAAATAAAGACTACATACCTTAAACAAAACTCAAGGTCCTTCCTGCACCCCCTAACCTACTCTTCCTTGATCTCTGTCCCAATGAATGGAACCACTACCAGAGCCCTTCCTGACACACACTGGAATTTGGGTGAATTGCAAAGAGGCACTCTTCCCTGGATTGGTTCAGATCTATACCAGATTGGGCCATGGTACTCAGGAAGACTTTAACTCTCACTCCCACAGATGTCTTTGTGGAGTGTGCATATTGCACTCCAGCCGGTAGTCCCACCATCATCTCCTGATCACTCAGAGTTGGACTCTCAGAGTCATCATCTCTGTAAGTGCTCACACATGGTGTTCTGTTCACTTTATATCAGAAATACCTATATTATATGAAAAAAAAAAGCTTTTGCCTAATAGACTGGTGTCTCCATTTGTACAGTATATTAACAAGGCTTAATTTTTCTCCTTTGTTGAAATAAATAAGCATCAATAGAAGTTTTAATATTTTTGTCTTAGTCTGCTTTAGAGGCTATAACAAATTACCATAGATTGGTTGGCTTAAATCATGATTTCTTATAGCTCTGGTGTTGAGATCAGGGTGTCAGTATGTTCAAGTTCTTGGGGAGGCCCCTCTTCCAGTTTGCTAACTGCTGATTTCCCATTGTATCCTCACATGGCAGACAGAGAGCAGAAGCAAGCTCTCCCATTCCTCTTATAAAGGCCCTAATGCCACTCATGAAAGCTTTACCCTCATGAACTCACCTCATCCTTCTTACCTCCCAAAGACCTCACCTCCTGATATAATCACACTCTGGGCAGGGTTTCAACATATGGACTTTAGGGGTACACAGACATTCAGTCCACCGCATTTTTCTTCCCTTAGTGCAGTAAATCACTCGCCAGGGTAGACTTATTCCACTTTGAAGGCTCCTGATAATAGGGTTCAAACTCTATAACATAATGTACAAGAGCTTTAACATCTGGCCACAGAATGCCTTCCCTGCCCCATGGTTCACCCCTCTCTGGTTGCTCCCTCACCCAGAGCACAGTACTTGCTGTGTCTTGGGTGGATCCACACGGCTTTCTGCCTCTATGCATTTGCCCATGCCATGCATTTATCTGGAATCTCCTTACCTTTCCTTTCCCTAGTGCACTTTTCCCTGTCTTTCAAGGCTTCACTGAAAGGTTGCTTACTTTGTCTCCTTTTCCCACCCTCTCCCACCCCAGCCACCACCCAGGGAAAAGTTACTACCTCCCTCTGCTGTGACTCCCCAGTTCCTTTTACATGAAATATGTACCATAATCTTCTCATGCTAGTTGGTTAGTTGTTTTTTGTTTTTGTTTTTTTTACAACTTTCTCTTCCATTAGATTTTATTCTCCCTGAAATAGATGTCTTATTCAGCTTTGTGTACCAAAGGCTTAGGATTTTTTGACACATTGTAGGTGCCTTGTGAAGGTTGAATGAATGAATAAAATGAATGAGTATGATTAATTAAAGTTCTCTTCAAATATACTGGGCTTCCCCAGGAAGCAGAAAGTTTTCTTTCCCTGGTCCAGGCAGAGGCTGATAGAGGGAATTCAAACATTGACTAGATGTATGGTCTAGATATGTTTTAACATACCCGAGTGAAGTGTGTGGGCCAACAAGTTGCTTCCAACCTCAAAATATCATGTCATTCTCTCCCCACTCCAGTAAGACACCTTCAGTATCTACAGAAAGTATTGAGGTTCTATACATCTGCTGCTTAAATTTTGCCAGGCACTAAATATGCTAAAAGTACTTCTATCCCCTAATTCTATTGTTCTTTGCAGTGGTTTTGATACATATCTACAAATCCTTTGCTACCCTTTCTCCCTGCAAAGATAGAACCTAATTCTCCTCTCCCTGAATGTGGGCTGGACTTTCTGACTCACTCCTAAGAAATAAAAACAGATGGAGGGGGTTGGGTAAGAATTCAGAATCCAGAATTTTTGATTACATAAAGAACTGTGGCTTTTTCCTTATTCGCTTGCACTCTCTTGGATTAGCTACCATGTCAGGACATTCCAGTTCCTTATGGATATGTGCTGTGAAACTTCAGAATCCTGCCAATGACCATGCAGTGCACTATCTTGGAAACAGCTCCAGCCCCAGTCAAGCCTTCACATGACTGCAGCCCTAGAACATTTTGACTGAAACTTGATGAGAAACCCTGAGCCAAAGCCATACCTCAGAAACTCTGTGAGGTAATAGTGTTTGCTGCTTTAAGCTGATAAACTTTGGGGGTAATTTTTTACACAGCAAAATATAACAAATACATGCATCGAGTTTTTTGTTCTGAACAACTCCCAGAATATTAGAAATAGGCTCTTCTTCCTCTCTACAATACTCTGGAAAAGATACCATTAAGGGGGAAAAGAAAAGAATATTTTCCAAGGCAGAAGGTTAATTTATGGAATGCATTAATGCATGAGGTGTAATAGTGTGAATGTATTCCTACATTCAAGAAGGGCTTAGCTCTATTTATGAATGATATTCATGTATTCATTTACTCCTGAGTCACTTAAAAGCCCCTATTCTGTGTCAGTCATTGTGCCTGATGATGGTAGAATCCTACTTGGTTATTAAGGAAGATGATTTTTGCCCAGAGGAGGCATCTGTAGTCCTCTGAGCTTGATGTAATGGCAGACATCCACGCCCTCCTTCAAACCCCACCAGAATGGCCCTCTGGGAGAGGAACTGGGATGTGAAGTATGGAACTCGGAGAGGATTAATTATGCCCTCCTAGTTAAGGTTTTTGAGCTGATCACTCACTGACTTCTAATGATAAACCCATCATTTTTATCTCTGCAGCATCAAGTGGAGTTCTTTTCATTTTCAGAGACGAAGTGTGCCCTCTCTACAGAGAGCTGCAGACATGAAAAGGAAAGGTGCATATCATAGAAAATCAGTAGAGTTGAAAACCTAGAGTCTCATCATGCTTTTCCCAGCCAGAAATTTTCAGGCACTTTAACAGGAAACTTGTGGCACAGATGGAAAATGAATTTCGTCTAAGTTAAGCAAAGTAAACGAGAAAAAAAAAACTCTCAAAGATCAAAAAGCTGTATAAGAGATACTCGAAGGACCCAGATTATATAAATGCTTATAAGCTCTGGGTGTTTTCATACAGTGCTATTAAGAAACCTGTAATTAAGGTGTTGGAGGTTTTCTTAAACACACACACACACACAGACACAGAAAAATCAATCCCCTCTTATAAAAAACAGTGGTAGGTGTGTGGAGCAGTTTCCTTGCCCCAGGAAGGAACTGTGCTTCACATGGAAATGCAACCCCCCTCAAATCAAGTCAATGCAACCTGTGGAAAGATATAATTTGCTGTACTACTGAGAGCTCAAAGGCAGCAGCAGCTCCTTGGGGGCCCACCACCTCTCCTACAAACTCCATCCAAAGATGTATGAGAACCCCTGCCGCTGAGCTGAGGAAATGCATTTTCTTATCCAGAGCCCTGGAGGGCATCTGCGTGACGCCCCTGTCACCATCCAAGGGGTATGCATGCACACTGCCTTCCTGAAGCCTCTCTGGAGTGAAGCCACCATGCCTCAGCTGGGCGGGGTCTCGCACAGGGCACTAATGCAATCTCGATGCTTTTAGCACAGCCAGGGCCAAACTGCCAGAGCTCTTTCCCCACTGCTGGCTCACAATGAAAGTGTGTGGATAATTTAGACCCGCCGTCATCAGAAAAAGCAGCTCAGACCATGATAAACGTTAGTAACTCAGACACAACCCTAAATGTGTCATATGTGGACACCCAGAACTCCATATCATTTCTTTAGGAAATGACTCTCAGAGTGCGGTCCCTGGGCTAGAAGCATCTGGAACTCGATACAAATGAAAATTCCCAGTCCCCACTCTAGTCCTCCTGAAGGAAAACTCTGGGAAAGGGCCCAGCAACCTGTGTTTTCCCAAGCCTGCCAGGGTTCTCGTGTACGTTGAAGTGTGAGAACCGCTGCCTTAGAAGTATGAGTCATGATCCCATTCTGTGGCAATTTACAGAATAATACAAACGGTAGAGGAGAACCTACTCGGTTGTTTCCTAAGGTTATAAAGGAATTTGATTTTCACACTTTCAGGTGAGAACTTATGGCTTCTTGTCTTCCCTTACTAGCTTCAGGAGCCATGGTGAAAATCCGAGAGTATCGCTCCTGACTTGCTAGGCTGACAGCTCCTGTGATGTTTGTGAGGCCTGGATCGATGAATCACGATCCTTCTAAAGATGCCTTATGAGTCTAGTGGATCACATTTCACATTGGAGTAATGCCTACCTAGAGCTGAGGGACAATCAGGCAGAGCTGCTGGCATGTGGAGATTGTGTCAGTCACCGTGTTTTGACTGTAAAAGTCACAAAGACCCACACGCAGGAAAATTCTGTCCAGCAATGAACAGTCCCTTCCAGGCATCACAGAACGGCACTGGTTTCAGGGCAGAGACAGGAAGAGGATCGTGACATCATAGCATCATTCCTTCCTGTCACTCAAACGTCACTTAGAAAACATGGGCTTCCTTCAGAATTAAAAAGGAGGAGGACCGACACCTTCCACTTATATAAAAATAGCCTCTCAATTCAAGGCTCTCACAGCTATTAAGTTAATGTTAGTACAGGGCTTCTTGACGTACAACTTCTAAGAGCTAAATAACTGCCTGTGTATGATTATTATAAGCAACAGGAAGTAAAAAAGCCAGCGCATACAAAAATCACAAATCAAATATGTCATTGTTCTCCTTGACATGCTTACTCTGTTCCACAGAGGTCATTAGTCCCAGGAAACTGACCTGTAATTTCTTGAATCATAATCATCCAGTGACACAGCTCTGAAGGTGAAATTGTTTTTTTCTCCCAATATTTAGTAAAAGCAATTTCTACGATCACATTTCTTCTATAGCAGTAGTCAGAAATGACTAAAAATGTGGTTTGGAGATTTTTTGAGATGCCATAGAATGTAATACGTAACAATCATTCTGGAAGATTCCAGAATGTCTTGTAGTGGTACTTCCAAGGAACATATAGGAAGATTTGTTCCTCCCTAAAGGTAAGGAAGTGGTGGAGGACTCCAGACTAGAAGCACCCAGGGACACTCTCCAGCCCTGGTTCTACAAAAGGTTCTCAACCATATCAAAGACATCATCATCACCTCACAATTCCTGGAACAGGCCTGGAAGAAAAAATAGTATTTAAAACTCCTGGCTTGATTTTCTCAACAACATTATGATTTCTATGAATACTGTCACCATGATGCCCCAAACTGCAGGCATCTCAGGAAATCCTCTATTTCAGCCCCCACATCTGCAGTGGTAGATGTCCAACAGTTTCCAAAAGCATTTCAATTTCTGTCCTGTTCTCATACAGTGGGTAATGTTATTATTTGATTAATCAACGCTCAGCGCCCTGCCCCCTTTATAGTCATCCACCTTCCACCATAAGGGCTGAAAAAGTGAGACGATTTGCTTTTTCATATTCCCTTTCAGCCAGGAGTGAGTAAGCATGTGACCCAGGTCCAGCTAATGAGCCAAGAAGAGGCTTTTGGAAAAGCCTGTGGGATTAAAGATACAAAAGCCTTTGGTTCTGTCCACTCCTTCTTGTTTACAATGCTGATGTTGGAACATTATGCCCCAGTTGTTGTGGCAATCATGTGACCTCGAGAAAGCAACATGAGGACAAAAGCAATTTCAGTGAGAATAGTCAAGGAACAGGTTGGAAAAGGGCCTGAGTCTCTAGAGATGTCACTGAGTCACAGGATTGCCCCTGGAACTACCTACCTTGAACTCACTGAGATGTAAAATAATCAAATTGCCTTCACTGATTAAGATGTCATCAAGTGGGTTAGCTATTCTTGACAACCCAAGTCATTGCTATTTCCAAAAATATGCCATGGGTCAGAAATTGTGTTTTATTTTGGGGTTTAGAAAGATATCAAGGTACATGGCTAATCAATAAGTTATATCTTCTGGAAGAGCTTCCATATGTGTTCCTTTCTCTCCATTCATGCTGTCACCCTACTTGATACAGGGATCAAAACTTGTCATTAGGGACTGATTGTTTTTGTCCTCCCAACATTTATATGGTGAATCCCCAGCCCAGAATATGATAGCATTTGAAGCTGGGGCCTTTGGGAGGGAATCAGTGTTAGAGGAGCTAATGAGGGTGGGGCCTCAGTCCCATGGGATTAGTGTCCCTATAAGAACAGACACCTGAGAAGAGAGCTTTCTCTCTCTCTCCCCACCGTGTGAAGACACAGCAAGCCGGCAGACATCTATAAGCCAGAAAGAGACACTTCATCAGACATCAACCATGATGACACCCTGATCTCTCACTTCCAGCTTCCAGAACTGTGAGAAAATAAATGTTTAGGGACACCTGGGTGATGTAGCTGATTGAACGACTGCCTTTGGCTCAAGTCATGATCCTGGAGTTCTGGGATCGAGTCCCACAGTGGGCTCCCTGCTCAGCGGGGAGTCTGCTTCTCCCTCTGACCCTCTCCCCTCTCGTGCGCTTGCTCATTCACTCTCAAATAAATAAATAAAATCATTAAAAAGAGAGAGAGAAAGAAAATAAATGTTTATTGTTCAAGCCACCTCATCCATGATGGTTTGTTATGGCAGCCGGAGCAGAGTCATACACATGCTTTGGCCTACGAATCTTTATATAAGTAAGTTTAGTATTAATTTTTCCTTCAGAGACATTACAGACAACAAATTAAGAAAAAATAAAATAATATTTTTTATCAATTTGTATATATCAGGACCCTGAATTCTTAACTTCCTTATCCATAATAACAATTATTGTTACTGACACTGTTGTTACAGATGAGGAAACCAAAATCTGGAATAGTTAAGTAATGATATGTCCAAGGTCTCTCTGATAAGGGTCAGAGGTGGATCAACCCTACCATCTGTCTTATGGCAATGACTCTATTTTTTCCTCCTCATCTCATATGTAAAGGATGCTGTATTTTGTCAAATGCTTTTTCTACATCAATTGAGAGGATCATATGGTTCTTGACCTTTCTTTTATTAATACATCCTATCATGTTGATTGATTTCTGAATGTTGAACCACCCTTGCATTTCAGGGATAAATGCCACCTGGTTGTGGTGAATAAGTCTCTTAAGGTACTATTGGACCCTATTGGCTAGGATCTTGTTGAGTATTCTGGCATACATGTTCATCAGGGATATTGGTCTGTAATTCTCTTTTTTGGTGGGGTCTTTGTGTGGTTTTGGATTCAGGGTAATGCTGGCCTCACAGGTTTGAAAGTTTTCTCTTTCTATTTTTTGAAACAGCTTCAGTAGAATAGCTGTCATTTCTTCTTTAAATGTTTGGTAGAATTCCCCCTGGAAGCCATCTGGCCCTGGACTCTTGTTTTTTGGGAGGTTGTTGATTACTGCTTCAATTTCCTTGCAGTTATGGGTCTGTTCAGGTTTTCTATTTCTTCCTGTTTCAGTTTTGGTAGTTTATAAGTTTCCAGGAATGCATCCATTTCTTCCAGATTGCTGAATTTGTTGAGATACAGTTGCTGGTAATAATTTCTAATAATTGTTTCTATTTTCCTCTTCATCTAAACCATCTTTCTGCCACATTCTTAGAGAACTTGGCTTGTTCCTTTCATGAAACTCTTTAAATGGTCGTTCAGTGTCAGTATCTGTGTATAAGAAAAGTGTGTAAATTATCATTGGTAACATAATGAATACAGAGTCAAAAGCTTGCTGCTTTACATTTCTTGTTCCTTTTCACAGTTGGAGCCCCTGAGGCCAAGGACTCTGAACCCGAGACATGAGGTCTGAACACTGAGGTACCAACAGCTGAAGTGCCCAGTGCTGGATAAGGAACTTAGACTCCTGTTATGAAAAATGTACATTTGTAATCATTACTCGGAGTTAAGATATTTATAACAAAAAATATATTTAAGTAAAGATTGATGAGACCTTTAATTAAAATTACAAAATAACACGTTAGTGGGCAACTAAGGTAAAAAGTTGGGAATGAAATATTTTATAATATTGAATCATTGTCTCACCATTTAAAATGATAGGGTATAGAATAATATGTCCTTGAATAAGATTATGCATAGAAATTTGCCATGTCAGGGATGCCTGGGTGGCTCAGTCATTAAGCATCTGCCTTCAGCTCAGGTCATGTTCCCAGGGTTCTGGGATCAAGCCCCGCATCCGGTTCCCTGCTCTGTGGGAAAGCCTGCTTCTCCCTCTCCCACTCCCCCTGCTGGTGTTCCCTCTCTCGCTGTGTCTCTCTCTGTCAAATAAATAAATAAAATCTTTAAAAAAAAGAAAAAAGAAATTTGCCATGTCAGAGATTCTATAAAACTCTTTGTGCACTAAGGACATTTCACAGATGTTAATTGTTGTTATCTCTTATAAAAACATCAGTGACAAGATCATTAGACATACTGTCCGATCTAAATTCTAGTAAAAAAAAAAATTGCAAATGTCAAAACAAGCTATTGGGAAAGTACCTCAAAATTATATTGTCTGCTAAGCTAGTCCAGAAGGCTTAATAAATACTTAAATATATATTTATTTAAGTATATTTATCATATAATAATAATTGGACTTAAACAAGATAAAACTCAAAATATCTTTTGTCTCATTTCTTTATAAACCATTGGTATCATTTTAGGTAGGCAAACCTAAGAAAGGAATAAAAAAAAAACACCACCTTCAACTCGAACACTCTGGTACTTTTTAAAAACCACCTCTCCCTTGTTCTGACTGCCTAAAAATAAAAATAATTTAGAAGCAAGAAGGTTTGAAACAATCTTTAAGTCAAGTAGTATATAAAAGAAGTTACAGGGGGTAACATGTTCTATGCTATGTGGGAACAAGTATATAAAAGTGCCAAAATAATAGCAATAAAAAGACTATAAACTTCATCCTCATGTCCAGTCAGGAAATGAAAGATCTTTGTACAGCCTGTGCTTTGAAAAAGTTAAAGTGCCTTATGAGTTAAAGACATTGTAGGAGCAGGTCATTACTACATCTCAGAAAGGATAAGGGGAGAAATACAGACAACATTAAAGTGGTTGTTTTAGAACTTTCTTTCCTTTCCTTTGTACATGGGCTTTCATGGGGGAAAATAAAAGTCAGACGGGTTTTCCCTCATGTGTCTTTGGGTGTGGGCAAGCTCTGGACAAAAGGCCAATGGACTCACACATCCTCCATCACCACGTTTCTTGTGCCTTTCCTTCTCTTTGCTGCTGTGCCCCATCCCTCTGCATGATTCCAAGTCAGAGGACCCCTCAGTGTAGACCCCACCTGTACCCCCAGGAAGGACCCCTATATCCTCATCTTCTCTCTCCTGTCCTTCCCTTCCAGCATTTACCTGCCCTGAACTCCATTTTCAAGAGTCTTGCTAGGTAATTTGCCAATTGGATAACAATATACATGAAAACGTTTCTCACTGATAAATGCCCAATCTCGAAGACATTTCCTTTAATGCTTCATGCCATCAGGAAAACAGCGTAGACATTTCTGGCAAAGGTGCCACAGAGGAAAACTCTGTGGGCCTTTGAGATTTTTCCTGTTAAACATTTTTACCCATATTCCTAAACTCTCTCTAACTCAAGCAAGACTTCACCTTCCTAGGCTTAGTCTCACTTCCTGGTTCCAACAGGAAAGCCCACAAAACACTAGGTTTTATATTTGGAGATCTCCCTACCTTAAGATGCCTTCATTTATACTTCATGTATATATACATACCTGTACATATGTATCATTTATACATAAATAATATATATATTAACTACAAGTTTAATAAATTGAGTCTTTGGGCTTGAGTAGAAATTTTATCTATGTGATGGTATTTATTTTCTACCACAGCACAACCAATCACTACAAACAGAGTGACTTAAAGCAATAGCCACTTACTAACCCATAGTCCTGTAGGTCAGAAGTCTGGGTAGGCTTAGCTGAGCTCTCGGCTTAGGTTCTCACAGAGCTGAAATCAAGGTGTCAGTCCAGCTTGGCTCTTTATTTGAAGCCTCTGGGGACGAATTGCTTCCAAACTCATTCAGATAGTTGGCTGAATTCAGTTTCTTCTGGTTATAGGACTGAGGTCTTTACTTCATTGGTGGCTGTCATGCAGGGACACTCTCAACTTCGTAGAGGTCACTCTCAGGTCCTTGTGCTCAGGGTCCCTTCATCTTAACAACGGTTTCCTTCACTTTCGTTTCCTAGGTTTCAAGATCCCTGATTTCTTCTGCCAGCCGCCAGAGAAAACTCCCTTCTTTTATAGGGCTAAAGTGATTAGGTTGGTTCATTTGGATAACCTCCTGATCTTAAGGTCAACTGATCAGTAACTGTAGTTACATCTGGAATATCTTTCTTGCTACAGAAGATAATATAACAACACAAGTAATACCGGGGGCACAGTTCATTGGGACTGTCTTAGAATTCTGCCAACCACAGTGATCTTCTAGAAATGTGCTTATACTCTTTTAACATTCATCTCTGTTTTTGCCCTTTTTTTTTTTTAAAGATTTTATTTATCTATTTGACACAGAGCAAGAGAGAGATTACAAGTAGGCAGAGAGGCAGGCAGAGAGAGAGGAGGAAGCAGGCTCCCCACTGAGCAGGGAGCCCGATGCGGGCCTCGATCCCAGGATGCTGAGATCATGACCTGAGCCGAAAGCAGAGGCTTTAACCCACTGAGCTACCCAGGTGCCCTGTTTTTGCCCTTTTTTATAGGTGATTTAAGTACATGTCTTAGTTGTCTCCAATAGAAGGGTAACCTCCTTAGGGCAGAGAAGCTTGTTTGTTTTTCTCAACAAACTACACTGGAAGAGAGGTAGCTGAAACAAACAACAGAGTAAACTATAAAGAGGGTGTTGAATTTGTTATGTCTAATCAGACAGCAAAGAGATAAGTTGCAATTTAGGTAGGGGGTTTAGAATTTTGTCCATGGAAGTTAAATCAAATATTAAAAAGTTGAAAATGTGGGTAAGGATGGAACTTGAAAGACAAACCAAAGACCACATATGATAAGTTGGGTATTAAACTACATTTAATTCCAGCTGAAAACTGCAAGCTTGAAGTCCACTAGGGATAAGACCACTCAAGCCAGATTATAAGAAGATACTCAGAGGGCATAACCCTGGGGCTCGGGTAGCACCGTCCTTGAAGCAATATCTGGATGCTGATCCCCAGCCATGTCCCCTACCCTGAACTGGACCAGTAACCCCCTCATGGGCCTAAGTTTTTAATATGCAAGGACTGCAGACTCTCTCTCTCCCTCTCTCCCCCACCTTCTTCTTTCCCCAGCTTTACTGACTTATAATTGAGAAATAAAACTTTATATATTTAAAGTATGCAACATGAAGATTTGAAATATGTAAGGATACTGGGGTGGCTCAGTCAGCTAAGCATCTGCCTTGGGCTCAGGTCATGATCCCAGAGTCCTGGGATTGAATTCCTCATGAACCTGCTTCTCCCTCTGCCTGTCACTCCCCTTGCTTGTGTTCTCTCTTTCTCTTGCATGCACACATACACACGCACGCTGGCAGATAAATAAAACCTTAAAAAAAGAAGAAATACGTATACTTTGAGAAATGATTAACATAATCAGGTTAATTAACACATCCATCACTTCATATAGTTACTTTCTGTGTATGTGAGGACTCTGAAGATCTATTCTTTCAGTAAATTTTGAGTATGCAATTTAGTACTATTGATCATAGTCAACACGCAGTGCATTAATTCCCAGAACTTATTCATCTTATAACTCAAGGCTTCTACCCTTTGACCAACATACCTCCCCATTTCTCCCCTCCTCCCAGCCATTGGCAACCATTCTACTGTCTGTTTCTAGGTTTTATGAGTTTGGCTTCTTTCTCTCTCTCTTTTTTTTTTAGATTCCACATATAAACGAGATAATATAGTATTTGTCTTTCTCTGTCACACACAGCAGGCTCCTGATGATAATCTACTCCTTCTAGCTAGATAACAGTGTGTGCGAATCCAGGAAGGCATAAATTCAAAGAGTTGATCTTATCGTGTAAGCTGTTTTATAGTTATTGTGCTGTTTTATATCTGATTTATCTATCTTAAGTTTTTTGAAATAGATGAGAATCTGTTTCATTAAATTAATAAACTAATTTATTAAATTTATAAGAGTTTTATAGAGGTTACAAATATCTTGCATGTTAGATTTGTAACTTTGTCTTATTAGGTGTTTGAAATACTCGAGAAAATCAGTTTATCAAATTGGCAATGACAGTTTGAAATGTCTAAGAAAACCTAGCTAATAAAGTTTCTAAATAGTGCTAATATTTGAGGGATTTAAGGCATCAAATCTATAAGCTAATTGAGCATTTGTTAAATAACAAGTAAAGTGTTTAAAATTGTAAAACAGTATTAGATTTACAAGGATAGTAACAAGATTTGTGAGTTTAAAAGAAAGGCTTATAAAACTAGGGAACAAAATTTATACCTTTTATGAACTGAATATTAACACAAACATAAGAAATTATAAACATTTTTATGCAAAAAACACCTTTTGAGACTAAAAACTCAGTTACTGTTATTAAACACTGAAGAGCAATAAAACTATAATGAAGATCAGTCATAGTAGGTACTATTTATTATGCACCAACTGCATGTCAGTTCTGTGATATATACTGAGTCTGTTCACTTATTTGTTTTTGAAGATGAGAGAATATAAATAAGGTACCTCGCTCCTTAAGAGTGTGTTGAACTGAATGGAAAATGTTTTTAAATGTAAAAATATTACCTTACGTACTAGTTGGAATTCCTTTGATCACAAGTAACAGAAAACTGAAGTCAAAGTGTTTTTAATAATAATAATAATAATAATAATAGCAACAACAACAACAAGAAAGGGATTTAGTGGTTCAAGTAATTTACATTCCCCCAGTATTACCCCGGTAAGTCTTGGGCGCTGGCAGTCCTCTCGTCTGCTTACCGGAGGATCTGAACGGTCCAGCAGTTTAGTTAAACCACAGGGCCCACTTTCTTTCTGTCTCTCTGCCCTGCCTCCTCCCTGGCAGATCAGCCCTAAGGCTGCCACTGTTCATGAAAGCACCGTAGTTACCTGCCTCTAACTGCTTCCTTGTTCACGAACAGTGGAAAAAGGGAGCATCTCTCTTCACAGCATTCAGGAGAGAGAGAATCATTTTCTTCTCCAGATGCCCCCCAATAAACATCTCCTTTCTGTCTCTTTGAAGCCCTTTGGATGGTAATCTTACCTCAACCCCATGACTACAGCCCATCCCTACAGCTGCTGTGAGATCAACTCCAACCAATCTGCAAGTCTAGGGAGATCTGGGTCCCATTGGAAAGGGGACAGAGAGAAAAATGCCAGAGAGGCAACCACGACATTTTCCTTGGTGCTTATTTTAATGTTGTTTCTCCTAGGAAGAAGAAACAATTCATATTACCCAGACTAGTAAACTTTGGAAATTCAAACTTTGGAAAACTCTTACTCTGGTCCACTGGTTCATGCAACTGACCTAACATGAGACCACAATGGAGACTGGCTGTGCAAAACACTCCTATGACCACCACTTATGCAGGGTTCTTATTTTATAACTAGAGAAACGATCCTTTTGCACTATTAACATCAATTTCGGTTTCTAGAATAGGAGGTAAGCTCTGCCTCACAAGGTAGCAGATCCCAGATACTGGATTCTTCCCATGTGTTTGTGTCTCATGTATGATCCTCAGAAGGATTTTATGAGAGTTTTCCTTAGTATCTACCTTCTATGAGAAGAGAATACACTAGTGTTCAAATGTCTCAAGCAAGCCAAGTGTCAGTCACAATCTAACTCAGTCAACAATCTAACTCAGTTTGGATTTCCTTGGGAAGCTGGTTGCCATATTAATGATAACATTGGTATTTCCTTTTTGTTATGTTGGTAAGACAAAAATATATTGCCTTTATTAATGCCGAACCCATAGATTTTCACAGGGTATTTGCCATCATTTCTATAAACATTCATCTCAGAGAGATTAAATTCAACTCGGCAAATGTTTATTCAGCTCATAATAAATGTAAGATCTTGTGCTAGGCACTGGGGAAGACAAATTTGTCTTAAATTGTCACTGTGGTGACTACTTAGTTGTTATTTTAATACCATCGTCATAAAAGAATTGGGTATTAACTATTCATGATCTACTTTTATATTTCACTGTCAATTTCCCATTATTTCCAATTCTACAGAAGTGCTGAAGAATCTCCACAATACATTTTTAGAGGTTAATCTTCACTACAATTTCTCCCTTGTTCATATTATGAATATCATCTTGGAATCCAAGCGATACATATGTATTTGAATATAAGATGCAACTGTTAAAGATGTTAATTATTTATATTCCAAATTTATTACCATTATTATGGTGACAAAAGAATATTAGAAATTCACAAATGTAAGTATGTGTTGCGGAGATATACTGTTTATGCTTGTCTTCGAGCTGACGTGATATTGAGCAGGCATTAACAATGGAGGAACGTTATGAGATAACATCAATCAGAGCTCTGGTCAATGCTGGAGCCCACTGTCATCCTGTACTACTTGAACTGGATAAGAAGGTAAAGATCATGACTCATCTTTAAATTGAGTTTTGAATTGACTCTTATTGTCATTTTTGTATATTTGTCACCGTGTGATTCATTCCCATTTCCCCCAGATCAATTCTAGGAATACTTCTCATGTTATACCCTCTCTCATCCTTTCATTGTTCCTTCTGAAATCAAGTCTTTGTCGCACTTCATCACACTTTAGACTTTAATTTCCAGACTGGTTAGCTGTTAGCTGGGAATCAGTTAGTAGTCACTACAGAAGTAGTAGTTAAGACTTTGGTCTCTGCAGTCAAACAAGCCTGGGTTTCTCCCCACTGGCCATGTAATTTTAGACAATTATATAACCTCTGTAAGCTTTAGTGTTCATGTCTACAGAGGAGCTAACAATAACACTTTCCATGAATGACAGCCAGTGAGGATGACTTGACATACTATATTTAAGAAGCATGGCATACCACCCAGGAATCCCAATCCTAGATATTTACGCAAGAACAATAAAGACATAAGCCACCCCAAAAACCTATACACAAATGGGCTTTTTAAAGCAGCTTTATTCATGATTATGATTGCCCAAACTGGAAAGGACCCTAATGTTCATCATCTGATGAATGGCTAAACAAAATATGGTATATCTCTACTGTAGAATGCTATTCAGCAATGAAAAGGAATGGACAGTTGAAAAGACATTAATGACACTCAAAAGTATTACGCTAAGTGGGCACCTGGGTGACTCAGTCGTCAAGCTTTCGGCTCAGGTCATGATCCCAAAGTCCTGGGATTGAGCCCCGCATCGGGTTCCCTGCTTGGCAGGAAGCCTGCTTCTCCCTCTCCCACTCCCCCTGTTTGAATTCCCTCTCTCACTGTGTCTCTCTCCGTCAAAAGTATTACGCTAAGTGAAAGAAGACAAACTCAAAAGTTACACGTTAATGTGACTGCACAAATGTGCCATTCTGGGAATGGCAAAACTGTAAGGCCCACAAACACTTCAGTGGTTGCCAGAGTCTAGAGGTGGGGATAGGAGTCTGACCAAAAAAGGGCATAAGTAAGCTTTTTGAAGTGATGAAAATATTCTGTATTTTGATTGATTGAGTGGTGGTGGCACAATTGTATACGTTTGTCAGAAGGGTGAATTTTACTGTATGTAACTTATACCTCAATAACCTGATTTTTAAAATCACTAATGATACCATTAAACGTTGACTAAAATATATTTTAAACTCCTTGAACAACATGCCCGGTACTAAGTAAGCTCTCAATGTTAGTTATTGTTGTCGTTACTACAATTATTATTACTACAGTCATTATTAGTGTCTAATTTGACAATGGTAGGGGAAAACTAATAAATGAAGGACAGTTTTATTTATCGTGGAACAGAGATTAGGATTTGGTGTATTTAAGAGTCCAGGATCTGCGTTGTTTCTATAGCGCCGATATTTTATGTCAATAAAGCAGAAAGTCTTAGGTGCCATGTTGCCTAATATCAGTGACCATCACAAACAGCAGTTTTGTTGATCAGGTATGAGCTGGACATTTAGAGTGTTCTGTGTAATGCCAACTCTGAGGGGGCCAGAGAGAAAAGTCTCTGAGGAGTCAGTGGGTCCTTTTCCACGTGTCAGATCCGCCCATCTAGGAACTCAATTATTCTCAGTTCACTCAGAGTTGACAAGGTTATAGGAGACTGGTTTACATGAACTAATCTCATAAGGCATTGGTATATAAAGGCAACATCACTCACCAACAGAATTATTACTGTTCCTTGTCCGGTCATCAGAGTTTCTCCTTATGGTGAGATCTAGAAGGAAGCCTGATACAAATCAGTGTCCTGTGTGGGCAGGGGGGTCCACAAAAGGGTGAGCAGTTAGTCTTACAGGACATAGAATCCAGGGCATTGTAAAACCCTCATCAACCATTTCTGTTGCCATAATTCACCAGAACCAATGTTTTTGTTTATTGAATAGTGCGGGGTCGGGCGGGTGGGGTGGGAGGGGGAGGGGACAAGTAAAATCTTATTGGCAGCTCTCTTTTCCACAGATTCCATGCTCCCTGCTTTTCAGTCTTCCTTCAGCTCTAGTGCATTACCCCTGACAGAAGCAAGCTTTCTTGGTTACCATCATACCTGTTTCTTCCCCTGACATTTTTGTCCTTATAGACTTTTGTGTTCCCAAGTCACCATGGCTCCATGTGGAGAGGTATTATCTAATGCTATGCCAGCAGCTGAACTCATCCTTCCTTGAATTTCTTTGACTAGTTTCACAATCAAAGAATGTTTTGGTTATCAATTTCCCCACAACAAACCAACCCAAAGCTTAGTGATATAAAATAACAGCATCTTGTTATTAGTTTGCCAGGGCTCGGTCAGGTGGTTTTCACAGAGGGTGTCTCGTGCAGTTGTAGTCACATGATGGCTGGTGCTGGAGTATTCTGAATGCTCGGTCCTCACATGTCACACTTGGAAAACTCAGACAACTGGAATCTGGAACTTCTAGGGGCCCCTAGGTTGTTTCTTTATCTCTCTGTGTCTCTCCACAGACAGACACATGATCTGTCCACCACAGCAGCTTTAGGGAAGCTGGACATTTCACAGGGTGGCTCAGGGCTCTGAAGGCTCATGTCCTAGGTGAGAGAGAGCCAAGCTAAAGCCATACCACCATTTACTACCCTGACTCAGTGGTGACAAAGGGTCACTTCCACCCCACTCCATTAGTCAAGACAATCACAAAGACAACTCCCATTCCAGGTTTAAGGGGAGAAGACATAGACTCTGACTCTTGGTGAGGATGTGGCAAGGTTCGGAGGTGCATGTGGGATTTGGAAATATGATCACAGAGAGTTTTGGAAAGACGTGACCTATCACAAAAGATAACTTTCATTTTTAGCTATCAGAGAATTAAGGGTACTGGATTAGATCAACCAAATGCTTATCTTCAGGAGCACTGAATGCCAGACAGAGGGCCCCCATTTTCAAGCTCCTCTCCATAGCTCTATGAGGTGGGCACTGTAAGGTACAGAGGACACCAAGACAGTTTAAAAATTGATAAATTTCTCCCAAAATACAATATGGAAATATTTTGGGTTCTTCCACTCAGACCTAAATTGTCAAATGACATTGGCGATTAAAAGAGAAGAATACACTACAAATATTTCTTTTTAACAACTACTTGAGTCAGAGGCATGTCTCACACATGTGCCAGAAAGGGAATAACCTGTTTCTGCGTCATTATGGCCTTCTTAGCAAATGTCACTGGGAACTGGTTAAAGGATAGACCACAGAAGTTGTATGATACCTGGATAGATAGTAAGAGATTTACCTCCCAGGATTATGTGGTCACATGTCGGCGGTGGGGGTGGAGAGCACAACCCAAAGCCCAGTAGACATTCCAGAATGCGTAAATTCAGAGATGACTGTCTCTCTCTCTCTCCCCTGTTGACATTTGCTTCTATTTCAAAGGGTAGCAATTCAGGATCTTCTCCTTCTCTTCCCAAGGGAACTTTGCTTTCATTAGGAAGATTAAATTTATTTCTGGCCCGTAGGAGGGAAAATATTATACAAGCTCCCAGATTCATATTTTCGGGGGGGTGGAAGTTTCCTCACCACAATACAGACCCTCGTGCATATAGAATGATAGTCTCCTCTCATCATATCTCTTCAAGGGGAAAAACAGAGGGAAACCAATGAGTAATGATCTATCCCAGCCCAGGAAATCTCATGTCCGTATGAATATAGGAATTAAAAACCTATCAATGCAAAAAACAGTAAAATAATTAAATATATCTATGTGGCACATTATTTCTGAATTCTCTTTATTAATATATTAGTATTATATATACATATATATGTATGTATTTATTTAGTGTTGCATTCATTTTGACCACAGAAAGAGTTAGAATTCATTGGGGTTTTTTTAAGTGATCTGCAGGGAAGGAAAAACTCCCCTCTACCTTCTTTGGGCCTAAAGATTACATTAATATAAGGCAGAATAGCAGCAGAAAAGCACACAAATTTTACTGAATTTTTACATGTCCATGGATGAAGTTTCAAAGAAGGGACCAGAGCAGGAAGCTTGTATACCTTTTAGACAAAGAAACAACAAAATAAATAAAAACAAAGAACAGGTAGGACAAAGGGGTTTGCAGCAGAAGCAGTCATTGGTGAAGAAGTAACTAGGAAGATAAGGATTAGTTTTATAGGTTTATTTGTACAGATTACTGGGACCCAAATTCCCTGTCTCTGTTGATAGGAATGTCTTCCTTCTTCCTCATACAGGGAGGACATCTTTCATATAGGAGGTTTATTTCAGTGTAGTGTGTCCTGAACCCCATCATTCTGGAAGTCTTAATCCATTAGTCTGTGACTATGGGTCCCAAAGTCTTCTTGACTGGTCCTCCCATGAGGTAGAGAAGTCTTAATTCCCAGAGAAGACAGGTGCAGACTCAATAGGAATCACAGGTACCTCTTCTGTGTCAATATAGCATGAGGTTAAAAGTTTGTTAGAGGCAGAAATTTTATATTTGTTTCTTTCACAATGCCTCTTTTAATAAGTATTGGTTGAACTGAAGGCCATAAATCCACAAAGATCCGACTTAAAGACAGTGAAATTTTCTGGCCTGTTTAATTCAGTTGGCATCTTAGCATTTATAGGAGCTATTTGTTCTAGAGACCACAGCTCAGAAATGGAGGATATTACAGTACTGATGTCAAAGGGCAAAAACCTATCACTTGCTCCCCACACCCCACTTTTTCAGGCCTACACTTAGAGCATGGCAGAAATGCCAAAGATTTAAAATCTTTGCATTTGGCCACTACATTTTCTCTAATCATTAAAACAAAGCCACTGAGATTGTGTCCATCCCACCTTTTCCAGGTTTTCAAGCACGGTGTGGATGGGCCCTGCAGACATGCAGCCGGGTTTGCTTCATGTCTGAGATAACTCCGCAGGGCTGCATGGTAAGGCCTGACACGGGGTCTCCACCTGACACACACCCCAGAGGAAAGAGACCGTCCGAGGCAGTGAAACTTAGCTACACTGGGAAGGCCAATCGCTTCGGATTCTAAGTTAAAATGTAAGCTGCCCTCCAGCAAAGGAGCAATTCTCCGAACAGCGCTGATTCCTGAATCAATTACCACGCCTCTCATGGACAGTTAAGTTTTTTTCCCTCTTAACTTAATTCTAACCTGCCAAGCTCTGCCGGGGCACCGCTGGGACAAGCACCTCTAACCTGGCCGCCCGAGCTCGGAGCAGAGTCCCCCGGCCACCGCCGAGGGGCAAGTGGCACGGGTGAGCTCGCAGAGCCAATGGGAACTGCGCCATAATTGGTCTCCAGTGTTTACTTTCACAGTTACCTTTGATTAGGCTATGTGCACAGCAAGAAGAGAGTGTGACAGTCATCCCACAAAGGAAGATCTATATTATTCACACGTGTCTGAGAAGTTAAATATACTCGCGGAATTATTCACAACCCCCTATTCCAGCCAAGCTCGTTGTTCCCAGAACGGTAATCAGCAGTTGCAATATAAAGATGGGAAAGGAACCATCGACATTACAGCTCTATTTCAATGACCTAGGGATTTTCTCAAAGGTGGCATTTATCTCCATTCCCATTTAGCCCTAGTTTAAGTCACTCATTAACAAATACAAGAAGAAAATTAAAAAGGAAGGAACAGAAGCCTTTTTATTTTTTTCAGGGCGGCTGGAGAGACTCTGCCCCCCTTAGGAGCCACACTTAGTGAGAAAGCATTCTTAGCTCCTTTTCTCTTTCATTAACGTATTCAAAACTGATTTGTTGAACTCCCGTCCACTGCCGCTGGAAATGAAAATTGGTACAACCACTTCGAAAAACTGATGGGTTCTATGAAAGGTGAAAAATATGCAAAACCTATGATCCATCACTTTTTCTTATGTTACAAAGTGAAATTCAACCAAGTAAATGTGAAGATCTAATTAGCTTTATTAAATAATTCATGAGTGGGGCAGCATCCCACCTAGCAAGTATCAGGAGCTTTGCTGAGCTGCAGAAAAGGAAGTTTTTGAAGGCAGAGAGAGGGCCGTTAGAAAAGGGGGAGATTTGTTAGCAAGGAATGTATTATTTTTTTGGTTTCTTGGTTTTTTAGCTGGTTTGTTTTGTTTTGTTTTACAAGGAGTGCACTCTTTTTGGTGAGGTCACCCTCCTGAGGAGGGCAGGGGTGTCTCAGGCACTACCCCAGGAAATTTTAGTTTGGCTTGTTAGAGGGTACATTCTCAAGGAGTTTGAAACTGCAGTTAAGTTAGGTACCAAATCTCGGCGATGTGGGGCCTTAACATAAATGACTGCATTTGTGGCCTGTGGTTTTCTTTTTAACTCTTAGAAATGCAAGTACATACACAACAAAATACATGTGTAAAGAAGTTCATATCAATTGTACTCATAATAGCCCCAAATTGGAGACTAACACTCCCAACAATGGTGGATTGCATAAATAATGATTTATTTACACAGTGGAATACTATCAAGCCAGGAGAACAAACCAGTAACAGACATACACACAAAAATACTTGAATGGATCTTCCAAGCATAACTTATGAAAGAAGCAATACAAACGGCACTGTTCCGTTTACATGAAGTTTAAAGATAGGCAAAACTAATGTGTGGTGTTAGAAGTCAGCCTAGCTGTCAGCTTTGGGGGAAGGGCAGCAACGGAGGACAACAGAGGGAGCACAGCTGGGGTCCTGGAAACGTTCTAGTCTTTGATCTGGGTACCGATTCTTGGGTGTGTTCACTGTTTACTCTCAGAAAATTAGCCGAGCTATGTGTGATTTATGTCATTTTCTGCGTTGTATAATGCTTAATAAAAAAGTTTACATTAAAAAAATTGTGTTGTGGGGTGGCTCCGACGGTTAAGCATCTGCCTTCAGCTTGGGTCGTGATACCAGGGTCCTGGGATGGAGTCCCACATTGGGCTCCCTGCTCAGCAGGGAGTACACTTCTCCCTCTCCTTCTGCCCTGCCCCCCGCAATTATCCTCTCTGTCTCTCTCAAATAAATAAATAAAATATTTTTTAAAAAATCGTGTTGTGTGTCATTTCTGCTGAGTAGCAGAAATGAATACTGTTCTAAGACAGTTTTCACCCTCTAGAAGCTCACGATCTTGAGGGAAGAGACAGACATTCAAGGAGATGATGCTGAATAACAGCTAGCATGGGAATCCCCAGGGCAGGGGCCTCAAAGTGGACAATAGCAGTGGAGAAGGAGTCAGGAGAGCTTCCTAAGGGAGTTGAAGGTCAGCTGATGCCAAAAGATTACTCAGAATCAGCCCATCATTAAAAAAAGGAAAGGAGGCTTCACAGAGGAAAGGGAAGCAGGCATACCCCCCCAGGATGCCAGTGAAAAGCAAGCATACAAAGGAGCCTATTTGGTCTCTTCAAAGAGGGGTAAAAAGTTCTACAAGGTCTGTGACTCATTGCAGCTCATAATGGAAGAAAATCCACCAGTTTCTCCTGAGAAATGAGACCACATACATTAATACAATGTACCTGCTTGTTCCAGGAAATTCCTTTGTCCAGGAAGGTAAGATAGTCACTGGCCAGAAAATATGGTCTCCCTGTTGTCTTGAGCACTTGGTCATAGTCAGTCTGTCTAGAAAAGTGCAATGAAGTGAGAGGCACCAGCAAGATGTTTGACTTGCAGTAGACACGAGAAAGGAGGGCTGGGAACTTCCTGCTGTCAAAGGTTTAAAGGAATGTTGATCTCTCAAGGGTTTAGTCAGTTTGAAAGGTTGACACTGTGAGCCTACAGCAGAGGAAAAACTATTTTCCCTCTACCCTTCTAGTCTGAAACCCCCTATAATAAGAGACAAATTAATAAGAGAAAAACAAACAAATGTATTAGTACGTATACCTCCTGTATACATGGGAAATGCCAGGGAAAACTGAGCAACTCTCCAAGATGGCCGATGCCACCACCTTGAAATACCATCTTTAGCTGAAAGACAAAAGAAGGATGTTGGGGGAAGGGAAGGCCAGTTACGGGAAGTTACCAGGCAAAGCATATAAACAAGGGTAAGATCATTACTCAGATTTAAGCCTGTGCCTTCTCCACTGATAAGAGTTTCTTGTGATCTAGGTCAGGTACCTCTTCCTGGTACAGAGGGAGACACTCTTACAAATGGAGGCTTCCTGTATAAGTAGAAATCTTCCTTATAAGAGGGTGACTTCACTCTGTTTTCAAAGCTTCTCTGTGCCTATTGAACAGAATAATCCTTATGCCAAAGAGGCATATTTGGGGATGGCATATTTTGCTCCCTTTCAAGCCTCTAAGGGATATAACAGCATATCCAAAAGTTCTTCTCCTTCTCTTATTGTTGAAGTAACCGGTGAGGCTCAAAATGGAGGCACTCATCCTAAGCCCCAGAGCAGCAAACCCAAACTTGACTAAGCTCCTGTCTTAGGCTGTCCCAGGAAAGGAAGGCCTCCATTAACCAACCAGCACTTGCCTGCTCCGCACAAGTTACCTGACCCGGTTCCAAGATTTCCCTTGGCTCCGTAGAAGAAAAGTAATCTTGCCTTCACCAAACATCAAATGCCCATATAACTTCCTTGTTCCTACTCACTTTGGTTACAGACGTCCCTCGCCCTTTACAACTTTGTAGAGCTTCTCTCTGGCCACTAGACTGGAAGTTGTCTGATTCATGAATCACTGGATAAAAGTCTCCTAGATTGCTAAGCTAGCTGTGGGAAGTTTTCTTTTAACATAACCAAGAAATTGCCTTTCTTCTTATCACTAACTGATCCCCCATGTTTACACAGAAATAGGCAACTAACGACTTGAGCTTTGCAGGATTTCTTTAAAGTCAACCAGCTTAAGCCTTTCTAAAAAGAAAAGGCATTCTTCATTAGGAACATCTTGGGCACCCGAGGCAAATTGCTGTCTCTTTGCTGTTTGATTTATACTTGAATTAACCAACCTCTTGCATGGGCGACCCTGGCTTTTTCTCTAGAGCCACCACTTGCCGATTCTGTTTCAGAAGACTGTTGGATGAGCACTCATTGTGAGGGACCGAGAACCTCCTACCCACTGTGCTTGTTAAGGGACTTTAACTCAAAGCCTAGAAATTGAGGTTTTAACATTCCTAGCTCAAGAAAAAGGAAGTATTTAAAAATAATTTAAAATAAAGTGCTCTGTGAAAATACTCACATAAAGGCTCTGTACTCCAATGTAATAAGGTTTCTTTCTTGCAAGCTGCAGAGTCATGCCCCTCAACTCCTTTGAGTGACTTAATACAAGAAACTAGAATATTTGACAAAATCCTTTAATTCTTTGCGTGTGTCTTCTCTCATCATAAGCCTTGGGGCACTGAGGCAAATTAAGTCCCAGGGATCGATCACTTGGGTATCCCATAGTTCTCCAAAGTAGTTGTGCAATATGTTCCTGGGTCAGAGCCATATATTAAAAGGAACTAACAATAACATCCAGAAGGAGACAAGAGTTACAAAATCCTTTCTCTAGAGGAGAGGTCATTAACTGGAATCCTGGGATATGGCAGAGGGAGGGGTGAGAGATGGAAAAAGTAAATCTGAGTCAGGTGCTAAAATCCAGCCCACTAGTATTTAAGATGGAGCAAGCTCAAAAGAAAACCAGAAGTGAAAAGCTATGGTGCCCAAGAACAAAAGAATATCAGGGTCACAAGCAGGAGAAACTGAGAGATCTCCTGAACCCAAGAAGATTCACTGTAAATACTTTACCATGGTTGTCTTCCCCCTGGGCCCATGACTTGACAGGTGCTGTAAGACTTCTCACATTCATCACCACATGGCTGTTGAGGGCGGAAGAGTATGCAGGGTCTGGTCGTTGTGCCTCCCTGCCCGGAACTTTTCCTGGGCAATGAGGTGTTGTGTGTCATAGGGTCCCACCAGCCCAACAAATATTTGATTAGAAAAACTGGTTAGATGTTAGTTTCAGCAACATTATAGACTGAATAAACTGAAATCCTCCATCTACTAAATACCTTCGAACACTAGGTAAACATAAATAAACATCTTTATAAATTTTTTGTCTGAGAATACTAGAAGTAAAGGAAATTCCCAGTGGCCATGAACAAAGAGAAACAACTAGAAACCAGGGTAGTAAGTACTTGAGCTGATGCTGTGGCCACTGTGGAGATGAAATAACACCTGTTTCCATTACCTAAGGGCTTGGGTATGAAGGGGAGGAAAAGTAATTCCCTTTACACTTCTGAGCTCTTAGCTGAGATCCCCATAATAAAAGACAGATTAACAAGAGAAAAAACACACAAAAGTTTATTAACATGTATACCTTGTGTACACATGAGAGAACCCAGGGGAAAATGGGTAAGTCAAAGAAGTGACTTTGATTTCAGGATTAGCACTTTCTTGATAGAAAAAAGTGAAGGGGCATAAGTTAAGCCAGAGCAAAAGATCTTTAGGAAAGATGAATGGGCCCTTAGAAGAAGAGATGGGAGGTAGGATAGTTTGTGAAAAAGTTTTTGTGGATATGACATCAACATTTACTCTCCTCTCCTGTGATGAGTCAGTCCTCCCTGTTTGACTGAACTCCCGGGGAAGAGATCTAGGACTGCTGAGCTCTTTTTGCAAGATCTGTCTTTAGGCGGATAAGGGGAGTTCAGAGAAAGCCTCTCTTTGCATTTAGTGTTTTTCAAAAGCCTGCAGGAGAAAGGGAGGGAGTGAAGGAGAGAGGGAGGGAGGGAGGAAGGAAGGAAGAAAAGAAGAAAGGAAGGAAGGAAGGAAGGAAGGAAGGAAGGAAGGAAGGAAGGAAGGAAGGAAGGAAGGAAGAAAGGAAGAAAGGAAG